>SJYQ01094299.1:29897-62766 GCA_006410935.1 Redunca redunca
CGTCTTTTAATTTCATGGCTGCAGTCACCATCTGCAGTGATTTTGGAGCCCAAGAAAATAAAGTCTGACACTGTTTCCACTGTTTCCCCATCTATTTCCCATGAAGTGATGGGACCGGATGCTATGATCTTCATTTCTGAATATTGAGCTTTAAGCCAACTTTTTCACTCTCCTCTTTCACTTTCATCAAGAGGCTTTTGAGTTCCTCTTCACTTTCTGCCATAAGGGTGGTGTTATCTGCATATCTGAGGTTATTGATATTTCTCCCCACACTCTTGATTCCAGCTTGTGTTTCTTCCAGCCCAGCGTTTCTCATGACGTACTCTGCATATAAGTTAAATAAGCAGGGTGACAATATACAGCCTTGATGTACTCCTTTTCCTATCTGGAACCAGTCTGTTGTTCCATGTCCAGTTCTAACTGTTGCTTCCTGACCTGCATATAGGTACCTCAAGAGGCAGGTCAGGTGGTTTGGTATTCCCATCTCTTTCAGAATTTTCCATAGTTTATTGTGATCCACACAGTCAAAGGCTTTGGCATAGTCAATAAAGCAGAAATAGATGTTTTTCTGGAACTCTCTTGCTTTTTTAATGATCCAGCGGATTTTGGCAATTTGATTTCTGGTTCCTCTGCCTTTTCTAAAACCATCTTGAACATCTGGAAGTTCACCGTTCACGTATTGCTGAAGCCTGGCTTGGAGAATTTTGAGCATTACTTTACTAGCATCTGAGATGAGTGCAATTGTGCCTCATTGTAGTTTCGATTTGTATTTCTCTAATACTTAGTGATGTTGAACATTCTCTCATGTACTTTTTGGCCATCTTTATGTCTTCTTTGGAGAAATGTCTATTTAGGTCTTCTGCCCATGTTTTGATTGGGTTGTTTGTTTTGATGATATTAAGTCACATGAACTATTTGTAAATTTGTATCTTTTCAAATTAGAGTTTTCTCCAGATATATGCCCAGGAGTGGGATTGCAGGATCATATGGCAACTCTATTTTAAGTTTTTAAAGGAACTTCCATACTATTCTTCAGAGTGGCTGCACCAATTTACATTCCCACCAACAGTGTAGGAGCATTCCCTTTTCTCCACAACATTTATTATTTCCCTTTTCTCCAGCATTGATTATTTGTAGACTTTTTAGTGATAGCTTAGTTGCTAAGTCATGTCTGACTCTTTGCAACTCTATGGACTGTAGCCCACCAGGGTCCTCGGTCCCTGGGATTTTCCAGGCAAGAATACTGGAGTGGGGTGCCATTTCCTTCTCCAGAGGATCTTCCCCACCCAGGTTTTGAACCTGGGTCTCCGGCACCGCAGGCAGATCTCCTGCCATCTGAGCCACCTCGCATTTCATGTGGACTTCTTAATAAAGGCCATTCGGACCAGCTTGAAGTGATACTGCTTTATAGTTTTGATTTGCTTTTCTCTAGTAATCAGTGATGCGAGCACCTTTCTACGTGCCATTGGCCATCTGCTGAATCTCGACTCTTCAGCCTCGCGTTGGGTGGGGATGAGGGAGGGCCATCTCCCTAATCTCGTCTCCAAGAATCTGGGTTCAGTTTTCCTCCTTCCTCCAGTTTGATACCTTCTCTGGCCAGACACTCGTGACTTGTTCAGGACAGTGATATTTAAAATGGTACACAAGGTTTCCCCTGGGGGTTTAAGGGCAGACCTTCTAAGATGTAAGGTAAATAGGATTGTATCTAGCAATCCAAGACGTTAAATTCCATGTGTTTGTTTTTTTTTCCAAAAGTTATGTGTCTGAAAACATGCCTCTTGCCCATGTTAAATCTCACCTAGCTGCATTGCCCTAGTATGTAAAAAAAATTCTATGCCACAAAGCAAAAAGTAAGACTTCATCAATTATTAATTAAGATACCCTGAACCCTGGACCTCCTGCCTTTCTCTGCTTTATAGATATTTCTTTAAAAGGAGATTCATTTTGTTATATTATTCTGAATGGCATATGGTAAAAGGAAGTGGAGGAAAGAATAATTTTATTTCAGGGTCTTGGCTTCTTTCATGTCTCCATTGGTATCCAAGCGTACAGGCTTCCCTGGTGGCTCATCATTAAAGAATCCGCCTGGCAATGCAAGAGATGCAGGTTCGATCCCTGGGTCGGGAAGATCCCCTGGAGGAGGGCATGGCAACCCACTCCAGTGTTCTTGCCTGGAGAATCCCGTGGATAGAGGAGCCTGGTGGGCTACAGTCCACGGGGTCACAAAAACTCAGACATGACTTAGTGACTAAACAACAGCAACAGCAATCCAAGGATACAGCCCTCTTGAAAGACAGTCCATTGTGTGCAAAGCAAAGACTATCAATAAGAAATACTGAGTGCTTAACATTAAAAAATTTAAACATAAGCAATTATTTTCAATTATTCTCAACATTCTCCATCTGGAGAGAAAAATACCTTCAAAAAATCAGAGCAGCAATATAGATTGTCATAAATATTCTTTAAAACATAGCAGAAATACTTTCTAGGGTTAAAACAATTTGTAGAAAACATTGGAAAAAGTTTCCACATGTGAAAGTTCTACATCATCTCTTATACTACTGGTTTCAGGGGGGTGATGTCAACATACCTATGATTTACTGTAAAAATGGCTGAGTGAAAATTTACCTGGAGAGAGTGAGAATGAATGATAAAGCAAATGGGATAAAATGTTAGCAATAAGGAGACCTAAGTAAAAGTTATATAGTCTTTTTGGTTCTATTCTTATTTTTGCAACTTTTCTGTACTTTTGAAATTATTTTCAATAATTAGAAGGTTGAAACCAACAGATGCTGAGTCTGAGCTCACTCTGCTTGCCACATGCCAGGCCAGTGACTCAGAGACGAGGCAATGGAAATCAAGTCAAAGAAACAGTTCCAGCATGGAGTCAGAGTTGCTCCTTCTTTGCAATACTATTCTATCAAATTGTATCATGAAATATTTATTCTGATTGCCACCAATCCTCCTTTATCTTCAAATGCATAGGTATGTCTCCCTCCTTGTAGTTAAAATTAGAATCATGTGCCAGCCACCAGACAGATTAGATTTCAGCCATGTTAACCTTTCTCTTTTACTAAATATGTTACAGCAGAGAAAAGCCAATTCTGACTCCATGCTGGAACTTTCCTTGACTTGCTTTCTGTTACTTTTGTTATTATAATCATACATGAAGGCCTGCCTCAGAGAATTCTGCAGCCTCTGCCTGACTAAAGCACATTTGTTCAGGACCCTGTCTACCTGTGGATGGCAGGAAGGAAGAAATTAACACACCCCCCTGCCAGAGACTTGCCATTTTGGAGATATCTGCAAGATTGATTTTTATTTTGTTTCCTCACCTCCCCCATCTCTGTTCTGTAACAGAACCTGGGATACAGACTCTGACAAGATGCTTATTTTGAGATGTTAGTTGCTATGTTTTTGGTCAGCAGGCTCTCAGAATAAAGTCATATTCCTTGCCTCAACAAATATAGATAGGGAAAGGCTAAATTTGGTGATTAGTGAAAGGGATGGAGCTGCTTCCTATTTTTACTTTATATATTTCTGTTTTATCTTTTAAAAGCAAAACTTAACATTATCGTTACTTTATAGAGTCAGTGTCTATAGGGACTTGCCAGGACTAGATGGCTAGGATATCTGGGTTCTATGACCATCAGGGTCAAGTCCGTGTAATTAAAGGACTGATTATCAAGCACTTAGCATATGCCTGGTGTGAGGATACTGAAAGTTGGCACATTAGCATCCCTAGATTTCTTACATATAAAATGAAGGGAGTAGACTAGATAGCTTCACAAACACTTTTCCCTTTTGAATATTTTTAGATTTACAGAAGAGTTGCCAAGATAGCACAGAGAGTTCCCATCTACCCTTTACCCAGCTTCCCCTAATGTTAACATCTCATAAAAACACAATATACTCATCAACCACTAGGGAAGGTCTCTGTACCACTCTGCACTATACAAAAAACTAGAGAATTGTATACTGTACAGGAGTGAATTTTATGGCATGTGAATTGCATCTCAATCAAGTTGTTATAAAAAAAAAGAAACTAAGGATTAACATTAGTATAATGCCATCAACAAAACTGTAGATTTTATTTGAATTTCCCAAGTTTTTCCATTAATATCCACTTTCAGTTGCAGAATCCCATTCAGGATCTCACAGGGCATTAAACCTCCTTCAATCTGTGAGTTTCTCAGTCTTTCCTTTTTTGAGAAAAATGACTTTGATACTTTTGGAGAGTGCTAGTCTGGTATCCTGTAAAAGGCTCCTGATTTGATTTTGTCTGAGGTTTTCTCATGATGGGACTAAGATAAGGCATTTGGGGGCAAGTGATTTTCTCATCACACCATTTTGGGGGACAAAATAACAACACGATTTGCTGCCGGTGGTGTTAACCAGTCATTTGGTGAGGCTGGTGTCTGCCAGTTCTAACTGTTGTCAGGTTGGTATTTTTTCCCTTTCACTTTATGGTTCTTTGGAAATGAGTCATAGTCCAGCTCCCATTCCGAAGAGGAGAATCATCTCTATCTCTGCAGGGAGAAGTGTTAAAGAATTTTTGATCAAGGTTTGGAGGGGAGACATTTTGAGGATATACAAATAACTCATTTCTGTGATTGCAGTTTTCGCTCTGGAGCAAACCTCGGGAGATAGCGAAGGACAGGGAAGTCTGGCATGCTGAAATCCATGGGGTCACAAAAAGTCAGACATGACTGGGTGACTGAACAATAATAACAAAAACACCCTGTTTCTTCTTAAAGTTTCACTCCTGGACTTTAGCATCCATTCATGTATTTTCCTTGTGGTTGTTACTACTGTGATGTCTAATGGTAACTTTTTATTTCCTTCTTTTATAATTGTTGTTTGTGATTCTTCTGTAAGGAAAATTAGTCACTTCTCCCCATTCATTTACTTATTCAATCATCTATTTATATCACTACGGACTCACGGATATGCCTCTGCAGATAAGTTTTTGAGTTTCTTACTTGCTCTGCAGTTCTTTGATTTCTGAGAACAATTTGCCTTCTGCTACCCAGAATGTTTGGTACTTGATAATCCTGCCTGGGATGGAGGTGGTGACCTCAGTTTCTATGCCAACCCGAAGGTCAGCATCACCATCATGGTTCACTCGTGTGCTGTAACTGCTCTGGATGCTTTCTTTCTGGCGTCTGGATGGAGCATGCAGGATGAGAACAATCTCACTGTAATGCTCCAAAAACAGCGTGTGTTTCCTTTTCTAAAATATTGAAGTATAGTTGATTTACAGTGTTGTTAGTTTCAGGTGTACAGCAGAGAGATTCAGTTATACATATACACATGTATCTATTCTGTTCCAGATTCCTTTCTGTTATAGGTTATTACATGGTATTGAAACAGTTCCCTGTGCTGTGTAGCAGGAGCTTGTTTATCTGTTTCATAAACAGTAGTGCGTATCTGTTCATCTCAAGCTCCCAATTTATCCCTTTGTCTCTTTTTGTTCCCCCAGCAGATTCAGTTACTGGGCAGTGTGAGGGGTTCATTCACCAGAATGTGAAGCTTTCACATATCACTTGGAAGAGGCTTATCCCACCCCCTCAACAAGTATCTATTTTTTTTAAAAAAAAACTAATTTTGTATTGGGGTATGGCTGATTTAACAAATGTGACACTTTTCAAAGGGACTTAGCCATAGGTATCCATATATGCGTTCTCCCCCATACTCCCCTCCCATCCAGGCTGCCACACGGCATGGAACAGAGCTCCATGTCCCAATAAGTATCTGCTGAAGGCATGTTATATACAAGTCACTGTTCTAAGTATTAGAGAGAGAAAATGTTTTAAGACTTGGCAGCACCCTTTCCGAGCCAGAGATCTAATCCATTCACCGGGGGTGCCCAGATCCTGAGGCCCAGGATGCCCGAGGCGGGAGCATAGAGAAGCAGGCAGGAGCTTCACTGTTTCACTAAAGAAAGAAAAAGATTCCTTTACAAACCATGCTGCCATGACCAGAAGTGGAGCAGCAGTTGGTCCCAGGACAACAAACACATCTTTGGTCCAGTGCTGAGATGTGAGGGTAATTCCATCCAAGACTCTTTACTTTGTTATTAAATCCCAGAACAGCTGAGCGGATGAAGTTGGTGAGGAATGACAGGGATGGAGGGAGGAATACGGAAGGAGAAGTAAACGTGTGATGACAGCTTCAGACAAGCCCCCCTCCACACTGAGAGGGAGCAAGGACACACCGTCTGCCTGACCAGCCTCTGGGTGCGGTCCCTCTGATCTGCCTGTCTGTCTGAGCTGTCACCCAAAGCAGACGTCTGCCTCCGCTGCTCCCTGAGGCCCGGGAGTGTTCTTACTGGAGCCTGTTCTCTTCCTCTAATGCACTTTGCATCTCCCCGTGATGGAGTGGAAAAGAGCATGTGAGACAGATTGTGATTTGTCATTTTGTAACTCCAAGCCTTTGGAGTTAAACACATTAGTTCTTTGTTTTCTCAGCCCATTGAGGGGACATCGTGGCCTTGTTGACTCAGTTGTCGGGGACTTTCTGGGCCCCCAGGTGCCACATGAAGGCATGACACCCACTACTTGCCAGGATAAGAAGGCACGTACACGGGCAGTGTGAGCCGAGGGCTCTGCTGCTGCTGCTGCTGCTGCTGCTGCTAAGTCGCTTCAGTCGTGTCCGACTCTGTGCGACCCCATAGACGGCAGCCCACCAGGCGCCCCCTCCCTGGGATTCTCCAGGCAAGAACACTGGGGTGGGGAGCCGTTGCCTTCTCCGATCAAGTGCTCCAGTGCAGATCAAGCCCTCTGCTCTCCAAAGGAGTCTGACTACCACCAGCCAGAGAAGACGATCTTGGTCAAGAGAGAGGGACTTCCTGAAGAGATGCTGATCTGTCTGAAGCAGTGTGGCTGCTCAGTGTTTTCGGGAGTGTGTTAGCTGCTCAGCCATGTCCAACCCTTTGCAACCCTGTGGACTGTAGTCCATTAGGCTCCTCTGTCCATGGGATTCTCCAGGCAATACTGAAGTAGGTAGCCATTCTTCACTGGGAATGGTCATCTTCCTGACCCAGGGATCAAACCCAGGTCACCCCCATTGCAGGCAGATTCTTTACCATCTGAGCCACCAAGGAAGCCCATTTTAGGAAGACACTAACTATATTCCAGTTCAGATCAGGTCTGGGCACACAGCCTCCCAAAGATGTGTTCAGTTGGAGGCTCTGGGTCAGAGGGACCTAAGCCCAGCCCAGACTCTGGGCTTTCTTAAACAGGAATAGGTTAGTTCTATGGCAAGCAGAGTACATCTGGACAAGTAATTTTTTTTTTCTAATTTGGTAAGTTTTTAATGTTAAATTATAAATTGGAGTTGATTAAAGAGAATGTGTTTTGTTTTTTTTTTTTTGCCTGTACAAAGATTCTACTTTTTCGCCTTTAATCTATTGATGTGTTAAATTACATTATGGGAGCTTTCAATCTTATCTCACCCCTCCTCTTCTAAGATATACCCAATCTGGTCATTATTTACTTTTAACAGCTTATTGAGCTGAGACGTTTTAACACATCTTTTGTTACTGGAACCTTATTGACAGGTGACATTTCAATATTCACTTGTGTAACAAATCACCAGCTACAGGCGTTAGTTTCTGCAAATATCCCCCGGTTGATAATGTCTCAAGATATATTGTAGATTTCAACGTGCAGGTAGACCTTTTTAGGAGCTTTATGTATGTTTGCTGTAGACTGTGGCCAAGCCTACTCTGGACCCAGTAATGCAGTGAAAACATAGTGTTTCAATGACACAAAACTGTGGTCATCACAGTGGAAAAAGGAATTGCTTTATACAGTAGTGGAGAGACCCTCGGATGATGCTATGGCCCCTGTCCTTTTTCTAAAGCATAAATGGAAGAAAGCTGGTGACTTAAACTCTTTGATGCGGTAGGCTTCTCATCCTGCCCTCTCTTCAGAGAAAACAAAACTTGGGGTTAAAAAAAAGAAAACACAACTTAGGAAGCATGTCTCCGAGAAACTCAGCAGGAGTTGGGAAGCTTCACCCAGTTTCTAACTTGTGTCTTTATCTCATATATTTTGTGTTTTCTTTGTTTATTGATTCAGCCTGAAATGAAAGTCACAAGGAATTAGATTTCAGCCGTCGTTCTCGGCAGTCTTGAAACCAAAACCAAGCCTTTTTATTGTAGCCTCACAGTATATTAAAAGTGAGACTGGGAACTTCCCTGGTGGTCCAGTGGTTGACATTTCCCCTTCCAATGCAGGGGTGCAGGTTCGATCCCTAGTCAGGGAGCTAAGTTCCCATATGCCTCATGGCCAAAAAACCAAAACATAGAACAGAAGCAATTTTGTAATAAATTCAATGAAGACTTTACAAATTGTCCACATCCAAAGAAGTGAAATTGGCTTATCATAGTTGTTTCTTATACTGTTCTGATTTTGACTCTGACTTAGACTTATTTTATAAAAATTACTTAAGTGTTTTTCCTTCTCTCTTTCGGAAGCTTCAGTCAAGTCTGACTTTTTGTGAACCCGTGGAATGTAGCCTGCCAGGCTCATCTGTCCATGGGATTTCCCAGGCAAGGATACAGGAGTAGGTTGCCATATTCTCCTCCAGGGGATCTTCCTCACGTTGGGAACGAACCTGTCTTTACCACTGAGTGACCGGGGAAGCCCCCTTCAAGGTCCTCTAGTTCAACCCTAACATATGAACTTGTGTCTCCTACATTGCAGGCAGATTCTTTACTGCTGAGCGGCCGGGGAGGCCCCCTTCAAGGTCCTCCAGTTCAACCCTAACATATTCCAGGTGAGGAAACAGGGGCTCACAAAGGGGAAACAGTTGCAGGCATAAAAGTAGCTGGGACTGAAACAACTTGACTCCTGATCCAGCTGTTTTTCCAGTGAGAGTTACTTTCCTGGAAAGAAGGAGAGAGAAAACAGTACCCCAGGAATTTTCAGAATTTTCTGTGTGGCATTAAGAAAAAAGCTCTGAACTGCCAGGTACAGCTGCTCCCCTCTACTACTAATGGCTGAGAAGACACCTTCCTTCATTTTCTGCAAACTGACCCTCTTCCCTCTTCTCAAAGATGCTGCCTGGGTCCCTGAGCCTTCTGCTTCCTTCCCTCAGCCCCAGAGCTCTCCTGAGTCGCTTTTTGATGGACTCAAGGTCTGTAGAACCTCCCGTTTTAGGGGTGAATTTGCCGTGAAACTTGTACTAAGAAACTCAGGCAGTAATTCCCAAGGAAAGGACTAAAGACGTTTATCCTAAGATCACAGCCACAGAGCACAGTCCTTGACTCTCAGAGCAGGCAATCATTTTAGACAGGGACAGTGGGAAGTTCTCAACAGCTCTGGAACTTCAGAGAAAAACCCGTCAGTATTGCCAAGCGAGGCACCGAGGAAACCTCCTGAGATGGTGACAGTGAGCACACAGAACCCACCTGCTGGCAGGGCTACTGCCCACCCCGAGTCTGAAATGCAATCTGCCCCAAAGCAAAGGAAGGAGGAGAGCTGAGGCCATCATGTAGGTGAACCAAAGGTGATCTTTGCTTGTGTTCCTTCATTGGAAGTAGAAATGAGATGCCCAAATGAGTGTCTTCATGCTCTCCTCTGCTAGCTGGGGTCTCGGAGAGTGTGTATGCATTCAGCCTTGTCCAACTCTTTGTGGCCCCATGGACTGTAGCCCACCAGGCTCCTCTGTCCATGGAATTTTCCAGGCAAGAATACCGGAGTGAGTAGCCATGCCCTTCTCCAGGGGATCTTCCCGACCCAGGGACTGAACCTGCGTCTCTTGCACTGGCAGGAAGATTCTTTACCACTGCCACCTGGGAAGCAGCTGGGGTCTCACTTCCTGGTATTTTGACATCTCTACAAGTCATGGTGGGGACTTTCTGTCTGGTGGAACTCTCCAGTTCAGTCTCTAAGGGAGAAAACATTGTCAGTTAAATGAAAAGGAAGTGAGAGCTGTTTTACTTGGGGGCCCAAACTTTGATCTAAAATAAGAAGGCTTTGCCTCTCAGCCTGACTTAATCGCTGAACAAAGCCCTCTTCTTGTGGGGAAGAAAGATGAGGACTCAACAATCAGCCTCTCAAAGTGTAGGTCTGTGAAAACAACTGGAGGAAATCGGCAGAGACATCCATCCACCCACTGCTTTTGGAGAGTCTGGGGGAAGGCAAAACACAGGAAAACACATCCGGTTGGTTCAAGAGTTCAGCTCTCCCTTCAGTAACGGAAAAAGCCATCTTTCTTCCCCCTGGCCAGTCCAGTCTGCGGCTCCCCTGCCGTGATGTGTCGTCTTCCAGACCCGTCCTAACTCAACCCTCTAGTCCTGATGGCGAGGATCGCCCAGCTCTTTTGGGGACCAGGTTTGTCATTGAATGGTTCCAGGAATCAAAACTAGAGGCAAGGGTTTAATTTGATTTTCTTACCAGAGGCTATCTGAAGATATATAATAATATATATATATAATTCATAATATTAATAACATATTGTTGTTGTTCAGTTGCTAGGTGGTGTCAGACTCTTTGAGATCCCATACGTGAACTGCAGCACACCAGGCTTCCCTGTTCTTGACTATCTCCCGGAGTTTGCTCAAACTCATGCCCATTGAGTCAGTGATGCCATCCAACCATCTCATCCTCTGTCACCACCTTATCTTGCCCTCAACCGTTCCCAGGATCAGGGGTTTTTCCAATGAGTCAGCTCTTTGCAGCTCTTCATGGCCAAAGTTTTGGAGCTTCAGCTTTAGCATCAGTCTTTCTAATGAATATTCAGGGTTGATTTCCTTTAGCATTGACTGGACTCTCAACAGTCTTCTCCAGCACCACAGTTCAAAAGCATCAATTCATTGGAGCTCAATCTTCTTTATTGTCCAACTCTCACATCCGTACATGACTACTGGAAAAACCATAGCTTTGACTATGCTGACCTTTAAAACATGTAATATTCTATGGTCCCCAAGAATAAAAAGAAGTAATACTTGAATGCCCACTATGGCTAGATGTTTAGATTTGGAACATGGCGTTGAAAAACAAGCTGGTTCTTTGGGGGTTTTCTCACTTTATATTGTTAAAAACAAAGCAACAGGTCCAAAATGGAATCATTTATGCTAAGCCCCATAGCACCAAACCCAAACTTAATTACAGTTTCAGCCCTCCCAGAAATGGAGTCTTAAGCCAGTTAGTCAGGAAACACTTTATCGGCTCTGGTTAGGTCACCTCCTGATAGACCCCTGTGTCCCTCACAGGAAAGAAGCCTTGCAATAACCAGCCCAATTTTTTTTTTTTTTTTGCCTAGAATAACTTCCTTGTTTCTGCTCCCTTCTGTCTATAACCTTTCATTTTGCACGGCTTCTTTGGGCAACTTTCTGCTAAATTGGCTCTACCCCGATTCAAATAAATGTTTGCTCAAATAAACTTAAAAGTTTAATGTGTTTCAGTTTATCTTTTAACAATATATATGAGAAAACTCTGGCTCAAAGGTTAAATAATTTGCCCTGGATCACACCGATGGTTACAGCTATGGGGGGGGGGGGGTCAAACCAGCTGATTGTGGTTACCAGGTGGTCAATGTCTTAGTTATTTTGCTGGATCCGACTTGATTAAACAAACGTCAGTTTCCAGAAAGAGAAGAAACTGTGGAAGCAATCTTTTGGGATGGGAAAACCAACTTTTTCTTTCATTTTCACTGAGGGGATTTCCCTGGAAATGTATCCACTTCCACTTTCCTGGGCTGCTGTGAATTTTTCTGTCTTGGAAATGTCTTTCTCCCTCTCCTATATTTGAAGTGTTCAATTTGAAGCTGTATGAAATGCACTTGGGGGCTTCCCTGGTGATCCAGTGGCTAAGACTCCCCACTCCCAATGCAGGGGACCTCAGTTCGATCCCTGGTCAGAGAACTAGGTCCCACATGCTGCAACTAAGAGTTCAAATGCTGTGATAAAAGATTCTGCCTCCCACAACTAAGATCTGACACAGCCAAATAAATGAATATTTAAAAAGTATTTTTTTTATATTTATATATTGTTTTATTTATTTTTTTGAGAATAATTACAATATTGTGATGGTCTTTGCCATACATAAACATGAATCAGCCCCAGGTATACATGTGCCCCACCCCCAATCCTGAATGCCCCTCTCTCTTCCCTCCCCACCCTATCCCTCTGGGTTGTCCTAGCGCACTGGCTTTGAGTGCCCTGCTTCACACATGGAATTTGCACCGGTTATCTATTTTGCATATGGTAACACACATGTACACATATTTCAGTGGTGTTCTCTCAAAGCGTCCCACACTCACCTTCTCCTGCTGAGTCCAAAAGTCTCTTCTTTACATCTGGGACTCCTTGGCTGCCCTGCATGTAGGATCATTGGTACTGTTTTTCTAAATTTCATATATATGCATTAACATACAGTGTTTGTCTTTCTCTTTTGTTTTCTAAAAAGAAATGCAATTTTTTCCCTATGTTAAGTGCCTAAAGACTAACTCTCATGGGTGTGTATTTAATCTATCACCTTGAGAATGTTTATGGAATACCCACTGCACACAGAGCACCTTGGTGGATGCTGTAAAGACACACTGAACCTTTTCTTTTTGGTGGTACCACGCTGCATATTGGCCCTTAGTTCCTCAACCAGGGATTGAAACTGTGTCGCCTGCAGGGGAAGCGGGGAGTCGTTACCACTGGACCACCAAGGCAGTCCCTGATGCTGTAAAGACAGAAAGGTGGCTGAGAAGTGGTGCCTGAGCCCTCAGCAGTGGGGAGGAGATAAAATAGTTTAACATGTGAAAAGTCTAAGGGATGAAAGGAACAGGTGGAATTAAACCAGCGCTTCTTAACATTGGCAGCACCCCAGACTCACCTGGTGAAGTTTAGGAAGCGCTGTGGTCTGGGTCTTACCACAGAGTTGTTGTGTTAATTGGTCCGGACATCCCCTTGCCCTCCCTTCCCCCCCACCCCCACCATGGATGTATTTTTAAAAATTTCCTGGTGATTCTAACATGCAGCCAAAATTGAGAGCCTTCAACTAGAATAACATAAACTATTTTTTCTAGCTCTCACTGCAAAAGTTGGAAGGATGTTAGTATACCTCGGGTGTCCAGGGTCAAGGGCTGGGATGGGAGGGAACCAGTGCATTTATATCTGTGATCTGTTAGTCCTCAGAGGGATTATCCACCACCTCCCGTCCCTCAGATTCATCCTCCCACCTTTCCCGACCCAGCCATCCCCTCCGGAACAAAGTGCCATCTGCGACCACGGAGAAGAGCCCCTGGCTCTCTGTACAGTTTAGTGCCTTTAGACTTTTGTTTTGAATCTGTGGTTCCCAATGGCTTTTTTATTACTCTTATAATTTTAATTTTTAATAGAAGGATAGTTGCTTTAGCACTATTGTGTTGGTGTCTGTTGGCCAATATCTTTTTTCTTATAACTTTATTTCTTTGCTTTTTCTTGGCTGTGCTGGGTCTCCATTGCTGGGCAGGCTTTTTTCTAGTTGCAGCGCAAGGGCTTCTCGTTACGGAGGCTTCTCCCTGTGGAGCGTGGGCCCTGCGGCTCTCCAGCTTCAGTAGCTGTGGCTCCGGGGCTCTAGAGTACAGGTATGGGCCTCGTTGCTCTGTGGCTTGTAGGATCTTCCCAGTCCGGGGATCAAACCCTTGCCTCCTGCATTGGCAGGCAAATTCTTTACGAATGAGCTCCCAGGGAAGCCCTGGCCCATAGCTTTTTAAAAATATGTCTTTTTCTTTTAGTTTTTGTTTTTCTCCTTTTTCCAATGTTGTGGGTAAGTGTGATGGTCTGTTACAAGTTTCTGTGTTCCAGTGGGATGCAGACATGGAAGTCCTTAGAAGGGAGGGGTGTGGGCTGGTGTAGGGGAAGATTGGTCTGGGGGCAGAGGCAAAGTGAGGTTTAGGAGAAGATGGAGGGGAGGGGAGGCTGTGGTGAGAAGGGGACACAAGCTGACAGACAGAGGTGTCACGAGAGAACAGGCTTCACGTTGTAGAGACAGATTCACATCTGTGTCTCACTCCAAAACCTGGGCCTTCGGTCTCTGTCTCCCGTGTTATTTGGCTGTAGGGAGCTCCTCCTGCTGCTGTGTGGCTAGTACAGAGTCTGTTCTCTTTGGCTGAAGTTGCTGTCCTGGTGTATTTGAGGATATACTCTTGGGACTCCTAAACTCAGCTTTGTTTTACGAGAATGAATGAGATGGCTCAGAAAACTCATGTCAAAACTCATGGTATGGTTGATAACAGACACCCAGAACATCCTCTGTCAGTATCCTGTGTGTGTGCGTGTGTGGTGGTGTGAGCAACAGTGCAGTTTATCTTCTGATCGATAGTTGGATAATTAAGCATGTAAAACTTTTGTTTGAAAAGTTTGTCTTCAATTCAGTGATTCAGCTTCTAGAGATCTGTCCTAAGACATAAATGCAAATACTTGTACAGAAAGTTATTTATAACATGGATAAATTAAAAAATGATAGAAATGTCTTACCTTAAGGAATGATATATGTCATATNAATATAAATGTGATTTAATAATATAACTATATAGCAATTATGTAAAATGTATAAATTTATATGTATATTATATGCCAATACATAGAAATAGGCTTGAATGACACATATCAAATGATAGTAGTGGTAAGTTAGAATGGGTGGGAATGATAAAGCAGGACCTTTACGATTTACTCTATAAACTTCTATGTTTGAATCTTTTACAATGAGAACAATTACTTCTATTACATACATAATTAAAAATGGTAAAATCTTTAGAAGATTTGACTTTTCCTTTTCTTCCTGTGTGTGTGTGCCTTCTCCTACAGCTTGCTTGCTTATTGCAGGGTTAAATAAAAATGTTATCCTCTCTTCCACAAATCTAAATTGGTAGCAGCAAATTTAACTAACTGGGCATTTGCCCTGAGGCGAATTGCCTACCCGGTGAGGTCGCCCTCTGAGCTGCGTGGAGGTGGAAGGCTGTGGGTGGCAGGATGTGGTCCCCTCGGGGGCACGAACTTGTTCCAGACCAGGGGGACAGTGTGTTCTGTGACAGGATTTTTTCGCTCAGAAAAAGCTCCCCCAGCCTTGCTTCCAACATCCTTCTACTGTTACCAGCCAGGGTTCTCAGCCTTCCCCAATCGATAGATATTGATCAGAGGCCAGATAAGAAATCCAGGCAAGGCTTTACTGGGGCCTCCGCTGTGATGAGGGGGCAAGCTTGTTCCTTCCATGCGGTGAGGGTAGGGGTGTGTCTAGGGGTCTGGCTGGAGGGGTGGCTTAGGTAACCTGCCCACTCTTTTGTAGTGTTGAGTGCAGGGGGCACGCTTAGTACCCTGCTTTTGCTCCCAACCCCCTGTTTTTGTTCCAGACCCTTCAAAAGTGGCAGCTGGGTTTTTCGGTCAATGTATCTTTTGGTCCAGAATTTGCCCCACTGTGCATGCACACAGTTATTTTTAGTCCCAGTTTTGTTTTTTTTTTTTGTATTTTGTTGCTTGAGGAAAGTTGTATCCAGGTGCAGGCACTGCAGCCCTGCCTCCGAGGGCCCCAGGTCCCAGCCTGTCTTCCCACCTCGGTCGCTGGCATAGAGAAGGGACTGAAAAGGCTGCCCCAGCCAGGCGCTGGGCGTCCAGGGAGCAGGAGAGCAGTCGTTGCGCCATCGAGGCAGAGAGGGAGCACAGCCTTGGGGCAGTCAACATGGAAAGGTGATGCTTCAAGCGACGCGAGGAACAGAGCATCTTAATTCACATACTCGCAGGTGGCTTGTTTTTCCTCTTCATCCTCTTCTGCTTATCCACTCAAGCAAATCCATCCACAATGTGCTCCCTCCTATTTAGGAGTTCAAGAGTGGAATTTCTGGGAGGCACCCTGGGTCACCCCATTCAAGCCCCCGGGCCGGCACGGTAGTCTGTAGGTGTGTGGAGAGGGGGCGCAGCACCCAGCCTCAGGGCTGGTACCCACACCCAGCACCTGGAGCCGGACTGGGGCTTAGACCCCTTCTTCACTGCTGTGGCTCCTTGAAGCAGTTGCTAAAGATAACCTGAGACAAAGGTTGGCCCTCTAGAGAAGGTTTCCTAGCTCTGGGGTCACCTGGCACTTTCAGATCAGCGATAGCTGTGTGAAATGTAAGTTTTAGTGTTTTCATGTCCATGCCTTTGGTGCCAATGCACACCGATTGAAAATGATTGTTTTCCATTAACCTGGCATTTTATACTGTTTGGGCTCCACATCCAGTGTTACGTTGAGGGTTTACATCTATTTCTATTTCTTTCTGACCCACATACAAATTGAAATACAATTTACTCAACCTCTCTTTCTTAAATCAATTTTAATGCAAAAATGCAATCTATTTATATTTATCTATATATCTATGTCTATATTCTGGATAATTTCAGCACATATCTCCCTTATCTGACTGTGTAAACTTGACAGACCTAGAGTACTTTTTTGGCTTAGTTTTGCTGAGTACACAGATCTGGGCCAGGTCAAGTAAGTGGTGGTGGTGGATGAACAGGCCTTGTGGGGAGCCACCTGGGATGTGTGGACTCCAGGAGGCAAAGGCTAAGGATTCTGAGCTTTGGCCGGCTGGTGATGCTCTGAGTCGTAGGCCCAGAGGGGTGGCCTGGGGGGCGCATGAGGATGAAACTCCTGGGGAAGTGATACAGTTGTGTCTTCAGAAATGACAACATTCTGTGATAATAATAATAATGATTATTATTATTTAAAAAGTAACTGGCAGGTGATGGGAGCCTTGATGCGCACCTTCTGTCCCCTCCTGTGTTCTTGTTTCTAATAACATTAGCAATACATTTTGGTGGAAAGAGAGCCCAGGCCAGGATTTGGGAGAACTGACTACAACCTCTGACTCGGCCACTGATGGAAGGTTTGGGGTGAATAACCTAGACTCTGAAACATTGTCATTCCACTTACCTCACCCGCTTCTTAGTCTGAGTCCCTCCCCTCTCTGAGACTTGAGCGCCTGTGCGCTCAGAACTTAACTTTGTCTTTTGTTCTTAAAGCATCAGTACTGAGATGCTCTCCTGAAAAAGCATCTCCTCTTTGTGGATGGTTTGGCCTGGAATGTATACCTCCCACCAGAGGATGTAAATTCCCAGAGACTAATTGAGATGTTTTTTTTTTCCAGAATGGGAAGGGGTGTGTCAACAGGTGATGGTGAGAGGTCTAGGTGAGTCAGCTTGTTTTATGAAAAAAAGAAAAAGAGTCTTTGCTGGATGAGACTGAAGCACACAGAGGAGATGGTTATGGTTGGATGGACCTCTCTCATCCTAGGGTTGTGAAATGCGATTATGTGTTCAATGCCTTCTCAAATGCTATCACACAACCCAGAGACGGCAACCACAACACTTCTATTCACATGGGGGTTGTGTGTTTTAAGTGGTGTGTGTGTGTACTCAGTCATGTCTGACTCTTTGCAGTCTCATGGACTGTAACCTTCCAGGCTCCTCTGTCCATGGAATTTTCGAGGCAAGAATACTGGAGTGGGTTGCCGTTTTCTTCTCCAGGGGATCTTCCCAACCCAGGGATCGAACCCACGTCTCCTGTGGCTCCAGTACTGCCATCAGGGTTTTAAGTGGACTGACCTCATTAATTGTCTTGAAAGCTTCAAGAAAGAGGGGGGGCTACTAGCAGGTGTACTTAACGTGTTAGAGATTTATCATCAGAATGAAATGTCACTTGGAACTATTCTGTGAGTGGAAATACACAGCCGGAGATGAGAAGGGGCCTTTCAGACACTGAGAGATCTAACGTATGCCCACGAGGAGAGAATCAAGAAGGAATCCAAAGATTCCTGCCTTAGGTTCTGTTATCAAGAGAACAGTGTGGAGGAAGTGTCTATTCCGGTGATTCCCCAGAGAATAAGATAGTCTGGCTCATTTTTAGAGGTTTCTTAAACAAGAGTTTCAGATAGATTTCCATGTCCTTGCTGTTCATTTCAAAATGAAATTGTCAACCCACTTGGAGCCTTTTCCTTGTGAAAATGTCAGAGTAGCATTGATAAACGAAGCCTCTACAGCATCAGGATTTCATCTTTTTTTTTTATTTGGGACCGTCCAAGGTGTTAGGATGGAGAAGGAAATGGCACCCCACTCCAGTATTCTTGCCTGGAGAATCCCATGGATGGAGGAGCCTGGTAGGCTGCAGTCCATGGGGTCGCTAAGAGTCAGACACGACTGAGCGACTTTACTTTCACTTTTCACTTTCATTCATTGGAGAAGGAAACGGCAACCCTCTCCAGTATTCTTGCCTGGAGAATCCCAGGGACGGAGGAGCCTGTTGGGCTGCCGTCTCTGGGGTCGCACAGAGTCGGACACGACTGACGAGACTTAGCAGCAGCAGCAGCAGCAAGGTGTTAGGAGGGGCTTCCCAGATGGCGCTAGTGATAAAGAACTCGCCTGCCAACGCAAGAGAGAGGAGATACAGGTTCAATCCCTGGGTCAGGAAGATCCCCTGGAGGAGGGCATGGCAACCCACTCCAGTATTCTTGCCTGGAGAAATCCACGGACAGAGGAGCCTGGCGGGCTACAGTCCATGGGGTCACCAAGCATTGGACATGACTGAAACACTCACCATGGCACAGCAAGGTGTTAGGAAGAGATTAGACACTGGGATGTGAAACCTTGTAATTTCTCTGACAAAAGGACTCTTGAGTCATCGATCTAGAAATACGAGGCCCAGCCTCTGGGAGGGTGTGTAATAATAACCATTGATTACTTAGGAACCTGAGAGCTGAGCAGCTCGGAAGTTGTGTGGGCTGAGTCCTCTGATCCTAACCTAACTCCAGGAAAAATAAGCAAGCTTGCTGAGTCATCTGTCTTCTCAGTGGCTGATACTGGCGGTGCGTTCTTTGCTGCCGCGTTTACAATTCTTATGTTTTCTTGGTGGGCTCCTTCTTTTCCTGTGTTTTTTAAGTAGACAGATACTTGATTTACAATGTTGTGCCCATCTCTGCTGTACAGCTAAGCGACTGTGTCATACATATGTATACCTTCTTTTTTATATTCTTTCCCATTGTGGTGTGTCACGGGATATTGCATGTAGTTCCCTGTGCTGTACAGTCGGGCCTTGCTGTTTATCCATTCTGGGTATAATAGCTTGCATCTGCTAATCCCCAGCTCCCGATCCATCCTCCTCCACTACCCCACTCCTCGGTAGCCCCGTCTCGCTTGGCAACTACAGGTCTGTTCTCTGTGGCTGTGAGTCTGTTTCTGTTTTGTAGATACATTTCTTTTTCTTTTTCCGGAAATTGAATTAAGTCTCATTAATTCTAGGGCAAACTCAAAAGGGTTTCTATGTTAGTGTTGTTTTTCTTGGCAAATCCTAGTATATTATTAACAACAACAAAAGATCTGCACATATGCCATGATACACTTGAAAGTGAAACAAATAAGATACAAATACAGACACGGTTGTAACATGAAAAATTCCCCCAAAACCAGAACCAAAAACCCAGCCCAGGGGTGTGGGGACCATGTGTGTGTACAGTGCCAACGTGGCTGGCATTTTTTCAGAAAATTGTTCTCCTTTCCAAACGTCATCCTTAGCAAAGCCCTGGTGGAATTCTACAAAGTTCTTATTTGTTCTCCTTTAATATGTAATATTGTGCTTGATAAATAAAGGGTGGCAGGGGAAGAACAAGATTTGGGAGACAATCAGGTGTGCCTGCATCACCTGCATGACTGAGAAGCTAGTGGGGCTGTGGTGGGTGCCCGGGGCTGTGGTGCCCCAGGAGGGCCACGTGCCTCCCTGGGCCCTCTGGTCTTTCAAGCTCTGATGACAGGAGGCCAGACCACTGACTTGGCCAGCTCCTGAGAGTCGGGGTGGGAAACGGGGGGCGAGGAAGCTCTGTTGTAGGACGGGTGTGCAGATATGTGTCTGGTATGGTCTGGGACAGGTGAAGTCAGGTGCCACACAAAAGCCCACTCACGGGAGACTGGGTGGATGAGCGCATATCCCATACGTGGAACAGTAAGTGCGGTGAGTCATCTTACTCAGACACACCCTCGATGTGACTTACCAGGGATGTGTTTCTAGGAAAGCCGCGGAAAGGAAAGTGGGGCAGGAGCAGGGGGTGGGGGTGGGGGGAAGATAACAGGTCAGGGGGTGAGTTCAGATGAAGCCGCAGTGCATGCCCCATCCCTGTGGGGGAACTCAAAGTGTAAAGTGTACCACCTGCAGGCGAGGCCCTTGGCCCTCTTTTTTAAAAATCTATTTTTAATTGAATGATAATTGCTTGTGTTGGTTTCTGCTGTAGGTATGGGACAGCTGTATGTCCGGGACTTCCCAGATCGTGCTAATGGTAAAGGGCCTGCCAGTGCGGGAGATGCAAGAGACGTGGGTACGATCCCTGGGTCAGGAAGACCCCCTGGAGGCGGGCATGGCAACCCACTCTAGTATCCTGGCCTGGAGAATCCCATGGACAGAGGAGCCTGGTGGGCTACAGTCCATGGGGTCACAAAGAGTCTGAAGCGACTTAGCACATACGTCCCCTTTCTCTTGAACCTTTTCCCCACCCCCTAGCCCATCCAACCCCTCTAGGTTGTCACAGAGCACCAGGTTGAGCTCCCTGTGTTACACAACAGCTTCTCACTAGCTACCTGTTTTACATATGGTAATGTACATTTCAGCATTACTCTCTCAATTCGCCCCACCCTGTCCTTTCCCGCTGTGTACACAAGTCTGTTCTCTATGTCTCTTATGTTCTCTGTGTCTGCCCTCTAAGGCCCTGGTGCTGGGCCTTCTTAATCCTGCGGGCCCTCCTGGTTCTCGATACCTCCAGGGAGAATGGGGCAGGCCTCAGGAGAGAGCTCTGAGGGCAGGAGCTGCGGGAGCGCGCCCGTGAGCTGGGGGTGAGACATGCTGGGAGAACCAGGGAGCCGAGGGGCTGTGGCGAACGCCTGCTTTCCCACCGAAAGAGTGAAGTGCAGTCCAGAGCCCTTCCCGTGAAAGCTGTTTATGAGAAGCACTGAGCAGAGAAAGCAAGTGGCTGAGTGGTATATTCTGGGTGTTTCCCAACACCAGTCGGTTCTGCAGCACCAGCTGGGAATCAGTGATTTAACGCAGCCCTGCACTAACTGTCAGATGCTGCAAGTTAAAGTGTTCAGTTCCACACGCTGCCCCCCACTTCACGTGCTAGACTCAGGGGCTACTTGTCCTCTGGATGACAAATCAGGGGGTCCCAGGACCCTCTTTTCTGGTTCAGTGGTTGGCTAGAATGGCTCAGAGTTCAGAAGGTCATTTTACTTGCAGTTACAGGTTTATTATAAAGGGTACAGCCTGGTGGCTCAGTGGTAAAGAACCTGCCTGCCAGCGCAGGAGACTCAGGAGACATGGAATCGATCCCCAGTTCAGGAAGATCTTCTGGAGTAGGAAATGGCCACCCCTTCCAGTATTCTTGCCTGAAAACTCCCATGACAGAGGGACCTGGTGGGCTACAGCCCATGAGGCTGCAAAAAGTCAGAGATGGCGACTAAACAGCAGCCCAAGAAAAATGGAAGAAGTGCAGAGGGCGTGTATGCAGGACGGAGTGCAGAGCACCCCTGCCCTCTCTGGGTGTGCCCTCCCGGAACCTCCACGTGTTCACCAGCCCAGGAGCTCATCACATCTCGTTGCTCAAGAGTCTTACCAAGCTGACTCTCCAGTCCTCCTGCCCTCTTGCCCTAGGTCAGTGGGTGGAGCTGAAAGTTCCAAGCTTTCCATTGCTGGGTCTTTCCAGTGAACAGCCCCATCCTGAGGTTATGTGGGGGCCAGACCATGATCACCTCATTAGCATAAACTCAGGTATGATCAAAAAGGGCTCTTTTTGAATAATAAAATAAAAAAGACTCCTCTTACTCAGGACTTCCCTGGTGGCTCAGACAGTAAAGCGTCAGTCTACAATGCGGGAGATGCAGGTTCGATCCCTGAGTCAGGAAGATTCTCTTGAGAAGGAAATGGCAATCCACTCCAGTACTATTGCCTGGAAAATCCCATGGACAGAGGAGCTTGGTAGGCTACAGTCCACGGGGTTGCAAAGAGTTGGATATGACTGATATCACTTCACTTAGGAAGTTCCAAGGGTTTTAGGAGCTCTGTGCCAGGAACATAGGACAGAGATCAAATACATGCGTTAGCAGATTATACATATATAGTTGGATATCATTTTTAAAATAAAAGAAATGTGTGTGCAAGAAATAAGTCTGGAAGGCAACAGATTCCATCGTAATTGTGTTACGACAGAAGTGGCTGGGGTTGGGGATGGAGGGGGAGATGGAGACGCTGAGGCTTCCTGAGAGAGCCTATTATGCCTTATAATTGGAATAGGAAAAAATGCAATGTACACAACTGCTGTGTGACTGTAGCCTGTCTCAACAGCTTTCTTGATCTGCAGTTCTAAGATCCAGACAGCGTGATAGTGGCTGCTTGGTGAATGTAACGATGTTTTCTTGTCTCTGTGATGAGAAGAACCTTGAGGACTACAATTACCTGTAATATTGGTCTGGAAATTGTGGCTTCAGTGGTCTGCATTCCGGATGCCTGGTTGTCATTTTAGGCTGTCGTCGGAAAACATGTTTTTAGCTTAGCAAATCCAGGTGCATCGGATGAGCATCAGTGTAGCCTCTGTTCCCTGTGGGGGACTGTCTGCCTTCAGTCTAGATTGATAGCCCTGGCAGAATGCTTAATTTGTAGGTAAAATAAATTACCCACTTGATGGCAGTTATTATAGATCCTTCTTGATATAAGCCCTTTCCCTGGCTAGTAAACAGCCAGGAAAGACCAAAAAAAGTCCTGCAAAAAAGGTCACCGATTTCCTTGTTATCACAAAGCCTTAAAGTTTTATTGTATGTGTGTTAAGCTCTGAGCAAGGAAAACTGCCTGGAGAAAGTCTACACTCTTGGAGCTTCAAAATTTACATTAGTCTAACTCTTGTTTCAGTTTATCTAAACATCTACCCACCCCTCCATCCACACACCCCCTTATCTATCCATCCATCCGTCTATCCACATACCTATCCATCCACCCATCCATCATCCATTCATTCACCCATCCACTCATCCACCTGTCCATCTGTCTATCCATCCATCCACACACCCATCCATCATCTGTATTTCTAATAATTATTGGGAAAATTTTATAAAGCAGACATGTGGTAGGCACTGTTCCTTGTCTCCTGGCATTCATTTGTAGAGTGCACGTGTGCTAAGTGGCTTCAGTCATGTTCGACTCTTTGTGACCCCATGGACTGTAGCCCTCCAGGCTCCTCTGTCCGCGGGATTCTCCAGGCAAGAATACTGGAGTGGGTTGCCATGCCCTCCTCCAGGGAATCTTCTCAACCCAAGGATTGAACCTGTGTCTCTTGTGTCTCTTGCATTGGCAGGTACATTCTTTACCACGAGTGCCACCTGGGAAACCTTTAATTTGTAGCAAATACACTTAAAACTCACCTCCACCTTGTACCTAGTCTTTAGTATATATTAGAAGCCATTTTAGCCTCTTTGACAAATTCTTGTTAGTGTTTTGTTTTCTCCTAACCAGGCTCATGATTATTTCTGTCTCTCAATTGTAGTACACCTGATAATAATAACAAGCATGTCCTAAATACTTATTACCTGATGGGCAGTTTGCAAAGCCTTCTATACCTCTTAGTTCACTTCATTCTTACAATGATCCTAAGAAATGTGCATTATTACCTACAGTTTGACTTTTTTTTTTTTTTACAAAATATAACCTACATAAAAAAATAGTGCCTAAAAATGAAGTAGTGTTCTATAATTTATCAAAAAGCAAAAACCATAAATGAGATTAAAAATAGAACATTGCCAATACCCAGAAGACCTATTCATCCCCCTATTAATTCTCACCCCTCTTTGCCTCCCAGAAGTGACCACCATTCTAACACATGTGATGATCCTGCTTTTCTTTATAGTTTTACCATCTAAGCCTATGTCCCTAAACTACTAGAGTTTGGTTCTGCCTGCTGGTTTTTTAAAAAACAAAATTATACTGTGTATGTTCTTTGGTGTCTGTTTTTTTTTTTAATTCGACATTAAATTCTTAAGATTCATACTTATTGTTGCATCGGTTTTAGTTGATTTTATTTTCTATATGATATTCTCTTATGAATATACCACGATTTATTTTCCATTCTCCTGCTTTTGGACGTTTGTGTCCTTCCAATTTGGGACTATTAAGAAAAACGCTGCAATGAACATCCTTATATATGTCTTTCAATGACATAGAGTGTGCATTTCGGTTGGCTATGTAAACAAGAGTGGATTTGCTGGGCGATCGGCATGTGTTCAGTTTTGGTAGGTGATGCTGAACAGTTTTCCACACTGGTTGTGCTAATTCACATTCCCACCCGCAGAGTACAGGAGTCTGAGGCGTGCATCCCTGCTATTTGCCTGGCATTATCAGTCTTAACTCCAGCTTTTATGATGGTGTGTAGTGATATCTTGATTTTAATTTGTATCCCATTTGTGAAAAATGAAGTCAAGTGCCTTTTCATACATTTATTACTTTTGGATATTATCTTTTGTGAAGTACATTTTGAAGTTTTTGCTCATTTTTTTTTCAATTTTATTGAGGTGTAATTGGCAAATAAAATTGTATATAGTTAAAATATTTTGTTCATTGGGTTTTCTGCCTTGACCTGTAGTTCTCTATGCCTGGATTGTTGTAGTTCAGTCACTCAGTCGTGTCGGATTCTCTGTGACCCCGTGGACTGCAGTATGTCAGGTTCCCCTGTCCTTTGCTACCTCCTGGAGTTTGCTGAAATTCATGTTCAGTGAGGCAGTGATGCTATCCAACCATCTTATCCTCTGTCCCCCTCTTTTCCTTTTGCCTTCAATCTTTACCAGCATCAGGGTCTTTTCCTGGATAGAAGGCCTATTTTGTGTGTGTGTGTCTGTGTGTGTTCAATGAATAGCAAATATCCCTTACTTGCCTATTAATACTTTAAAAGCTGTCTTTTGATATGCTCAATGTAATCTGACCTCCCAACTGTTTTCTTTCTGATTAGCACTTCTGTGTCTTGCTTAGGAAATCTTTCCCTACCCTGAGGTCATAAGAATATGTGTTGTGTGTTGTATGTATCTGTTGAATTGAGAGAACAGAAATCACATTATCTCAACAGAGTTGAATCAGGAGACATGGTTACCCAGGTTTCAGAAACTGAAAGCCAAGAAGGAACCTTCGGGTAACAGGGAGATAATAGCTTCAGAGAACAGGTGCTGCCTTGAAGGCCAGAGGAACAAAGGGAAGATATTGGGGTTATGGGAACCTAGAAGCTCAGAGAAGGGATGCCCACAGCTGAGAAGGATAGACGCTGAGAGCTTGAGGGCGGGGGTAGGCGGGCGATGAGATTGGATCCAGGTGTGCTGAATGACGCTGGAGGTTAGAACAGAGGACAGCGAGGGTGAAGGGCTGCAGCCCAGAGATGCTTCTGGACCAAACTGCAAAGTGGGAAGGAGGAAGCTGCTCCTGAGTTCCTCCTGACTCTCAGAATCCCTCTCTTGACCCCTCCTACAGTCTAGCGGGACGCCAAGGGGCCAAGGAGACGTGAAGGCCCAGACCTCACTTCTAAAACATCAGTTCAAAGGTAAAGTTAAGAATTTCATGACGGCAGGAACACAGCCTTAATCCAGGCAGAGCGTCCTACTGAGCACGGGCCCCTGTGTGACTGCATAGTTCACTGGTCTCTTATTTTGGGAGATTTTCTCAAGACTTTTACTCCCAAGGACCTGAACACACAGCAGAACTCCAGCAGTAGCTTTCTTGCAATTAGGCACATATTTCTCTGCATAATTCTCAGTTCCTCTCTATCCTGAGGATGCTGAGAGCATTGTGGTTTATTTTTGCTCCTTGATAATCTTAAGCTTTTTTTTAAAATGCTCTTTTTTTTTTTTTTTTTTTTTTTATCTTTGGCAGTGTTTTGAAGGTTGTGTGGGGCTTTGGTGGTTACTTTTTTTTTTTTTGAGGTTGTGTGGAGAGTTTTGAATTCAAGAGTTTGCTGTTATCTCTCAGACTAGGATCTTTTGTGTGTGTGTTTTGAGGATATTGTAAAAAGTATCTTTTTTTCCCACAACAAAGAATTTTCATCACATCTTTTTTTGTGTGGACTGACTGGTACATTTACAAAGATCATAAAGAGGTTAAAAGGCATCATCAAAATTTTATTCTTTATTTACTGCTGTTACATAGGAATAACAATTGTGTTTTTGAAAATTTCCTTGTATCTTGGGAGCTTGTTGAATTCACTGACTAGCTCTAATAGTTTTCCTGTAGTGTTTTGCTCATTTGTTTTAGACTCTCTACCTAAACCTATTATGAGGTCAGACAATGATGACGGTTTTTATCTCTTCCTTTCCAATTCTTATCCTTTTCCATTTTTCTTGTTTTATTGCTGTCTGGCCCTCCAGTAAAATGTCGAATAGAACCGGTGAGAGTGGGCATTCATCATACTATAGTTTCTGCAGCGGTTTTAGAAAAAAAATAAAAGCAAGGAATTATATTTTATCCCTAGATGTTTATGAGTTTTTAAAAAAGAGATGAATATGTGCTGAATCTTATCAAATGCCTTCTCTGCAGCTAGTAAGATATCTCATGATTCTGACTGATTTTTGAATATTAAGCAATCTGCCATTCCTGGAATAGACCTGACTTGTCTGGGATATATTCACCTCTTTATATATTATTGCCTTTGGTTTACCCTCACTTTGCTTTAAGATTTTTATGTCTGCGTTTATGAGTAAGATTGGGCTGAAACTTTCTGTCTTTATAACATTCTTAAGAGATTTTGGATCATGGTTAGGCTGGTCTCAGAAAAATGAGTTGGAGATGGCTTCATTTCTCTTTTTGAAAAGAATTTGTATAAGTGGAGCGTTACTTCTCCTCTGAGTGTTTGGTAGGATTCCCAGTGAACCCATGTGGACCAGGAGCTTCCTTTTGGGGAGGTTTGAAATGATGGATTCAACTGTAATTTTATGTGTAATCATGCCGGTTTTAGTAAGTTTCATTTCTTTGGTGGTTTGACTATCCATCTCAATTTTTCATAATTATTTTCCTAGAGTTGTTCATAATACCTTCTTAGGGTATTTTTAATGTCTGTAGGATTTGTAGAGCTATTTTCTTTTTAAATTTTTGATCTTTTATATATGTGCTATTTCTCATGGCACTTTGAAGGTACCCTTCTACTGGCTTCCTGTTGAGAAGTCAGCTGACATTTCATTTTAGGTGTTTTAAAGGTAATATGCCATTTTTTTCCTTTGCTGCAATCAAGATATTACTTTTATGTTTGATTTTCAGTGGCTTTATTATGGTGTACCTGGGGTGGAATTCTTTTTCTAATTTATCCTTCCAGTATTTTTAGAGTGGTTTGAATTTGGGATTGTATGTTCTTCACTGTTTTTGGAATTTCTCAATCATTATTTCTTAAATATTACATTCCCCCCCTCAAGAATTTATTAAGCACGTATGCTAGACGTTCTCAATGTTTGTTCTATTTCCGTTTTCAGCTCTGCTGTGTTTTCCATCTTTTTGATACTCTATGCTTCATTTATTTTCCTCCTGCCTTCTATATTTTAGTTGACTATTTTTCTCTTAAACCTGTCCCAAGAACTCTTAAATGTGGTTGTTCTTAACACTGGTTATTTTTAGTTCTAGAATTTCCATTGGTTCTTTTTAGAGGAAATAATTTCCATTTCTCTGTTGAAATTCTTAGTCTTTTATCTCATTGAACATATTAAGCATGGAACGATTTATGCTTGTTGACTTTCACTGTTTATTGTTTCTGCAGGTTTTCAATCATGTGATTTTGTCTCCTCACGTGCCTTCTTACTTTTGGATGTGCACAGGGCATTATTCTTATGAACTTACTTGCAGAGGTCATTCATGTGTTGCTATCTTCCCCCAAATGTTGTCATTTTCTTCTGCTGGGTGCCTGAGGGTGTAAACAGTCTGATTGCATCAGTCCAGTTTCAGTGATTCAGCTCCTTTGAAACTGAGCATCGTTTTCCTACGGGACTGTCCCCTGCCCTGTTACCACTGCAGTCCTGTGAGGTTCCAGTCTAAAGAGAGGGATTTTCACAATGCCTTCCTCCTCATTCTGTCCCTAGACTCCAGTCCCCAAGCCCGTAGCCAGGTGAGGCTACAGCATCACTGCTCAGCCCCTCAGTCAACCCCCTGGAATGAGCAGATGCCTCCAGGAGAAAAATGGTTCGACACATGCATGGGCTTATCTCCTGGGCCTTTATTTTCTGGCAATTCTTCACTGCATGTTTAGCTTCCTGCTCCGTCCCGGTCGATGGTGTTCACATTTTCTAGCTGTACTATTTGTTCTCAGCAGGGTGTTTGGTTGGAATGACCTGTCCTCCACTGCTGAGAATAGAGGTCTTACTTCCATTTTACAGATACAAAGACTGAGGCCTGGTATAAAGAACTTCCCCTAAACAAATTTAAGGCTGAATTATAGACCCAGGGGTCAAGGATGACTTAGACTTGCTTTAGGGAGTAACATATAACACTGTATTTTCCTCTGCAGGACTCTGGGTTCTCTCTTTACTTTTGCTGATGAGGTTATGCTGAAAAGGCAGTGAACTAATCTTTGCCAGAGGAAAGCCACTGCAGTTAAAAAGTTAGGAATGACTTAGTGAAGAGAAATTGGAGGAGAAAGAGGAGAAGTGTGTGGAGAGAGGCGGTCGGAGGCTTAACCATCCCTAGAGGTGGGCTTACACAGCTTGTATTTCTGGCTCCTGGCTGAGTCATTTATACCCGCACAACTTTAAGAGTCAGTGTGTCAAATGTATAAGAGAAGAAGGTCACCTAATGTGACTACCAGTGTATTTTTCATCTACTTTTTGGAAAATGGCTGCTTAGAGACTTGGGAACATGTGACAAGAGTCTTACACTTGAGTGTTTTTTAATTTTTTTTAATATTTTTTTATGTAGACCATTTAAAAAGTCTTTATTGAATTGGTTACAATATTGCTTCCGTTTTATGTTTGGGGTTTTTAGCCTCAAGGCATGTGAGATCTTTGCCCCTGGACCAGGATTGAACCCACACTCTTTGCATTGGAAAAGGAAGCCTTTCTTTAAAAAGTATTTATTTGAGGTGGGCTTCCCAGGTGGCGCAGTGGTAAAGAATCTGCCTGCCAATGCAGGAGACGTGGGTTTGATCCCTGGGTAGGGAAGACCCTCTAGAGTAGGAAATGGCGACCCACTCCAGTGTTCTTGCCTGGAAAATCCCTTGGACAGAAGAACCTGGTGGGCTACAGTCCGTGGGGTTACAAAAAGCTGGCCATGAACGAGTGACTGAGCAGGCTTGCCATCATGTATTTATTTTGCTGCGCTGGGTCTTGGTTGCCGTGTGTGGGTTTCTCTCTATGGTGGCCAATGGGGACTGCTCTCTAGTTGTGATGTAGGGGTTTCTCGTTGCAGCGGCTTCCTTGTTGTGGAGCACAGGTTCTAGGGCGTGCAGGCTTCAGTAGTTGTGGGCTCAGTAGCTGCAGCTCCCGGGCTCCGGAGCCCAGGCTCAGTGGTTGTGGCACGTGGGCTTAGCCGCTGTGAGGCAGGCAGGATCAGGGATCGAACCGGTGTCTCCTGCATTGGCAGGAGGACTCTTTACCACTGAACCACCAGGGAAGCCCCGAAGGCAAAGTCTTAATCACGGGACTCCCAGAGAAGTCCCGGGCCTTGCACTTTGACCTCTAGTACCCTGTGACCCGCACAAGCTGCTTTCCTTCTGTGTATCAATGTTGTCATCCCCAGAGGAGATATTGGTTCATATGTTTTCCTGTTTTGTATGGAAAGTGCAGTATGGCTGACATTGCTCACTGTTACTACCATGAAACTAGAGTAACGTTTCTGATGGAACTGTTTGATTGTGTTACCCCAGTGACTAGAGCCCTCCACTGGGGTTTTTCCCAGGGCTGTCACTTTTTCTTTTCCTGTTGCTCTTGGGCTTAGTGACAATCCCAAGAAGGACAACTCACCATGTACAGGATGGCCTCCTCAGCCGCCTCCCTGGCTTCATCTTAGAACTTTTACTCCCACAGGGTTGTGTAGACATTCTGTACCTCCCTTGCCTGTGCCCTTGGAGGGTCTTCGTCCTTGTTAGTGCTTCTGCTCCTTGGTGTCCCTTTCCCCCTCTCATCCAAGGAGCTCCTGATGCATCTGGGATCATGTCCTCAGGGGAGACATCCTTTAGTTGTTTAGTAGCTGAGTTGTGTCCAGCTCTTTGCGATCCCATGGATTGCAGCATGCCAGGCTTTCTTGTCCTTCACCATCTCCTGGAGTTTGCTCAAACTCATGTCCATTGAGTTGGTGATGCCATCCAACCATCTCGTCCTCTGTTGTCCCCTTTTCCTTTTGCTTTCAATCTTTTGCAGCATCAGGGTCTTTTCCAATAAGTCGGCTCTTCTCAGCAGGTGGCTGAAGTATTGGAGCTTCAGCATCGGTCCTTCCAATAAATATTCAGAGTTGATTTCCTCTAGGATTGACTGGTTTGATCTCCTTATTGTCCCAAGGACTCTTTATGGTCCAATTCTCACATCCGTACAATGACCAGTTTAAGTCTCTGTGAAATGCACTCCCTGGACCACGTGCATCTCTCCTGCAGGATTCCCAGACTTGTCCTTTTACATTTATTGGTGTAATTCTTTGCTTCCCGTCTGCTCTCTCACCAGGCTTAAGCACACAGGGGTAGGAACAGTGTGGCGTTTGCCCATCAGTCTCTCCAGCATTCAGCCCACTGCCAGGAGCAGGAGGCATCCAATACCTACTTGCCAAATAACGAAGGAAAGAAATCTTATGAATTTAATCCTAAGTAGAGATTTTTTGCCAGTTTATCCACTTGTTTTCTGGAAAGTAGGTCGGAACAAGAAGCGCCAGGAACAGATGGTTTAAATAGTGAAGAAAGTGAAAGATGGTCTTCACATGTCCTTGTCTACAAGTAATTAGTATTCAACTGCTCCCGCTGTCTGGAACCTGGTAGCAAGTGCCAAGAGAAAACGTGTTTAGTGTTTTAACCGATCCTCCTGGAAACACCAGTGGGAGTGCAGTGGCTGGAATCGCCAAGCTAGGCTGTGTGCATGAAAAATCTCTGATCTTCGTTCCTTTTTCTTTTTTAAATTGCGGGCTCTGTAGTGAGGAGGCACCAGGGGAAGGGGAAGGACACAGGTGTTTAGGGGAAGTGGTGAGACCTCCCTGCTCTTGCTTCTCTGCCGAGGCCACAGGCTGGTTCTGCTACCGTTGTTTCTGGTGTGTGTCTGACACTCCAGACAAGCTGGGGCTGAGAGCTGAACATCGGTTTTGCCTCTTAATGTGTTTCTGGGTTCCTGTGAGTCAGCCTGGAAGGCCCTGTAGCCCCTGAAGGGACTCAGAAGGCAGCCTGCCTGCGGGGAGCCTGTGAGCCCAGAGAAAGCCATCAGCCTTCTGCCGTGGCTGTGGGGCGGCGGCCTGCACCTTGGGCTCGCTGCTCAGAGCAGGGCTGGGGAGCCAAAGTCCTTTCAGAGCCATGAAGCCAGGACCAGGTGGCTGCACCAAGAGCCGGTGAAGTCCGAGATTTGAATCAGCCATGCCTGAGCTCCTCTCCTGGTTTGGTTCTGGTCTGTTTCCAGATCACTCCTTATACCAGGTGTGTTTTTTTGCACAACAGCTCATTCTCTGACACCAGCTGGTTACCAGCATTTCAGCTCAACTCTGATGCTCTCTGGGGCCAGTGCAGACCCCCCAGGCTAAGGGCTCTGTCCACAAGACCACCCCCACTGCAGACACCACCTGCACATCCCAGGTTGTTACCTGGCTTCTGACTCATGGCTCTGAAGTCCGATAATCTGCCGGACTGGCTGATAAGGCCCAGGGAAAATAGTTCACCTGCTGTCACCAGCTTATTATAAAGGCTGCAACTCGGGAGCACCCGAAGGAAGAGATGCTCAGTGCGAGGTTTGTCGGAGGAGGCGTGGAGGTCCTGGCCCTCCATGTGTCCACCAACCAGGAAATTCAGCAAATCTTGTTAAGAGTTTTGATAGAGCTTGACCCGCAGTCCCACTCCCTTTCCCAAGGGTCACCTAGGAGGGCTGAAACTGCTGCATCCTGGAAGCCCCAACCTTCAGCATCTGGGGGCCGCACCTGTGTCTCCTCATTAGAATAACTCAGGTTTGATCAAAAGGAGCTCCTTATGAATAACAGAAGACACTCCTATCACTCAGGACTTGCCACAGGTTTTAGGGGCTGTGTCCCAGGAGTGGAAACAAAGACCAAACATGGGGCTTCCCTGGTGGTCCAGTGGTAAAGGATCCGCTTGCCAGTGCTGGGGACACCGGTTTGATCCCTGGTCTGGGAAGATTCCACATGCCGCAGAGTAAATGAGCCCACGCGTCACAACTACTAAAGCCTGAGCACTAAGTCTGGGAACTGCAAGGAGAGAAGCCTTTGCATGAGAGGCCCAAGTACTGCAGCTGGGGAGTAGTCCTGTCTTTCTGCAGCTAGGGAAAGCCTGTGTGCAGCAACATAGACCCAGTGTAGCCAGAAATTAAAATCTTAAAAAGACCAAACTTGTTTCTCATTATGCCACAAATACCATCTTACCTGTGTGAGCTTGCAGAAGAGTTTCCAAAATAAGATCATCGTGGGAGCTATGATACGGTGCATATCCCAAATGTGAATAGAGTGTGTGTGTGTGACAGTCGCTCAGTCGTATCCGACTCTTTGCGACCCCATGGACTATATGGCCCATGGAATTCTCCAGACCATAATACTGGAGTGGGTAGCCTTTCCCAACCCCAGGATCAAAGCCAGGTCTCCCACATTGCAAGTGGTTTCTTTACCAGCTGAGCCAGAGAGTGAATGCCAATAAAGGCAGTTGGGACCCAGTACCCAACGCAGCCCAGGGCTCCTCTGGAGGGAGGGGG
>SJYQ01094299.1:64943-76074 GCA_006410935.1 Redunca redunca
AAAAAAAAAAAAAAAAAAAAAAAAAATGCATGTGAGACTGTCCTTTGACTGCTGCATGTTAACTGCTGACTTATTTAACCATAGGCCACCTGCATTTGACCTCTGCCAAGACCATGAAACCTTTGCTTTTTCAGGGCAGTGACCCCCCGGGCCACAGCAGCAATGTTGCAGCTGCTGGTGGGGTTAGTGTTGACAAAGAAAGAATACTTACAGAGTAGTCCTCATTTTTTTTTTTTTTAGAAAATTTGAGATCATTTAAAGATTCAAGGAGGTTCCCCCCAAATGCACAGGGAGGTCCTTCCGCCTTCACTCAGCTTCCCCCAATGATAACATCTCACATAACTATAGTGCATACAGCGTTACCACCTACATTCTGACATTCTTCCATGGAGCTTGTCTAGATTTCCTCTGTTTTCTGTGCCTTTGAGTCTACGTGTGTGAATAGTTCTATGCAATATTATTATCACAGGTGAGTATGCTTATTAAAATGTGAGTCGCTCAGCTGTCTGGCTCTTTGTGACTGCATGGACTGTAGCCTGCCAAGGCTCCTCCTGTCCATGGAATTCTCTAGGCAAGAATACTACAGTGGGCTGTCATTTCCTTCTCAAGGGGATTTTTCCTGACCCAGGGATCGAACCCAGGTCTCCAGCATTGCAGGCAGGTTCTTTACCATCTGAGCCCCCAGGGAAGCCCTGCTTATAACTTACGCTTATATCTGCCACTCCAATCAATATGCCGACTGGTTCCATCCCGTCAAGACTCCCTCATGCTGTCCTTGGTGGCCGCCTTCCTCCTCCCCAATCCCATCCCTAACCCCTTGGCAAATACTAAGCTTTCTCCAGCTCTTTAACTTTGTTATTGCAAGACTGTTATACATAAACAAACTGATATAGTGTGTTACCTTTTGGTTGACTTTTTCCACTGGGCACAATTTCCTTGCAATCCATGGAGTTGTTTATTAATATGTGTTACTGTATTGCTAGTATTGCATTACATGTAGCATAAGAGGTACTAGTTGTAAGAGTACATGTAACTAGTAGTAACACTAGTACCATATTACATGTATTAATAGTGCATTCCTTTTTGTTGGAAAGAATTCTACCATGTGTGGGTGCCATGGTTTGCTTATGTGCTGAGGGACAATTGGGTTGCTTCTTGTTTGGGGCTATTATGAATCCAGCTGCTACCTTCATAGCAGTTTTAAAGCTAAAAAAGGTTACCAAAGATTTGCTGAGGACAGGTTGTTTCCTATTCATTTTTATCCCCTGGTGCTTGGCATACGTATGCATGCAGACGCTCAGTAAATGCTTCTTCGGTGAGTGGATAGATGAATAGGTGCCATCTCAAGGAGACAGTCTCAGGGATAGAAGATAGAAGATAGAAGATTTAGGCTCAAGACTAGAATACAAGGTTGGACTTTGTCACCTTGACCCTGGCTGAGCTAATGCAGGCCTCTGTTCTTCATCTGTAAAATGGGATAATAGTATGACAGCTATTGGATCGCTCTGCTGCTAAGTCACTTAAGTTGTGTCCGACTCTGTGCGACCCCATAGATGGCAGCCCAGCAGGCTCCCCCATCCCTGGGATTCTCCAGGCCAGAACACTGGAGTGGGTTGCCATTTCTTCCCCAATGCACGAAAGTGAAAGTGAAGTTGCTCAGTCCTGTCTGACTCTCAGCGACCCCATGGACTGCAGCCCACTAGGCTCCATCCATGGCATTGTCCAGGCAAGAGTCCTGGAGTGGGGTGCCATTGCCTTCTTCATGCTCTGGAGAACATGAAATGAGGAAATACATGGAACTCTTTGCAAAACCTCTGTTATACAGTAATTGTTTAATAAATGTCAGGTGTGATCACTACTATTTGTAAGGTGATCACGGCTTTCCACCAGATCATCATCATAAAGCTAATAACTTACTATTGCTTTTACTCTGAAATGCTTTTATCTTCCAAATCTACCATTATGTATTCTATATTTAAGCCTATTTAAGTTGTATTCATGTATATGTCTCACTTTAAATATCTTAAGTGCTTTCTTCTTAAAATGATTCTTGCTTAAAATTATAATATTATCTTATGAACATTAATGGTCAAAAATCTAATTCACATATGCATAGAAATTTGGAAGGTTCGAAATATTCTTTCCATGTAGTCATCCAAAGTTCCCATCAAGCCTGCAAAAAGGCATCTACGCTTATAAAAGTGGGCCAAATTTTATTTTTCCCTTTCATAATGATATAAATTCATTTGGAGAAGCAGCAAGTGTCTTGGGTCATTTTTCCCTTCTCTGCTTCAGAAATCAGGTTGCTAAGTGCACACCCAGAGGGGCAAGGCCCTCCCACCCCTCACCTGCTGGTGCTCACAGCCGTGTGCCAGGGGTCACGTCTGGAGGGAGTGTCCCTCCTGTGACCTCCTGGAATGTCAGCAGAGCCCTGAGTCATATGGAGCCTCCCGCCAGACAGCATGAGGCAGCGCTGTGAGACTGACCATTAACCAGCGAAGGGGGCAGGAGTGGGGGTACAATTTCCTGTTGTTTGGCAAACACCAGTCATGTTTACCATCATGTAAATGAAGCCGGAGTCAGTTGGTATTGACTTATCAAGGTTTGTCTGGGAGGCAGGCATTGCGCCAGGCCGTGTTGGGTTTATAAAGATTCCGTAGACCTTGGGCTGTACCCTGGTGGGACATGGTGTGTGTAGGGCAGGTTCTTGGAGGAATTTGGGCTTTGCAGGTGGTCAGAATAGGCAGATACGGGGGTGGCGGGGACAAGGTCTTCCAGAACTTTCCCCTTTGTCTACGTTACACATGAGTCACACCTGACTGATGACCTCCCTGCTGCACCCCTTTGCTGCCTCCTCCACCTAAAATGTCCTTCTTTGGAGAAACTGCACTCATTTCGCAAGATACAATCCCAGTGAGCCTTCTCTGCATACCTTCCTTCTCTCTGCCACACAGAAGTCTTTCTCTTTTTTTGTCCTATATGGTGACAGCCCTTTATTTTTTTTCACTTAGCATAATGTTTTCAAGGTTCATGTTGTAACGTGTATCAGAAGTTAATTTCATTTTAAAAGTTGAAAAATATGTTATTGTGTGTACAAATACATTTGGTTTATTTATCCGCCAACAGAGTCTGGGTTGTCTCTCCCTTTGAGCCGTTCTGCATAATGCTGCTGAAACATCAGTGTACAGTATCTATGTGAGTCCCTGCTTTGAATTCTTGTGAGTATAAACCTCAAAGTAGAATTGCTGAATCACATGGTAATTTTAAGCATTTGAGAGACTGCCAAGCTGTTTTCTACACAGCTGCATCTTTTTATATTCCTACCAGAAATGCATAGGGTTTCAAAGTTTTCTGTATCCACTTATTTTTAGTCTATCTGTATCTTTTTGTTTAAAGTGGGTTTCTTGGAAGTTCTCTGGTGATTCAGTGGTTAGGACTTGGTGTTATCACTGCAGGGGCCTGGGTTTGATTCCTGGTCAGGGTACTAAGACCCCACAAACTACACAGTGTAGCCAAAAAATAAATATATAAATTTAAAGTAGGTTTCTTGTAGGCAGCATTTAATTAGGTCTTGTTTTTAATCCACTCTGACAATCTCTGTCTTCTAATTGATGTACTGTTACTGCTACTGCTAAGTCGCTTCAGTCGTGTCTGACTCTGTGCGACCCCATAGATGGCAGCCCACCAGGCTCCCCCGTCCCTGGGATTCTCCAGGCAAGAACACTGGAGTGGGTTGCCATTTCCTTCTCCAGTGCATGAAAGTGAAAAGTGAAAGTGAAGTCGCTCAGTCGTGTCCAACCCTCAGCGACCCCATGGACTGCAGCCTTCCAGGCTCCTCCATCCATGGGATTTTCCAGGCAAGAGTACTGGAGTGGGGTGCCATTGCCTTCTCCGAATTGATGTACTTAGACCATTCAATTTAAAGTGTTTATTGTTTTAGTTTAATATCTACCATGTTTGTAATTGTCCTCTATTCATTGCCCTTGGTTCTTCATTTCTTTTTTCTGCCTTTCCCCTTTTTCTGTCTTGTCTGCTTTTAATAAAGCGTTATGTATGGTTTCATTTTATCTTTTAGCATATCAATTATATTGGGTTGACCAAAAAGCTTGTTTGGGTTTTTCTGTAAGATCTTATGGAAAAACCTAAATGAACTTTTTGACCAACTCAATATCTGTTTGTTTGTTTTTTTTTAACTTTTTTGAGTGGTTGCCCTAGATAATGCAATATGTTTACAACTAATTCAGGTCCACTTTCAATAACACTATACTGCTTCATAGATAGTGCAAATATAACAGTAATCCCAATTCTTCCCTCCTGTCTTTTATAACCTTGTTTTGATTCACTCACTTATCCATAATCTATAGCCACCAAGTACATTGTTACAATTATGATTTTGAACAAGCTGTTATCTATTGGATCAATGAAGAATCAGAAAATAAAATACTTCATTTTTACCTTCACTTATTTCTCCTCTAATGCAATTCCTTTCTTTATGTTGATCTGAGTTTCTAACTTCTAGCATTATTCTTCTCTCTGAAGAATTTATTTTCATATTCTTCTTGCAAGGCAGTTCTACTGGCAATAAATTTCTTCATTCTTTGTTTTTCTGTGAATGTCTTTATTGAAAGACATTCTAATGAAAGATTGTAGAGGATAATTTCACTGGAGCCAGAGTGTTGGGTTGATTAGTTTCTTCTTGACACTTTCCACTGTCTTCTTGCTTGCATGGTTTCTGCAAAGCCCAACATAATTCTTATCCTAGTTCCTCTTAGGATGAGATTTTTTCCTTCATCTGGCTTCTCTCAAGATTTTCCCTTTATTTTTGACTTTCTGCAGCTTACGTATGATATGACTAGGAGGAGATTTCTTTTTTTGTTACTTTTCTCTACTTGGTGTTCTCTGAGTTTCCTGGGTCTGGTTTGGCATATCTCATTAGTTTGGGGAAGCTTTCAGACATTATTACTTCAATTTTTTTTTTTCTGTTTCTTTTTCTCCTTTCCCTTCTGGTATTCCCACTGTGTGTCTGTTGCACTGTTTGTAATTGCCCCACAGTTCTTGGACATTCTGCTCCATGCTTTGCAATATTTTTTTCTCTTTGCTTTTCAGTTTTGGAAGTTGCCATTGACACCTCTTCAGGATCACCAGTTCTTTCCTCAGTCATGTTCAGTCTACTGATAAGCCCATCATAGGCAGTCTTCATTTCTGTTACAGTGCTTTTTATTTCAAGCATTTGTTTTTGATTCTTGTTTGCAGTTTCCATCTCTCTGCTTATATTACCTATCTGTTCTTTCATAGTGTTCACCTTTTCCATTAGAACCCTAATTAGTTATTTTAAACTCTGGATTTTTTTTTGCAGGGGGGGCTTTTATTATGCCTTGTAATTTTTTTGTTGAAAGTCAGATCTACTGTATCAGAAGGACCTGAGGTAGACAAGCCTTTGGTGTGAGGTTTATGTTTATCAGGCTAGGTGTTACGCTGTGTTTACTGTTTGCTGTGGTGTCAGAAGCTAAACTTGACTTTAATGCTCTCATTTTCATCTCCCCTGTTGTCCTGGCTTTTCTGAGAGACTCCTTAAATAGGGTCTGAGGCTTGCAGTTCTTTCAACTGTAATCCCCTGGAATTATGTGGGAGCCCTGTCGATGAGGTGGGTGGGGTAGGGGAGGAGGAGTGTTTTCTAGGCTTACAATTCAGTCTTTTTGTGAGCCTGACTGGATGGTTCCCTTCTCCCAGGTCAGTCAGGTTTTGGTAAAGCCTCAGCTGCTTAACTTCTGGTAAATAGTTCCTTTAGAGGGCAGGTCTTATTAATGAGAACACAATGTTTTTCCCTCCTCCTGTGAAAAACAAGAGGGGATTTCTATCTGCTCTTTATAATGAGAACTTGTAGAATTCCTGGGGGGAACACTCACAAAAGTGTGGATTAGTTGCTAAGTCGTGTCCGACTCTTTGCCACCCCATGGACTGTAGTCTGCCCGGCTTCTCTGTCCATGGGATTTTCCAGGCAAGAACACTGGAATGGGTTGCCATTTCCTTCTCCAGGGGATCTTCCCCAACCAGGGGTCGAACCTGGATCTCCTGCATTGCAGGCGGATTCTTTACCAACTGAGCTACCAGGACCCGTCAAGGCCTAGATTCCCCTTAACGTTTTTCGTTCTCAAGCTTGTCCCCACTGAGCCTCCAGCAACTAGCCCATCACAGCTTCATGTTCCTACAGGTGTCGGCTACAGCTGCGGGCTTCCCTCCTGGAGAGCTGTCAGCCTTTGTACCTGCCTGTCCGTCCCTCCAATTGGGGGGCAGCAGTTTGCTCGGCAACCTCAGTTCTCTGAGGGATCTAACCAGAATCATCAGTCTTCAGTTTGTTCAGCTTTTCTTTCTTATTGGAAGGGTGGTGATGACAACTCCCAAGCCCTTCACACACCAGACTGGAGGTTGGAAGTTGGCTTTTTTTAGTATGTCTTTATGGACTGAAATCGGTACTCTCTCTAGACTGATCAATAGGTCAGGAAGCAACAGTTAGAAATGGACATGGAACAGCATACTGGTTCCAAATCAGGAAAGGAGTACGTCAATGCTGTGTATTGTCACCCTGCTTATTTAACTTATATGCAGAGTGCATCATGAGAAACGCTGGGCTGGATGAAGCACAAGCTGGAATCAAGATGGACGGGGAAAATATAAATAACCTCAGATATGCGTTTGACACCACACTTAGGACAAAAAGTGAAGAAGAACTAAAGAACCTCTTGATGAAAGTGAAAGAGAAGAGTGAAAAAGTTGGCTTAAAACTCAATATTCAGAAAACGAAGATCATGGCATCCAGTTCCATCACTTCATGGCAAATAGATGGGGAAACAGTGGAAACAGTGTCAGACTTTATTTTTGGGGGGCTCCAAAATCACTGCAGATGGTGACTGCAGCCATGAAATTAAAAGACACTTGCTCCTTGGAAGAAAAGTTATGACCAACCTAGACAACATATTCAAAAGCAGAGACATTACTTTGCCAACAAAGGTCCATCTAGTCAAATCTATGGTTTTTCCAGTGGTCATGTATGGATGTGAGAGTTGTTCTATAAAGAAAACTGACCACTAAAGAATTGATGTTTTTGAACTGTGGTGTTGGAGAAGACTCTTGAGAGTCCCTTGGCCTGCAAGGAAATCCAACCAGTCCATCCTAAAAGAAATCAATGCTGAATATTCATTAGAAGGACTGATGCTGAAGCTCCAATACTTTGGCCACCCGAGGTAAAGAACTGACTCATTTGAAAAGACCCTGTTGCTGGGAAAGATTGAAAGCAGGAGGAGAAGGGGACAATAGAGAATGAGATGGTTGGATGGTATCACCGACTCAATGGACATGAGTTAGTGTAAACTCTGGGAGTTGGTGATGGACAGGGAGGCCTGGCGTGCTGCAGTCCATGGGGTCGCAAAGAGTTGGACACAACTGAGTGACTGAACTAAACTGTTAGACTGATCTCTGCAGGTATTATTGGGGATGTCTTGGAAGCTACTCCAGTTGTAAAAGGAAAAGTTCTGTAAAAGTTGCCAGACCTGAGGCAAAGGGAAGATTAAAGACTTGACCTCACCCATAGAGCACAAAGATATAGGGAAGAGAGCAGCCCAGTCTTGAGATGGAGTCTGGATCTCTTATTGTCAGCCAGGCTTCCTGGGGCATCATCGGGAAGTGGGTGGTATTTTGATGCCCGCTGATTTCTCTCTGTGTTCCAGCAGAGCATGAACTGAGGTTCTGAGTTTACTGAATGTGGGGATGGTGACCCCGTGTTCCCAGACCTGCTGTGCATTCGCAGTGGTTGCTATGCTTGGGGGTTGGTGGAAAAGCCTTTCATGGGAGAAATCATTTTGTACAGCTTCCTGGGAGGAACTGAAATATGCTCCTTGTTTCCAAGGAGGTCTGAGCACCAGAGAGAGAGCAGATACAAGATGGAAAGGCTCGAGTTTGCTCCTTTTTTTTTGGTTGAATAATACTCCATTGTATATACGCACCATATCTTCTTTATCTATTCATCAGTCGATGGACATCTGGGTTGCTTCCATGTTTTGGCTATTGCAAATAGTGCTGCAGTGAACGTGGGGGCACATGTATCTTTTAGAACTGTAGCTTTCTCAGGGTCTATGCCTGGTAGTGGGGTTGCTGGGTCACATGGTAGATTTATTCCTTGTTTTACAAGAAATCTCAATCCTGTTCTCCATCATGGCTATATCAGTTAATATTCCCACCAACAGTGTGGGAGGGTTCTCTTTTCTTTTTATCCTCTCTAAAATTTATTGTTTGTAGAGTTTTTTTTTGATAAGTTGAGTCAGTTCTAGTGAGGTGGATGAACCAGTTATACAGAGTGAAGTAAATCAGAAAGAGAAAATCAAATATTGTATGTCAATTACATTAATGCATATATATATATAGAATCTAGAAAGATGGTATTGATGAGTCTATTTTCAGGGAAGGAATGGAGACACAGAGGTGGAGAATGTATGGTGGAGGGAGAGCGTGGGACGGATGGAGAAAGTAGCATCAACATATACACACTATCCTGTGTACAACAGCTGGCTGGTGAGAAGTTGCTGTATAATACAGGGAGCCCAGCCTGGCGCTCTGTGATGACCTAAAGGGGAGAGATGGGGGAGGCGTGGGGGCTCAATGTGTAATCATGGCTGGTTCCCCATTGTTGCAAGGCAGAAACCAACACAACATTGTAATAATTAAACAAATAAAACAGGAAAAGGTGTAAGGGCTGCATTTGTGTGAGCTGAGGAAGAGAGCAGGGCTGCTTCAGGGACAACGGGAGCGGGAGACCCCGAGTCAGGAGGACAGGGTGAGCCAGGGCCCCTCTTTGCAGCACTCTGCGGGTGCAGCACCCCTGGAAGGCATGTGGGCTGTTTTCTGCTGCAGGAGCTGTGGCAGGACGCCACCGGGAGGGGCAGCCGGAGGGCAGGTACAGGCAGACCTGTTCTGCACACATGCGGGGACGTGTCTCAGGGCCTTTGCATAGGAGCCAGGGGCTTGTTCTGCGGCTGGAGAGTCCCTCCACCATGGTGCGTGGGAGGCTGCGGGAGTGGCAGGAGCGGAGCTGTGCCCACCGCCTTTTCTGCCCATCACATCATTGAGGGGTCCTCTTTATCCTCTGGGAGAGTTTCTAGCTCTTCTCCAGGCACTCCAGTTTTGTTTAACACCTGAGTCACAGATGTCCCTAAAGAGTAGCCCGTCTTCCCTCTGCTCAGAGCATCAGTCTGTTCCTCTGTCCAGAATGTGAATGTACAGGTGTATAAACTGTGTTTCAAACCAAAGTGACTCTCAATCACTGGGCTAGTACCATGAGCCACTGCGTTCTATTTAGTTAAGGAACTTATCAGAAGGAGAAGGAGGAGGCTTCTTAACCAGTCTGACCTCGTTAATCAGTCTGACATCTTGAGCAAAGCTAAAAGGAACCATGAGCACAATGTGTGACCTGCTTGGCGACATGCAGGCAGAAGCCAAGCCAAACTCAGATCTGTGTTTTGGCCCCATGAGCCGGAGGTTTTTCCTTGCAGGTGACAGTTGGAGTCTCCTGGGGTGATGCCCATGGAGTGGGCGGAAAGGAAGTGGAGGACGGAAGAGGCCATGGTCCATCTGTTCTTCCATCAGCACATCCTTCATCCTCACTGTCTTTATCAAGCTCAGCACATTCCAGATGTGATGGTCCTAAATGACAGGGGTGATCTTCCAGGGGGGACGTCTTCTAAGCACCCCAAAACACAGACTACCTGAAGGCTTCCCGAATCTGTCGATGCCAAAAAGGAACCCAGCAGTTGATGCCCGAGTGATGTTGCTCATTTTGAAGAGTTTACTGTGCTGCACCAACCATTGTTTCCATAATCCATATAGTGTCTCATTTCCTCTGCCTAATCCTAGGTTCCTTGAACATGTGTGTGTGTGTGTTCATCTCTATTTGCCGTGGAGCCTGAAACCCTTGCTGATTCATGCTAATTTCATTTCTTTCTCTGCTAAAGTGAAAGAAGCAAATTATGTCTGCTGCCTCCTCATTGCTTGGCAGGCAGGACTTTCAAATTCTATTCTTCCTCATGCTCTGATTTGTAGGACTGAAACGGTGGTCTGGACAGTGCTGGGGTCAGCTGAGTGCTCAGGGCTCACACCCCTCGGGGACACCCAGGTTGATGACCTATGCAGATGCGTTCTGCCTGTGACTTTCCAAGGAAGGCTGTGTTGCTGCTGTCGTGAACCAGCTCTTGCTCTCGTTTTTCCTCTCCACAGGCAGACAGGGTTTGTTCTGTACTTCTGTACCTTGCTCCCCGCCTCCATCTCCCTGACTAGGACTGATAGGTAGGTGTGAGCCAGCTGATCACAGGTGGCCACACTTGTGCGGTCAGGACAGAAGGACCTTCGCTAGGAGGCCTGGGGTCGCCTCAGGGGCTGCCATGCCTCCTGGGGATGCCGTTGCGGAGCCACCCACAGCAAGTCCAGGGCCGCAGAGAGGGAACTCGAGCCTCTGCCGGCATTGATCATCCCAGGATATTGTCCTTCCATCTGCTGGGGCGGGTAAAGGGTAATGATTTACTGGTCCCAAGTCCTCTTCTCTTTGATGTCACTGCTTCTGGCCCTTAAGCAGAATTTGCTTAGCCTTGGCTCCCTGAGAACTTGCTCAGTGTTCTGAGCTCTGGGGCTTCCTCAGCTTAGAAAGCCCTTCCCTTGACCTTGTTTCTCTGGTTAACTTCTGCCCTCTCTGCACAGCTCAGCTGAGTGTGTGCGTGTACTCACTTGCTTGGTTATGTCTGATTCCTGCAACCCCATGGACTGTAGCCCACCAGGCTCCTCTGTCCATGGGATTTCCCAGGCAAGAATACTGGAACGGGCTGCCATTTCCTACCTCCAGGGGTTATTCCTGACCCAGGGATTGAGCCTGTGTCTCCTGCATTGGCAGGCAGATTCTTTACCACTGCGGCACCTGGGAAGCCTGCAGCTCGGCTGACACAGCATCTCTTTTCTGAAAATCTCCCAGATTCCCAGGCAAGGGTAAAGCCTAAAAATATGTCATTTTTATTGCAGTTTTAAAAAAGCATATAAATTTAACATCTTAACAATTTAATTTTTAGAAAACTTTATTGAAGTATAGTTGATTTAT
>SJYQ01094299.1:76131-165909 GCA_006410935.1 Redunca redunca
TTTTTCACAATCTTTCCGACTATAGTTTGTTGCAAGATATTAACTAATTCCCTGTGCTATATAGTAGGACCTTGTTTATAACCTCTTAACAATTTTAAATGTAGACTGCAGTAGTACTAACTATATATACGTCACTCTATAGCAGATCTCCAGAACTTTTTCATCTTACGATACTGATACCTCATATAGGTGGAAGTGTGCAGTTTGTCTTTTGTGCCTGGCTTATTTTACTTGCTGCTGTGCTGTGCCCAGTCATGTCCAACTCTTTGTGGCCCCATGAACTATAGCCCACTAGACTCCTCTGTCCATAGCATTTTCCAGGCAAGAATACTGGAGCAGGTTCCCATGCTCTCCTCCTGGGAATCTTCCCAACCCAGAGATCGAACCCATGTTCCTGCATTTGCTGCACTGGCAGGTGGGTGCTTTACGTCTAGTGCCACCTGGAAAGCTGTTTCACTTATCATGATGTCCTCAAGGTTCATCTGTATTGTAACGTATGATAGGGTTTTCCTTCTTTTTTCTGAGGCTGGATAATAGTCCACTGTATATAAATCAGAAGCCGCATTTATTCTCTGATGGACATGTAGCGTGCTTCTACACCTTGGCTACTGCAAATAATGCTGTAATGAACATGGGTTTGCAAATATCTCTTGGCAATCCTATTTTCCATTCTTTCAGATATATACCCAGAAGTGGGCTGGCTGGATGAAATGGTTCTTCTTAAGTTTTGAGCAACTTGTATACTGTTTTCCATAGCGACTGCCCCGATTTACAGTCCTGCCAACCATAAAGATGCTTTGACTGCAGCACTTTTTAAAGACATTGTTTGGCAGTTCCGTTTTCTTGGCCTCTTCCTTTACTTCTTGAGTGAGCATTTCCAGGCATGAATTTTGACTTCTTTTAAAGCTTGTACTCCCAGAGTCTAACACAGAGCCTGCTTGTAATAGATACTAAAACATTTTTTTATGAAGCAAGAACGGTGTAAACCCCCAACTCAGGCCTCAGCCAGGCTGATTACTGAGATGGCTTTAAATATGTCCTGCCTTTTCAGAGTCCCCTCTGTGGCTGGCGTTAGTACCCCTGGTTTTGCCCTAATGGCTCTCCAGGTATTTCGTGCTGTGTTTGTGTATGACGGGGTCGGATGCAGCCACCCCAGGGCAGGATCTGTCACTTTCAGCCCCTTCACATCTGAGATGCCTCCATTTCTGTGTGCAGATCACACGATGAATCTGTCAGCTTTAAATGCTGCAGACGGGAGACTGGATCATGTCCTCACTGGATGCGTACTGAGTTGCTTCTTGTGTATGACCCAAGTGGGTTCCCATGCCCTCCTCCAGGTCATCATTTGACATAGTGCCTGATACATCGTAGATGTTCAATAAATATTTGTAAGCATAGGACAAGTAGTGGGTTCTGGCGGGTCCATTTTATTATACCAGCGAAGTCCATCCCGGTGTTCTCAGGCCGTGTTCTTTCTGCATTCCTAGCAAATGCTTATCAACCCATACTGACTTGAAATGTCAAACGTGATGTTTTCAGGACACAACTCAGCAGGACTCTCCTAGGCCAGAACAGTTCTAAAACTAGAAGCAAATGAAGTGCCCTTTCCCAAAGCATCTTGTCATGCTGGTTTCTTACTGACTGCCACCCAGAAGCCCACGCTTCAGCAAAGCCAGACTTGTGAGCAGAAATCAGGAGCCATGTACAACTGGGTCTCCTTTCTTTCCTTTCTTCCCGTGTTTGAGTTCTAGATTCCGTATTGGATTTGGGTTCCAGAAGCCTTGGCTTCTTGAGGGGATTATGCTATAGACAGTAGAGAGAAGCTGTTGCCTTTGAGAGCAAGGTAATGAATGGCTCAGGAGGGACAGGAATCTGGGGGTCTGGTGAATTGGGGGAACGCTGCTCTTCTCCCTCTGACAGCATCTGGGAAGGTGGGGAGACATCAGGAGGGCGTGGCTGTGTGGTGTACCATGCAAGCTGGACCTTGGCAACTGGAGAGATCATCTTCCTGCTGCTGCTTCCTGCACCCAAGCCTGGCACTGGAAGTCACTGGATGCCGGACGTCCATGGGCTCCGTGTATGTGGACAGGAGATGAGTGTTTAGCTCTGTGTGCCTTTTATAACCTTGGAGAAGGTGTGGGACAGTCAGGAGCACCCACCGTTGGACGTTTCACTATTCCAGGGACTTGGAGTTGACTTTGATTTGAAGACGGAAGGTGATGTGATGACTTAGGCATGCATAGATTGCCAGACTTGAGATTTATTTCTAGCACATATGTGAGGCATGTGGCCTGGTGCCTGGATGTTTGGAGGACTTCATAAAAATATTTTCTTTCACCTTTACTTGTAATGGTTGATGTCTACTCTCTGATTGAAACATGCAGTTAACAGTATTGAGCGTTGGTCAAAAATTAGTTTGGGAAGCTGACTTGTTTTAAATGCACTAGGGAAGCATGTCATTTGTCAAAGTGAAGACTTCTTATTCAAACAAAATTGTGCTAATCTGGATTTTCACATAGTTGACTTAATGAGATAACAGATGGAGGGAAGCTCCCTTGCATTTTTCAGGAAAAGCCCTGATCTGTGTAACTGTGAGTGACCTCTTGACCCAGTGGGGCCACAGATCTGCCTGAAAGAGCAGCCGTGTGCAAAGGTCTTGTGTGGGACTTGTCATGTGGGGTGGGGACAAGCCATAGATGAAGTGGACCTCTGACTTATGCGGACTCTCTTGATAAGGGAAGCCGAACAGCACATTGCTTCTGTTGTGATTCAACTCCAGGAAATGAGAGACCACGTGATTCCAGCACAGGAGTCATGGGCTGGGCTGACAATCCCTTGCTTCGCTATCTGCTCTGATCTGTGTTTAATGACTGATCCACCTCACAAGTCCCGCGTGATGTGGTTTATTGCCGCTCTGCTTTCTCTACTTCCATGTGGGAGAGGGACAGAGGACTGTTTATTATTATACAAACCGAACTTAGTTGTGATTTCTCCACACCTGTCTTACTCAGGAAGCCAAAGGGGGATTAAAACAATGTCTTTCACGGCTTCTAAACTGGAGAAGGTATCTGTGAATTCCCACAAAACAGTGGGCTGTTGGGTATTGTGACAGTGCATCTTTTGGGTACCTTTTTTTTACAGATGAAAAGGAAGCTCAGGTGATGCGGCATTTGGACCCAGCCCAGGCGCTAGAGCAGCTGCGGCTGCAATCAGTCCTCCTGGCAGAGGGTCCAGCACAGGCTGAAAAAACAAGCATACGAATGGTCTTATAAAGCACAGATGCATCATTTTTCAACAGCTATTTACTTATTAACTCTTCAAAAACTTCAATTTAGGGACTGTCCTGGTGGTCTCGACTTCCACTGCAGAGGGTATGGGAGCGATGCCTGGTTGGGGAGCCAAGATCCCTCGTGTCTTGGAGCCAAAAACCAAAATGTAAAATGGAAGCAATACTGTAACAAATTTAATAAAGGTTTTAAAAATGGTCCACATAAAAAAATTCAGCTTAATGTCTTTAAGGATTTATGGGCCACTATAACCTTCTAACTGTAACCTTCTAAGTGTAATAAATATGCAATAAATTATATGGACAATGTATTGATTCATTTACAAAGCAGAAAACTCATGCAAAGAAAAGAATATAAGTATTGCCTATTTTCCTTTATAAACAGAAAAGTGAGAACTCAATAAAAATCTGAGTAGATGGTGCAATACTCCATCATACACTGGTGGTTTAATAGTAAAAGTTTTATTAACTTAAGCATCACATTGATGAGTCCAACACAAAAGCTCATGACTTTGATGATGCTGAAATGGCACTTACTCCCGATGAAAAGATAAAAGTCCAGAACACGAGAAACAAGGGGCTGTAGTGAGTTCTGGTCAGTGGAATGGGCGCAGAAGTGAACCATACCTTTCCTAAGGTTTTGCAGACACAGGGGCATCCCCAGGATCTGTTTTCACCTGGATTCAAATGAAAATGAGGGTCCAGGGGGTGGCTGGACCACCAGCTGGAAGGGTCCTGGGCCCGGAATGACCCTGTGACCAGAGTGCCTGCTTTGAGCAGTTTTATGAACAAGTAAACCTGTGTTACATTTGAGACCTTATGCCTTTTGGGTCAATGTGTTACCACACCTGAGCCCACCTCTGTGCGGCCTCCCACTTTATTCCCGCTGGCCTCTGTTTCAGCACACACATCCCCCCGCCCCCAGCACACGACTACAATCCGATATGGGTGGTCTCTCTCCATTGTGTTCTTCAGTCTCTTAACACAGTTTTAAAGTGATGATGTCTTCTTATGTTTACAGAATTTGTGTCTTTTCAAATGTGCTTGGTCATCCCTTAGAGGCTCTGGTGCCTGGCTCTTACTTTGAAGCCTCTCATGAATATCTTTAAGGACAGCAAGCATCATTTAAAGATCAGTTTCAGACCATTCCAGCCTCGGGGACATACTGGCCAGTCTGACCTGCGCCTGTGTTTGCTTCCTTCTGTGTTTAGAGGTCTTTTTTTGTGAGTGATGCTTTTCCTGGTTACTTAATCTGTGGAATTTCTTCAAAGCCTGGATGGTCATGCATGCTTCCAGAGAATATCTCTTTTGCCAACTGCCTGGGGGTCTCAGCAAGCTTGTCCACTTTAAACTTAAACATCCCAATGAACCTTTCAGATCACCCCGGGCGGGGGTGTGAATTCAGACCCCAAATTTGCCTGGATTCTGGTCTCTGATGAAACTTTGAGGGGCAGGTTTGTTTTTTTCACCCTTTCCACTCAGTGCCAAAGTCGAGATAGGCAGGGTTAGCTGCCTTTTCTTTGTGTGCATTGGTTAGTGCCTCCTTCCTCTTGTTTCTGATGATCTGCCCCTTGCAGAGCTGGGGATGGGTGCCAGTTTTTATGGTAGAGCCCTGCCTCCAGTATAAACAGGGTTTTATCTCTGGTCGCTGGCCCCCAAGCATCTACCAAGGCAGAAACTCCGTATATGAGCTGCCTTTGAGATCGTCTTTTCTGTCAAAGGTGCATTTAAAACATTTGTTGAAAGTTTAACCTAACATTTTGATTTATTTTCATTGAGAGGGTCTTTGGTCCCCTGGTGGTGATTTAGTCGCTAAATCCTGTCCAACTCTTGCAATCCCATGGACTACGTGGCCCACCAGGGAATTCTCCAGACAAGAATGCTGGAGTGGGTTGCCATTCCCTTCTCCAGGAGATCTTTCTGACCCAGAGAGATCAAACTGGGGTCTCCTGCCTTGCAGGTGAGTTCTTTACTGACGGAGCCATGAGGGAAGCCCGTAGTCCTCAAGACAGCTGCAAATGGGCTGTTCATGCAGCTTCTCTGTGGGCTTATGGGCCAGGCCAGAGCCCATGGTGCGATGGCCACCCACCCAACCCGATCCACAGGTGGTTGAAGTCCGGTTTGCTTTTCTAAAGTGCAACAAGTTTCCCTACACATTATGTCCCCAAACAAAGAAATAAACTCTTGGTTTGCAAGCTGGCCCCTGTACAGAGAGGGCAAGGAGAGGCTGAAGAAAGATGGGCAGGTGGCAGTGTGATAAGCAGAGGAACTTACACAGCTTGTGTTGGTAGTCACTGCGTGAGTGGATCTCCACCCCCACCAGAATCTCAGAGTTTCTAGGGGGGTGTCTTAGCAGGGCTTGGTCCCACGTTCTGTCCAGATGCTCTCAGTAGCCCCTTAGTCTTCCAAGACCATGTCCTTGGAGGAGCGCCTGCTGTGGGTGTGGGGAGTATGATGTACATTCCGAGGACAGGGGAGAGTTGATGGCCTGGGTCCAGCACACAGGTCAACTGGTGGTCATGTCCTCTCTGTGACCTCCTCCCGCAGGACACAAAAAATCCTCAGAAGAATGAGATTTGAGTAAAAGGAGGAGATGACGCCTTTACTCATACCACAGAGCCTCTATTCAGTGTAATAGTTATTTTTCAGGACTTTCCATGGGGAGTGGGTTGGGGAGGGTGGAGGGCCCAGTGCTAGGCCTGGAGAGCAGGGCGGGTCTCAGGACCGGCCAGAGATGAGGCTTTTCCAGCAGGATGTGGGATAACTATGCTGTAGTCAGGGCAACATTCTCAGCTCCTCAGAGGGATGCTTAAGTTTATGTATCATCTCCACTGGGCCATGGGGTGCCCAGAGATGCTGTTAAATGCTCTCCTGGGTGTGTCCATGAGGGTGTTCTTGCATGAGATGAACATTTACATTGGTGGAATCTGCGTGAAGCAGATTGCACTCCATGATGGGAGTGGGCCTCATCCAATCAGTTGAAGGCATGAATAGAGGACTGACCTCCCCTGAGCAAGAAGGAATTCTCCAGCAGACGGTCTCTGCCCCACCAGTTCTTCCTGGTTCTACAGCAAGCAGCCTTTAGACGTGAACTGGAGCATCGGTTCTCTGGGGCCCTGCAGCCTGCCTGCCCACTTTGTGGATTTTGGACTTTCTCTCTAATCATGTGAGCTGATTCTTTTTATTTTTATTATAAGGAATATTATCTCTCTATATATATGCACCCTATTCTCCTATCTGGTAAACCCTGACTAGTACACTCAGGATGTAGATGACTACCAATGGTGACCCCAAAGAAAGGACAATATCAGTGCCCTGAGAATAGACTGGTGGCAAATGGCTTTCTTTTCTCTTTCCTTCTTCCCTTCCTTCCCTCTTCCCTCCTTGCCTCACTTTCTTCCCTCCTTCCTCTATCCCTCCATCCCTCCTCCTGTCTTAGACTATTTAGGCTGCTGTAGGAAAAATACCATAGATTGGGTACTTATAAACAACAGAAATTTATTTCTTCTGGTTCTGGAGATTGGCAAATCTGGAGTCAAGGGGCTCTGATTTGATGTCCAGTGGGGGTCTAGTTTCTGACTCATAGGTGATGTCTTCTCCCCATGTCCTCACCTGGAGAAAGTGGTGAGAGCGCTCTCTGGGGTGCTTTTATGAGGACACTAAGCCCACCCTGGGGGCTGTACCCCTCGTGGCCTTGTCACCTGCCAAAGGTGCCACCTCCTAACACCTTGGAGGTTAGATTTCGGTATATAAATTTTGGGATGACAAATATTCAAACCGTTCCCTCCTCCTCTCCATCTCTTCCTTCCATCCATCCATTCATTCTTCTTTCCACCATAATTCCATACTTGTACCACCTGGTCACACCAGAAGCTGCATAATCCAGATTGGGAATCGGAAGGTCCACAATTCAGTACCCCAGCTTGACAGCTGAAAAATCTCCATGCAGCAGCTTCGCAGTGGAGAAGCTACTGTGGAGTGAACATCACCATTGGAAGTAGATGCCGTTGACTTCATGCAGAGTCTTCTCAACAGCCTGGCACACATCCCCTTAAAACTCTCAGGAAACAGCTTTGTGAATATACCTCATTGTCATCGGGAAATCACCAGGAGATGTCACTTATACTTCTTTGATTTATTTAGGTAATATAAGCAGGTGTTACAGATGTGATCACCTTTTAATATGCTGCCTGCCATTAGACTTAGTTCTAAACTTTCTATTTACTGTGTTGTATGTTAATATGTTAGCACTTAGCCACAAGAGCGAGCTTTATTAGTCACCACTATACACTGGGCTAGGACACTCTCTTAGCCGTCCTGACCAACATAAATCTTTCTTGTTGCTGGAATCGCCAAGAAAATCATTTAAAAAACATCATTTCAAAAATTCTGGTCAACCACCCCTAGGAAGTGGTCTTGCCAAAAATCAAGCCACAAAATTTACAAGACTTGCAGAGGACATATGAGGATACATCAGCAAGCTACAAGCAAAGGGAAACTCTACAGGACAAACCACATTTCTCCAACAAAATACTGCAAATGAAAATAAAAGATGTGGGTGAGGATGGGAGTGTGGAATCTAAAGAGAGACTAAAGAGGCAGATTCTCAACCACAATGTGAGAGACTCATGTAGACACTGGCTCAAACATCATAAAAAAAATGCATTTATGAGACAATCGGAAATTTGAACACCAGTTGGATTTTTGATGACATGAAGGAATTCCTCGTAATGTTTAGGGTATAATAAGTATATTGTTTTATAAAGGGTTTTTTAAAAAATAAATCTGAAATATTTATGGATTAAATGGTACAATATCTGAGTTCATTTGCTTCAAAAATAATCTGGAAGGTGGAAGAGGGAGGGGTACAGATGAAGCAAAATTAGTGCTTAGAAACTGAATGATGAGAATATGAGGATTCATTATACTCTTGTTTTATTTTTTTAAGTTTATTTATTTATTTTGATTCTGATGCAGTGGTAAAGAATCTGCCTGTCAATGCAGGAGATGGACACGAGAGACAGAGATTTGATCCCTGGGTTGGGAAGATCTCCTGGAGTAGGAAGTGGCAACCCACTCCAGTTTTCTTGCTTGGGAAATCCCATGGACAGAGGAGTCTGGCAGGCTACAGTGGAAGGGGTCACAGAGAGTCAGACAAAACTGAGCATACAGATGCATGGGTCTTCATTGACCACGCGGTGCACGGGCTCAGTAGCTGTGGCTTGGGGGTTAGTTACACTGCAGTATGCGCGATCTTAATTCCCTGCCCAGGGATCAAACCCTCCCCCTGTATTGTAAGGCAGACTTAGCCACTGGACCACCAGGGAAATCTCTATACTTTTTTTTTGTATTTATGAATGTTTAAAGCCTTCCTTAAAAAAGATTTAAAAAATCATTGACCAGTCCTCATGATCTCCAGATGTATGAAATAAATTATTGTGTATGACTCAATTCACTTTAGCGGAAGCAAACTAATATATTCTGAGCAGCTTCAGAGTGCCAGGCATTAGGCACATTTTCTTACCTACGTCATTTAACTTCATCTTCTTGAAAACAGATGCTGAAATTAAGACTCAAAAAAGCCAAGCTCCTTGCCGAGGACTACAGAGCTAGTAACTAGTGGAGGGGGTGTAAACATGTGCCTGTGAGGACACAGCCTCTGTAGACTTACAAGACCTTTATGAATCCTCCTTTGGTTAAAGAAGAGAAATGGAGACGACCCCGCCTACAGGGGGTGTGTGCCGACTTTCTATTTTTGTTCTTTTACTTTTAATTGGAGGATAATTGCCTTACAACGTTGTGCTGGTTTCTGCTCTAACCAGCAACATGAATCTGCCATCAGTATACACGTGCGCCCGCCCTCTGGAGCCCCCCGCCCCTCCTCCCCATCCCACCCCTCTAGGTCATCACAGAGCACTGGATTGAGCTCCCTGGGCTATATAGCAGCTTCCCACTTGACTTTGTTTTTCTCCCGCCCATGTTCCCTCTCCTCCCTGCTCTGCCTGCTGTGGGAAGTAGCTGTGCATCTATGTAGCTCTTGCTGTAGGCATGTTCCTGTCCCGGGACCCTTTGCTTTCCCCTTTGGTTCCTTTGATTCCTCTCTGCCTCCTGCCAGTTCCCTAGGGAAGCCCCGCCTCAGGGAGAGATGCTATATAGTCATGGAGGTGATTTGTTGGGTGCAAATGCACTGTATCCCGTGGGGAATTAGCATCCTCGGGGGTCCCCAGCAGTGTTGAGGTTGGTAGTTCTTGGTCTAGGAGACATATCCTCTGTCTGGATCTGCCCTTGTAAAGCATGAGGGCTTCTCTGTAAAGTGGTTCCTACCATGTTCTCAGGATCGTCTGTCCTTACGAGCAGAGGTGTGGACAACAGTTTGTCTGTAAGGAGCAGGTGGCAGGCTGAGTTCCCGACCCGTGGAGGGAACGACGAAGCGCCCAGAACAGCCGCTTGCAGGAAAGCTACCGAGGGGAGTGATTGCGGGTACCCAGGCACAGCGAGCTGGCATTTCCTTCACTCTGACCTGTTGTATCTGTGGTACCTTGTCACACTTTGCAGATCCTGCCGCTGCACGGGAAGGCTTGGGGCCATCTGCAGGGCTGGGGAGCTTGGCTAAACTTTCCATAGAGAACAGAGTGAGGGGGGGTGATCCCTCTTCTCCATCTGCTGAGGGGATTGATCTCTTGGTGGAATGAAACTCATGGATTCTATCAGAACTGGTTTCTGCCTGGGCTCTATCTACCTGTTGTCATTCCTCACATGATGAATGGATGCTTGGATGGATAGATAGATAGGGCTTCCCTCGTAGCTCAGATGGTAAAGAATCAACCTGTAATTCAGGAGACCCAGGTTCAATCCCTGGGTTGGGAAGAGCCCCTGGAGAAGGGAATGACTACCCACTCCAGTATTCTTAGACTTCCATGGTGGCTCAGATGGTAAAGATTCCATCCACAGTGCGGGAGACCTGGTTTTGATCCCTGGTTCGGGAAGATCCCTTGGAGAAGGGAATGGTTAGACAGGTAGAAGTGATGGATGGATAGATAGGCAGACAGACAGATGTGATGGATGGATGGATGGATAGATGATAGATGTGATGTATGAATGGATGGACAGAGATGGACAGAAAGGCTCCTCTCTGTTCCTCTCTAATCCAGACTTTTAGCTGAAATGAGATGCTTATGCTGAGGATGGGGCAGTGGGACCCACCTTCCTGGGCACAAGGAACAGTAGGTATGTTCTCTCTAAAGGATTTTACACATAATACTAGAGTGGACTGAAATTCTGTCTATTATCACCATGTGTTAACAGTTCCAAGCGATGTAAGTGATAAAATAAACCTCCTGAAAACAAATCTTTTGCAGTGTCGATTGTTGCTGTAGTTATGGTTGGGTTTTAGTCATGTAAGTTTCAAATGAGCAGATTTTTGTTTGTTCATAAATACTCTTTTTACACAGGGAAGTTAATTCAGAGATCTCCAGTTATACTGTCAGCCTCCGCCACGTACAGACTGAGCTGTATGCCTTTGTGTCAAGAGTGAGTTGGTAGGAAGAGTCAGCTGGAGTCATCCTGTCCCCTTTGGACAGGGGCTCACTCCAGCCCCTGGAACGAGATATATTTCTGTATTTATTTAGATTGACCATGATAGCCAGGAATGGGAAAGGAAAAGAAACAGACTGAGTTATTTCACTTTGCTCATTCTGTGTGCATACCTTCAGGTGTTCATTAGTGTTTCAGTAAAACTTAAGCCATGAAACTGCGTGAACTGGGAGGTATATTTCTGGTTTGCAAGAGCCAACGTGAACTTGTGCATGAAATATGGTACTGAATTCAATCATATCTCTAAAATGAAAACTTTTTCATCGTCAATCGCTTTAAAACCAAAGAATGAATCAGGAGATTGTTCTTGACAGGAAGTAGTAGTTGCCTAAAGTCTACCTTTGGCGAATGTTTTGATTTTATGAAACTTTACTGGTTGCTTTTTACAACGGTATCCTCGTACACACAGAGTTTAATACAAGGAAAACATCATGTTGTGCATTTCTACTCTGGCCTCTATGATTGTTTATTTAATTTCATCATTGCAACAAAAAGGAAATTTATAGGGTACTTGTTAAAATGTTCTGGCGCAAGTGTCCATGTGTGAGGGACACTGTGTTTATCCCCACTGCCCCCAGGCTTTCTTATGCCTCTTCTTTTCTGCATGGATCACAGACATGAACCCAGTTCACAGATCAACGTGTCTGTGAAACTTGCCTAATTCCATACCACCCAAATTACCAGCTGTTGCCTCTGTTTTTTTTTTTTTGCCTTCACTCTGCCTTTTACACTTGTTTATTCTTGCAGGGGAAGTACTGAATTTTAATGGTTGTTTGGTAAATTTCTCTGCTACTAGATGGTGAGCTAATTAAGAGCAGGGGCTGGGGCTCATTCCTCTCAAATTCCCCAGCTCCAAGCCTAATCCCTGGCATATTACGGATGCTAAGTAGTCACTTGTGGAATGAGGGAGAGAAGGAAGGGAAAGAAAATAAGGAAACGACGTGGCTCTTGGTGGCTATTAAACTGGCCTGGCTCGTGGCCTGTAATCTTTTCACTTATTTATTTAATTTGTGGTCGTGCTGGGTCTTTGTTGTGGTGCTCCGGCTTCTCGTTGCAACGGCTTCTCTCACTGCAGCTCCTGGGCCCTAGAGCCCAGCTGCAATAGCTGCGGCGCATGGGCTTAGTTGGGCTTAGTTGCCCCCTAGCAACTGGGGATCTTCTGGGATCAGGCATCAAACTGTGTCTCCTCCATTGGCAGGCTGTTTCTTAACCATTGGACCATCCAGGAAGTCTGGAAACTGTATTCTTTTTTTTTTTTTTTTGAACTTTTTATTTTGTATTAGGGTTTAGCAGATTAACAAACAATGTTGTGATAGTTTTAGGTACATAGCAAGGGATCTGAGCCATATCCATTCTCCCCTAAGCTCCCCTTCCATCCAGGCTGCCACATAACAGTGAGTAGAGGCCATGTGCTGTACAGTAGGTCCTTGTTAGTTCTCCCTTTTAACCACAGCAGTGTGTATATGTCCGTCCCAAACTCCCTAACCATCCCTTCCCTCCACCCTTCCCTCCTGATAACCATAAATTCGTTCTCCAAGTCTGTGCATTTGTTTCTGTTTTGTAAGCTCATTGGTATCATTTCTTTTTAGATTCCACATATAAGGGATGTCATACAATATTTCTCCTTCTCTGTGGAGACTGTTTTCTTTATGCACCTTTTTTCTGTCCTGTGAGCTCAACACCCTCTCCCCATTCTCCAGGTCTCCCCTCTCTGCCACACACATCTTCCCCAAGGTGATATGTAGGTGGGTGAGGGGAGGTCAGATATGGGTAAGAGCAGAGACGGATCCAGACTTCTAGGAATTAGATGGTGGCTAAAACCTCTGACGAGGCACGTTGACTCTGGTTTTGAGAACTTCAGCAGAGGATGAGTTTGAATAGTTTGTGAGTGGAACAGTAGGACTGATCCAGAAGGGAAAGGGCAGAATGACTCCCCTCCATCAGCCCCGTCGTACTAGCTGACAACCTCATATTAGCTGAATACCTGCTGTGCTCCAAGCCCATCCTAGGCTAGGTGGAAAATACAGAGAAAGAAGCATATGTTCACTGTAGAAGCATATGTTCACAATCGAAAGAGACGGAACTAAGATAATAAAAAAATGCCCGAAACCTCATGATCCACAGAGAACTGCCATTAGGACTTCAGTCTTATTGCTTTATTGGTCTCTTTCTTTTCTGTGTTTCTGTGCATGTATGTCTGTTCTCCACAAAGGAAACAAGAATCCTGCCTTGTGACCCGATTTTCCCCATGTAATAGTGTGTCATCAGCATTTTTGTGATGTCACATACTCCTTACAGTATGTTTCATAACTTGACTAGTATCGGCTTGTACAGTTATAAATTATTTAACCTGCATTCTATTAAGGAATACTGAAGTTTGTTTTATGCTTAATTTTACTATTAAGAACAGCACCTATGCTGTTGATGAATCACTGAGCAAATACTTCATCACATCCTTAAGACAGATTCCCGGAAGTGAAATTGCTGGATAACAGGTTAAGAATTGCTAAGATGTCAGACTTCCCTGTAGCCAACTTCACCTTCCGATGCAGGGGGGCGCAGGTTCAATCCCTGGTCAGGGAGCTCAGATCGCACATGCCTCTCGGCCAAACAACACTTGAAGCAACAGCAGTATTGTAATAAATTCAATAAAGACTTTAAAAATGGTCCACATCAAAAAATTGTTTCAAAAAAATTTGATTAATTAGTGGCCTAACTAGAAGAGTTCACATGGGTCTGTTGTGCATGCGTGTTAAGACGCTTCAGTCATGTCTGACTCTTTGGGACCCTGTGGACTGTAGACCGCCAGACTCCTCTGTCCGTGGGACTCTCCAGGCAAGAATACTGGAGTGGGTTGCTATGCCCTCCTCCAGGGGATCTTCCCAACCCAGGGATCAAACCCACGTCTCTTATATCTCCTACATTGGCCGGAGGGTTCTTTGCCACTCACGCCACCTGGGAAGCCCTACAGGTCTGTTGCTACCATTTAACAAGAGACCTGATGTGGACGGACAGGATCCCAGGGTTTATTTCTGCCCCACTGAAGCCACAAAGGACCAGACACTCCCTTGTTTCCAGTCCGCCGTCTTCTGTGTGTTGGCAACCTCTCCTGTCACAGGTCGTGACGCGTGTGCTCTGTTCTCACATGGCAGAGCCCAAGCAGGAAGGAAAGTGCTGGGACAAAGGACTTTCTCTTACACTGTCCGCTGTGTCGTTAAGGAGGAAAATTTCCATTTTTCCAGTTTGTCAGCAAGAAAATTTATTTTCCATACCCTCCAAGAAGAAAGGTCAATAATGTAGTTACATAAGTTCACAAACAGATTTTTAAAGGCAAAATATTTGAATTTACTATCAAAGAGCTCTACATATTCAATTGCTAAAATCTATATATAATAATAGTAACTGACTTTAGAAAGAGGTAGCAGTTTTTCAGAAAAGTCTAATTAACAAAGTTCTATTTTTCTTGGGCTTCCCTTGTGGCTCAGCTGGTAAAGAATCTGCCTGCAATGCCGGAGACCTGGGTTCGATCCCTGGGTTGGGAAGATCCCCTGGAGAAGGGAAAGGCTACCCACTCCAGGATTCTGGCCTCGAGAATTCCATGGACTATATAGGCCATGGGCTCACAAAGAGTCGGACATGACTGAGTGACTTTCACTTTCATTTTTCTTGCAGTTCTTTTTTAGAATCATAGAATGTTGTTATTCAATCGCTCAGTCATATCCGACTCTGCGACCCCATGGACTACAGCACACCAGGCCTCCCTGTCCTTTGTCTCCCAGAGTTTGCTCAAATTCATGTCCATTGAGTTAGTGGCACTATCTAACCATTCTCATCCTCTGCCGCCCTCTTAGAGACACTTTATTTTCTTCAGGTGAGGAGTAGATAAAAATTTACTGACCCCAAATTCTTTCATGGCAGTGAAGTCCTTGGATAAATTACTCCTGATTCCTGCTCCCTTAAGCATTTGCCCCTAGCCAATTAATACTGGAGGTATTATCATCCCAACTTATATGAAAGGAAGCTAAGATTAAGAAAGTTTTGTTGTTTTTATATAGTTGCTAAGTCGTGTCTGGCTCTTTCGGAACCCCATGGAGTCCACCAGGCTCCTCTGTCCATGGGATTTCCCAGGCAAGAATACTGGAGTGGAAAAAAAAAAAAAAAAAGAATACTGGAGTGGGGGCGCCATTCCCCTCTCCAGGGGAAACTCTTCTGATGCATTGTTGTGACATGGCAGCTGAGTTTCTTGACATTCGTTGTCTTCTAGAATGAAAATCAGATATTGATGCTGGGTATCAGGGAAGCGATTTCAGAGTCCTGAGTGGAAGAGAGGAAACTGGACCAGTTTTGATGTCGTTGCATGGGGATGAGCGGAGTGTTTTTTCCCTGGCCTGGATCTGGAGAAGGCGGCGTGTGAGCACCCTGGGCTGGTGTTTGGCATGACAATGCTGCAGTCTGCAATTCTGCTAAGTTCCTCCTCCTCACCTCCCCATCTCACTTGACTCCAGGCCTGGCTCCTCAGGAGGCTGTGAAGGCCTTTGAGAGCAGGAACAGCTGGGGAACAGTGGGTGTCTTCTGTCTTATTCATTCTCATGTCCTTTTCTCCCCTTCTCACCTGGCGGGGATATAGCCCAATGTTTGCAGGTTGTATGTACTTGCTAAGTAAATGATTTAAACTTCCCATTTTAGAAATGAAGGAACAATTTCAATACAGATTTTTTAAAAACTTGCTTCGAGGTGCACAGTAGGACAGGTGAGGACTGGAGCCCAGGATTGTTAACTCCGTGACTCTCCAAGTCAGTGAAAAGCTTCGGAACCACTTCATGCCATTGGGGTGGCTGTCATCAAAGCAAAACCAGAAAACCAGAAAGTGACTAGTGGCAGCCAAGATGTGGAGAAATTGAACCCTTGTGCACTGCTGCTGCAAATGTAAAATGGTGCAGCTGCTGTGGAAAACAGTATGGTGGGTTTTTCTTTTCTTTTTTTTTAATTAAGCATACAATTATTCAGAAGTTCCACTTCTGACTATACACTCCAAATAATTGAAAGCAAGGACTCAAACAGATACTGTCCACCCATGTTGACAGCAGCCTTATTTCCAACAGCAAAAAGGTGGATCAACCCAATTGTCCACCTACAGAAGAAGGGATAAAGAAACTGTGGTGGGTCCATTCAGAGTTGTTCAGACTTTAAAAGGAATGGAATTCTGACACATGACACAACATGGATGAAATTTGAGGACAGCGTGCTCAGTGAATAAGCTAGACACAAGTGGGCAAATATTGTATGATTCTACTTATATCAGCTCCCTACAGCAGTCAAATTTATAGAGACAGAAAGCAGAATGGTAGTTGCCGGGGGCTGGGGAGGGGGGTGGAAAAAGGAGTTACTGTTTAGTTGGTATAGTGTTTCAGTGGGGAAGGTGAAAAAGTTCTGGAGATGGAAGGTGATGATGGTTGCACAAAATGTGAGTGCATATAATACCACTTAACTGTACACGTGTGTGCGTGCCAAGTCACTTCAGTCATGTCTCTTTGCGACCCCATGGTCTGTAGCCCGCCAGGCTCCTCTGTCCATGGGATTCTCCAGGTAAGAATACTGGAGTGGGTTGCCATGCCCTCCTCCAGGGGATCTTCCCAACCCAGAGACTGAACCCATGTCTCCTGCTGCTCCTGAATTGCAGGCGGATTCTTTACCTCTGAGTCACCTGGGAAGTCCCACTGAACTGTATAAAAATGGTCAAAATGGTAAACTTTATGTATATTGTACCACAGAAACAAAAAAGATTTAAAAAAAGAACATCAAGACAGCACAGTTGATGTTAATTTGGTTGGTTTACAATTACTTTGAGTTCATACAAATGAATCCTCTTCCTATAAATATGCACAGATATACATACATAAAAGCTTCAGCATATGGTTTCTGATAATTTTTAAACAGGTCTTTATAATTGTACGTCTTTATTAGGCTGTGCTAGGTCTTCGTTGCTATGCAGGCTGTGCTCTAGTTGCGGAGAGCAAGGGCTTCTCTCTAGTTGCGATGCATGGGTTTCTCAGTGCAGTGGCTTTTCTTGTTGCAGAGCACGGGTTCAAGGGCACACAGGCTTCAGCAGTTGCGGCTCCCAGTCTCTAGAGCACTGGCTCGGTAGTTGTGGCACGCTGGCCTAGTTGCTCTGAGGCACGTGGAATATTCCTGGACCAGGGATCAAACCCATGTCTCCTACATTGGCAGGTGGATTCTTTACCACCGAGCCACCAGGGAAGCCCCAACATATGGTTTTTAAAAATGTTTTGTTTTTAAACTTTTAAAACTGAGTGTGTACATTATTGAAACTGAAAAGCGCAGAGCAAGGAACATACAAATCATTATTACATGAAGTGTTCACCTGATGTGACCCTTCTGAGTTCTTGGGTATGTTTAATACAGTTGAACACATATTGCTGAGTGGTTAAGATCACGTAGCATGTATCATGCTTTTGCAGACTTCGCAAATATTTACCAAAGCCTCACACTCAAAGTCATGAGTTGTGTGCGTGTGTGCAACCTGAAAGGATTTCTGGTACCTTAGGGTGTGACACCAGGGACCTCAGTATGACTCACATGGAAAGCCACCCCTCCAGGAAGCATTAAATAAGGTTTGCCAGCTGCCCTCTAACCTGTAAGATCATAAATCCCCCTAGAACAATCCAGGGAGGGTTTGACCTAGGCCTGAAAAGGGAAGAAAACCCTGTATACAGATAGCACAGCAAACAGAAGGGGGAGCTTGGCTGGAGAGTTCCCAGAGAGAGAAGTATGAGCCCAGGAAAAGCCATGAGAATTTTGATGACCGAGAATACGTGAAACCAACTCAATCAGGGAAAGAGTGTCAATTTGCTTTTCATGTAGACAGTTTTGAGAAGATAGAAAGGGCCACAGGACTCTGAATAAAGATGTTGACAGAGGTAAAACACTGCCTCCCTGAGACTTCCTGGTGGTTAAGGATCTGCCTTCCAATGTAGGGGACATGGGTTCGATCCCTAGTGGGGGAACAAAGATCCCACATGCTGTGAGGCAACTGAGCCCCCGGGCCACAGCTAGAGGAGCCCAAGCACCACAGCTGAGATCCTTCATGCCGCAGCTAAGACCGGATACAGCCAAATATAAATAATTAAAAACAAGCCCTGACCTCCTTTTAATGATCAGTTTAAAGGGAGCTATAAAGCAAGACAACAGTAAGTGTACTCCTTCTGAGAAAGTAATCGGATCATCATATTGAAACATAAACAAGAAGATGTTTCCACCGGCTTATTTATGTATTCACACAGCACAGCCAGCAGAGATGCACACACTCGAGGCTTATCAAGGTGTGAATATGAACACACCTGTGTGATTCCTGCCTGGAACTTCCTCGGCTCCTCTACTGCCAGCCCGATGAACAAATCCTGATGTACGCTTCTCAACAGTGGCTTAAAATTCCGTGTCTACAGTGCTTCTTTGCTACTAATTGTAATAAAAGGACACCATCTGAGAGGTGGCTGAGCAAAGGGCCTTCCTGTAAGCTGACAGAGGGGTTATTAAACCAGTTTTGCTCTGGATGTACTTAGGAGCACTTAGAACTCTTTGTCCTTTAGACACTCGTAGTAACTGCAGTTCATGTAACAATAGCTGGGCAGTCTGAATTCTTCTGACAGCTTAGGTGATGCCTCTCCTTGTGTCCTCCCGAGTCAAGTCAAGCAGTTCCATCTCAGAAGATAATTGTGTCTGTGCATTCACAGAAAAAAAGCCCCACAGTGTGTCATTTTACATTCTCTACTTTTAACCTGATTCTTGCTCCTTGGGAGGAAAGTTATGACCAACCTAGATAGCATATTCAAAAGCAGAGACATTACTTTGCCAACAAAGGTCCATCTAGTCAAGGCTATGGTTTTTCCAGTGGTCATGTATGGATGTGAGAGTTGGACTATAAAGAAAGTTGAGCACCGAAGAATTGATGCTTTTGAACTGTGATGGTGGAGAAGACTCTTGAGAGTCCCTTGGACTGCAAGGAGATCCAACCAGTCCATCCTAAAGGAAATCAGTCCTGAGTGTTCATTGGAAGGACTGATGTTGAAGCTGAAACTCTAATACTTTGGCCACCTGATGTGAAGAGCTGACTCATTTGAAAAGACCCTGATGCTGGGAAAGATTGAGGGCAGGAGGAAAAGGGGACAATAGAGGATGAGGTTGGATGGCATCACTGACTCAATGGAGATGAGTTTGAGTAAATTCCCGGAGTTGGTGATGGACATAGAGGCCTGGCGTGCTGTGGTCCGTGGGGTTGCGAAAAGTCGGACACAACTGAATGACTGAACTGAACTTTTAAACATGAGTTGTGCAATTCTAAAAATCTCAAAAGACTAGATATTTCAGATGTTCAGATGAAGACCAGAGCAGTGGTGAACAAACTGTGAGACAATGTAATAGAACCCAGGCCATATCTGGAGACAGCCTTCAGGGTAGGAACACTCCAGCCCAGAACCCTTTCTTCTCTCCCTGCTCTCAACCCGTGGGCAGTCCTATGCATCTGCAACACTTCGAGGGAGCTTTCAGTTTCCACAAGTCCTTTCTCAGAAGACGATCTTTACTATGAATTTTAACACAAAATATCTTACTAACTCTCCTTGGTCAAGTCCTGGCCACCTCTTGAACATCTAGGAAGACTAGCCGCTATAAAGTCAGGGCTTGCTCTCTCGTGGTTCATACTGTGTGCACAGCAGTATGAAACTAAGTTCAGACTCGGGGCGCAAGGGCCAGTTCCTCCCACCCCTGCCCAAGACACAGGCCCAGAGCCGCCCTCCCCCAACCCCTCATCTCAAACCAGAGCACAAAGGCAACGTGTTTCAAGAGACCCTGTGGCCATGCCCTTTCCAAAATACGATACTTATCGATTTTCATGAAAAGACATTTGCAAGGCATGTTACTTTCTTCTACTTTTATCTCTACATTTTTTCTCTACACCTATTTTTTTCCTCTACATTTATCAGGCAGTTGAGAACATCAAGAAAGAGTAGCCTTCTCAAAAAAGTCATTGTGGTCAACAATCTATGCATCAGTGAAGAATAAAACGCACATGGGACCATGGTTATCATATGAAAACATCTTCTCAATATGGCCAACCTGGCATAGATCCCTTCTGAACTCTGCCTGACCTGCCTGAATCTGGGGCTTCCATAGTCCCCCGCTGGATCTCATTTTTTTAAAAATCATATTTTTGACTGCGTTGGGTCTTCATTGCTGTGCACAGACTTTTTTCTGGTTGTGGCAAGCAGGGGCTGCTCTCTAGTTGCGGTGTACGGATTTTTCATTGTGGCGGTGAGCACGCAGTCTCAGTAGCTGTGGTGCACGGTCTTAGTTGCCCTGAGGCTTGTGGAATCTTCCCAGACCAGGGATTGAACCAGCATCCCCTGCATTGCATGGGAGATTCTTAACCACTGGACCAAGAGGGTATCCAGGATCTCATTCTTGTACCTTCTTGTAGGGGTCCCCAACCTCCGGAATCTTGTGCCTGATGATCTGAGGTAGAGCTGGTGTCATAATAACAGAATTAAAGTACACAATAAATGTAACACACTTGAATCATTCCGAAACCATTCCCTCCCAGTCCGTGGAAAAATTATCTTCATGAAACCGATCCCTGGTGCCAAGAACGTTGAAGACCACTGTGGTAGAGATTCCTGGAGTCCAGGCTTCAAATCTATTTCTTTGAGATTTTTATGGGCTTCTTTCTGATTCTATCATTGAGTCACTCATGGAGAGAAAGCTTTTTGCTAACTCTTTTCATGGTTTCCAAGTGGGGCCCTGCCTTCGAGAAGGCCATTTCCAGTTACTGAACTGTCACTTCGCCCAGGGTCTCCAGGAGAGAAAAGCATTTGACTCCCAAGTCTCCAGCATTTTTGAAAGAGCTCCTGGCCACCACTCGTGGTACTTGGCAAGTCCTCCATCCCCTTTCTTTCTCTCTTTCCTTTCCCATGGAACCCACTCCTTCCATCCGTCTTTCAAGCTCTGCTTTATAAATAGCAACTGAAGTGGTATTGAATGCACTCTTTCTCTGAAAGAGCCTTTTCACCAAGAAGGTGGTGTCTGACCGCTCTCTTGCCAATGGGTTCAACAAAGCTCTGCATGCTGGGTAACATTTTTTACCGACCTATTTACTCGTGTCTGTTCTTATACTTGGCTTAAACCTACAACATATTCATGAAAGTAAAAGGGGTAAAAAAAAAATCCTTCCCCAAATGAAGCGGGAAGTATCTTTGACATAATTTGATAAAGTTATATTTTGCTACTGATTTTCCTGAAAGGCACTAATTCAGGTGTGCCTGTGTGTGTGCGTGTGTGTGCATGTTAGTGGCTCAGTCGTGCCTGACTCAGTCGTGTCTGAACTTATGGGCTCCTCTGTCCATGGAACTCTCCAGGCAAGAATATTGGAGTGGGTTGCCATTCCCTTTTCCAGGAGATCTTCCAAACCCAGGGATCAAACCGGGGTCTCCTGTATTGCAGGCAGATTTGTTACTGTCTGAACTAATTGAAATGTTGTTGATATGCAGTCACTTAGTCATGCCCGATTCTTTGCAACCCCATGGACAACAGCACACCAGACTTCTCTGTCTTTCACCATCTCTGGAGCTTGTTCAAACCCATGTCCATTGAGTCAGTGATGCCATCCAACCATCTCATCCTCTGTTGTCCCCTTCTCCTCCTGCCCTCAATCTTTCCCAGCCTCAGGGTCTTTTCTAGCGAGTTAGCTCTTTGCATCAGGTGACCAAAGTATTGGAGCTTTAGCATCAGTCCTTCCAGTGAATATTCAGGGTTGATTTCCTTTAGGATTGGCTGTTTTGATCTCCTTGCAGTCCAAGGGACTCTCAAGAATCTTCTCCAACACCACAGTTTGAAAGCATCAATCCTTCAGTGTTCAACCTTCTTTATGGTCCAGCTCTCACATCCATACAAGACTACTGAAAAAACCACAACTTTGACTAATGGACTTTTGTCAGCAAACTGATGTCTCTGCTTTTTAATACACTGTCTAGGTTTTTCATAACTTTCCTTCCAAGGAGTAAGCGTCTTTTAATTTCATGCTGCAGTCACCATCTGCAGTGATTTTGGAGCCCAAGAAAATAGTCTATTGTTGAAGATCATTCACGTCATGGCAAATAGATGGGGAAACAACAATGTTGGATTTTAAGCAGGCTGTTTCACTTTCCTCTTTCACTTTCAAGAGGCTCTTTAGTTCCTCTTCACTTTCTCCCTTAAGGGTGGTATGATCTGCATATCTGAGGTTATTGATATTTCTCCCAACAATCTTGATTCTGGCTTGTGCATCATCCATCCTGGCATTTTGGATGGTATACTCTGCACTTAAGTTAAATAAGCGGGGTGAAAAGATACAGCCTTGACGTACTCCTTCCCCAATTTGAAACCAGTCCATTGTTCCATGTTGCTTCTTGACCTGCATACAGGTTTCTCAGGAGGCAGGTCAGGTGGTCTGGTATTCCCATCTCTTTCAGAATTTTCCACAGTTTATTGTGATCCACACAGTCAAAGGCTGTGGCATAGTCAATAAAGCAGAAATAAATGGTTTTCTGGAACTCTCTTGCTTTTTCTATGATCCAGCGGATGTTGGCAATTTGATCTCTGGTTCCTCTGCCTTTTCTAAATCCAGCTTGAACATCTGGAAGTTCTTGGTTCACATACTGTTGAAGCCTGGCTTGGAGAATTTTGAGCATTACTTTGCTAGCATGTGGGATGAGTGCAACTGTGGGGCAGTTTGAGCATTCTTTGACACTGCCTTTCTTTGGGATGGAATGAAAACTGACCTTTTTCAGTCCTGTGGCCACTGCTGAGTTTTCCAAATTTGCTGGCATATTGAGTGCAGCACTTTAACAGTATCATCTTTTAGGATTTGAGATAGCTCAACTGGAATTCCATCACCTCCACTAACTTAGTTTGTAGTGATGCTTCCTAAGGCCCACGCAAAGCAGGTCCTATACCTGCATACATGACAACTTAAGTGACTGTATCTAGTCAGGCTGCTTGTCATCAAATATTAAGTAATCTGAATGTTGAAAAATACAGTTCATGACTTATACATGCTGAGAGGTTTCACAAAACTAAGAGCATAGATACTAGTTAATCCTTGTCTCTGGAGTAGCAGAGCTACTAGGAAGAGCTTGATTCTGCTTTCAATTTTTCCTTTAAGGAAATTATGGTGGATGTTGCCCTTATTTGCATGCCCAGTGCCATGAGAAATCAACATGAAAAGAAACGTCCACCAAATCAGCAGCTTCAGTATCACAGGCTGTGTATTTTCTCCTAAATTAGCGGTTGCCCAGGGCGCAGGACTGAAACATGGTCTGAGCTGGGCAGTTTGCTGGCTCTTTGGGTTCTAATTCTCTCTGTCACAGCAGAGCCAAACCAGGGCATGAAACCGTACGTTTTCTTCCACTTTTCTTCCTGCAGTTTTCTACTTTCTCGCCCTTACTCCTCCTGCTCCAAGAGAGTAAACAAGAGCTCCACACACAGATAGATGAGAGGGCCCATCATCCTTGGTCTTTGAAGGATGCTGAGAAAGTTCCCCCAGGCCCCAACCCCCTGACATTCTCCAAGCGCTCTTCTCCAGGAGAGTCACACATGCACGTGTGAGCTAGTTAGTAATGTAGCCTTTCACCAAGCCTCTGAGTCCCCCCATGGCCCCCAGCTCCCCCACACCGTCCTTCCCTTTTTCCTCTGCATCATGTCGCCTTTGCATGGAGGTTCTGGAACTTCTCCAGGAAGGACATTTGGTGTAAGGCTGAGTGCCCTCTGACCCCTGAGAAGAGACACAGTATGCATTCAGGGGTATTTAACACAGGGCAGGATGTTTGTTTTCTCTTTCCGACTGACTTCACTCTGGGTGACAGTCTCTAAGTCCATCCATGTCTCTGGGTAGGAAGGACTGATACTCTGTATAAAATAAGTAACTCATGAGAACCTTCTGTGCAGCACAGGGAACTCCAATCAGTATTCCGTGGTGATCTCAGTGGGAAGGAAATCCAAAAGAGAGGGGACATACATAAGCACATAGCTGATTCACCTTGCTGAACAGCAGAAACTGACAACAGCATAAAGCAACTCTATTCCAATTAAAGTTAATTTTTTTTAAAGTAGAATGGTATCTTCCAGGGGCTGAGGCAAGAGGGAGGAAAAAAACAGAAGAGGAGGAAGGTGCACCACATGAAGAGATGATGACCTAGATAGGATGGCAGGCACCACGGATGGCCTTGACGTTGCACAGGAGGAAAGCGGCTGTCCAGGCGAGGACCCTCCTGGGCAGTGAAGGGCAGCGGCTCCATTATCTTCTCTCCGTGCCAGTGGACCCCTTTGACCACGTGTGAGAATCGTCAGTGGAGCCTGTGATGCCCAGTGCATGCCCCACACAGAATCCCTGGAAGTGCTTGTGTATCAGCATTTACATTTGACCCTTGAACAACATGAGGATTAAGGATGCTGACCCTCTATGCAGTGGGAAAATCTCTCGATAACTTTATAACTGGTCCTGTGTATTTGCAATTTCCCATCCACAGATTCAAGCAACCTCAGATTGTGATATACTGTAGTATGTATTTATTGGAAAAAATCTGCATAGAAGTGGACCTGCACAGCTCAAACCTGTGTTGTTCAAAGCTCAACTGTATGTTTTAAGCTGTCCGGACAACTCCGATATGTCATCAAGGTTGAGAACTATTGTTTGATGCAAATGTTTTTTTGTTCAGTTGCTAAGTCATGTCTGACTCTTTGTGACCCCATGGACTGCAGCACACAGGGTTCCCTGTCCTTTACTATCTCCCAGAGTTTCCTCAAACTCATGTCCTTTGAGTCAGTGATGCCATCCAACCATCCCATCCTCTGCCACCCTCTTCTTCTGCCTTCAGTCTTTCCCAGCATCAGGGTCTTTTCCAAAGAGTCAGCTGTTCACATCAGGTGGCCAAAGTATTGGAGCTTCAGCATCAGTCCTTCAAATGAATATTCAGGACTGATCTCCTTTAGGATGGATCTCCTTGCTGTCTAAGGGACTCTCAAGAGTCTTCACCACCACCGCAGTGGTGAAGCAGCAAGCACACAGAAAGCATCAATTCTTTGGCACTCAGCCTTCTTTATGGTCCAACTCCCACACCTGTACATGGCTACTGGGAAAACCATAGCTTTGACTATACAGACATTTGCTGGCAAATGTATAGTTGATTAAGTGCCTTCCATGTGTCTGGTGCTGTTAAGGACTGAAGGTTTGTGTCCCCAGTTCATGTGTTGAAGTCCTTACCCCTGATGTGATGGTTGGGAGGTGACGAGGTTATGATGGTGGAGCCTTCATGATGGGATTAGTGTCCTTAGAAGGAAACTGAGCAGGGAGCTTGCTTCTTCTCTGTTCTCCACCCTGTGAGGACACAAAGAGAAGATGGCCATGTGCAAACCAGGTCGCGGGTTCTCACCAGAGATTGAATCTGAGATGCCTTCATCTTGGATTTCCAGCCTCCAGAACTGACAGAAACACATGTATACTGTTTACAAAAGGACCCAGAGAGTTGCTGAGTGTACAGAGATGAAGAAATGGTCCAGGTTCTTGGAGGAGACGACATTTGGGAGCTATGCAGCAAGGGTTCCTTTTTCATCACGTCTTCACCAGTGCTTGTTATCTCTTGTCTTTTTGATAAAAGCCTTGAACTGTGGTGTTGGAGAAGACTCTTGAGAGTCCCTTGGACTGCAAGGAGATCCAACCAGTCCATTCTGAAGGAGATCAGCCCTGGGTATTCTTTGGAAGGAATGATGCTGAAGCTGAAACTCCAGTACTTTGGCCACCTCATGGGAAGAGTTGACTCATTGGAAAAGACTCTGATGCTGGGAGGGATTGGGGGCAGGAGGAGTAGGGGACAACAGAGGATGAGATGGCTGGATGGCATCACTGACTCGATGGACATGAGTCTGAGTGAACTCCGGGAGTTGGTGATGGACAGGGAGGCCTGGTGTGCTGCAATTCATGGGGTCGCAAAGAGTCGGACACGACTGAGTGACTGAACTGAACAGAAGTCAAGTGACACTTCACTATATATTTCTTCTATGTGCAGAAAGGTGCAAATTATTTGTTTATTTTTTTGCTATGCTGGGTCGTCTTTGCTGGATGTGGGCTTTCTCTAGTTGTGCCGCGCAGGCTCCTCATTGCCATGGCTTCTCTTGTTACGGAGCACAGGCGCTAAGATGCACAGGCTTCAGGAGTTGGAGCACATGGGCTCCCTAATTGTGGCACACGGATCTAGTTACCGAGAGGCATGTGGAATCTTCCCAGGCCAAGGACTGAACCTGTGTCCCCTGAACTGGCAAGTGGATCCTTGACCACCAAGGGGAAGTCCAGAACAGTTTAAATTCAATGACAAATTTATACAAATAAATCACTCCATATACATTTGTTAATAGGAATATACAGTGCCTTCAGAAACAAACAGAAGTGGACTAACACATTGATACAGGATACACAATTTCTTCACGTTTGGAAAACCATATGACCTACTGTAACAGTTTGGACTTGTGTTTCCATGATGACTAATGATGTTGAGCATCTTTCCATGTACCTGTTGGCTGTGTGTATGTGTTACATTGAGCCCATTTTACTGCAGGCTAGCTTTGTGTAGAACCACTGTGGAGAATTTGCTGTATGCATCCACTTGGATCAGAGCCCCTCCACGAAGCAAGTTGTGTGGGGTCACTTCAGCCAAACAAAAGAATTCTCTTGACTTCATTTGATTCCTTGGTCTTAAACTAGATTATCAGATTTAAAGTACGGGAAGTTTGGTCCCTGCACATTTTATTGGGCTCTTTTCATTTTTGTTTTAATTATAGTTAAGAATATTTTGGCTGGCACAGAGAAAGTCAACCAGACTAATCTCTGACCTTGGCCTTGAAAACTCCCTCCTAAGAGCCAAGCCATCTGACAGCTTCTCCTGCCTGCTGGACCTGACGAAGGCAGAGGTCCTTCCCACACTCAGTGTGGGTGAGGCAGGCCGCTGATGGGTTCCCAGGTCTGGGTTCTTGGCAGCAGCCACAGGCAACAAAGCCCACCCTAGCCTGGGCTGCCCCAGCCTTGGGGTTGAAGGGAAGGGGTGCTGGTTACTTTGAGGTCAAAGTGACCAGCCTTCAGCTCTCCTCCTGGCTCAGCCCTAGCTGGGAATCTGGAGTCTGGAGTCCAGAAAGGCTGTTTGCGGTCTAACCCAAGAAAAGTCTCGTCAGTTTAAACCAGTTTTCCCATCCACATAGAAGGAGGATTTTCTAATCTGCTTGTGTTAGTCAAAGTTCTCTGGAGAAACAGAGCCAGTAACAGATGCACACACACACACACACACAATACATACATGCACACACTGTGTATATACACACACGTATATATACATGCACATACACTGTATATATAGTCACACATACACTGTGTGTATATATATGCACACACATGCACACACTGTGTGTATATATATATACACACATACATGTATACACGTGTATACACACATGAATATATACACTCACACACATGCACACACCGTGTGCATGTGTGTGTATATATACACACACACTGTATATACATGCACACACACACTATATATTGGAGAAGGAAATGGCAACCCACTCCAGTATCCTTGCCTGGAGAATCGATGGATGGAAGAGCCTGGTGGGCTACAGTCCATGGGGTTCCAAAGAGTCAGACACAACTGAGTACACACACTATACATCCACATTTCCATACATAAATATATACATAATTCAGGTGATTTCCCTGGTGGCTCAGATGGTAAAGAATCTGCTTGCAACAAGGGAGAACTAGGTTTGGTCCCTGGGTGGGGAAGATCCCCTGGAGAAGGGAATGGCTGCCCACTCCAGTATTCTTGCCTGGAGAATCCCATGGACAGAGGAGCCTGGCGGGCTATATAGTCCAGGGGTCGCAAAAGAGTCAGACACGACTGAGCAACATTTTCACTGTTACTTTATTTCATAAGGAATATATACTAATTATAAGAAACATTATATACACACTATGAAAAACAAGTAGAAGTGTTAGTTGTTCAGTTGTGTCCAACTCTTTGCAACCCCATGGACTATAGCCCGCCAGGCTCCTCTGTCCATGGGATTCTCTAGGCAAGATTACTGGGGTCTGTTGCCGTTTCCTTCTCCAGGGCAGCTTTCAACCCAGAAGTTGCACTGTTGTCTCTTGTGTCTCCTGCATTTGCAGGCAGAGTTTTTCCCACCACACCCCATGAGAAGCCCAAGAAATATAATGTATACATATATGGAAGAGTCTGAACTTTGGAAAATTAGTTTTATTATATTCATATGGTTGTGTTTACTTAAAAGGCCTCTGTTTCATACTCCTTAAAGTAGGTACTGAGTTCTAAGTTCTTAGATGGAATGATATCTTTTTAAATAAAAAAAAAAGTAATTACCATAGTGTTCTGGCAAGAATTGTTATGGATTTGTGGGATAAAGAACAAAAATGTTCCTACCAGATTGCAATAATTTGTTTCTTCTACAGAAGAAAAGAATTCTATGATAGGTTGTGATATTGTTCCAAGTAGTAGTTCCTCCTTTCTGGGTAAATATTCCTGTCCACTGTCATCAGGCTCAACCGTGAGGCTTTGGCCAAAAAAGTCATTCTGGGTGCTCACCATCCCCCGCTTTTCCTTCCGTCTGAAGACAGGGTTTCTCACTGAGGATGCCACCAGCTTGCGTTCTGAACGTGGACCTCAGCCTCCACTGATCTGTATTGGAAGGAGGACATTTTCCTCTACCCTTCTAGATGTTTCTGGCTGGCTAGATCCTTCTTAAACTCACATGAGACAGATTAACAGGAGAAAATCGCACTAAAGTTTTATAACATGTGTACATGCGAGAGACCCAGGAAAACAAAGTAAGTCACCAGAATGGCCCAAACACTCCCCTTAAATACCATCTGCAGCTAAAAACAAAAGAAGATGTTGGGATGGTGGTTTGGGATTTCAGAGGGAAAGCAAATGTTTGACAGATAAATGTTTGCTGAGCCAGGCACAGACAGTGTGGTCCAGAGAGGAATTTTAATAAGCAGACGCTGCTGGTTCCTTTCTCCCTGCCCACCTAGCTCCTAAAACAGCGACCTGTGAGAGAGCTCCCTGCCTGGAACAGGTCCTCTGTTAACTTTTTTTTTTTTTAAGAAATTAAATTATTTTGTGTTTTATTTATTTATATTTAGCTGTGCTGGGTCTTCACTGATGTTCAGGCTTGCTTTAATTGTTGTGAGTGGAGGTTACTCTCCAGTTGCGGTACTCTGGCTTCTCATCTCAGTGGCCTCCTTGTTGCAAAGCATGGGCTCTAGGGGGCTCGGGCTTCAGGAGTAGGTCGTGGCCACTCGGGCCTAGTTGCTCCACGGCATGTGGGATCTTCCGGGACCAGGGATCAAACTAGTGTCTGCCTCTTTCCTTCTCCTCCTCCTCTCTCTGTCTCTCATTATGGGAGACTTCTTTCAGAGCTTTCAACTAGTTTGCATTTCCTGGACATGCTTCAGTTGGCCCAGAAGTGAATATCATTGAGGAGCAAGTTTGGGAATAAATAATCATAGTTTTCCTCATTTTGCTGTACACCTGAAACATTGTACATCAATTATTCTTCAATTTAAAAAAAAAGTGAAGCAAAAAATAATAATCACGATTTTCCTGAATATGTAGCAACCTCTGAGAGCAAATGCTACTAAAAATTGATATTTCTGTTGGGAAGAATTGAGCACTTCTGGTCTGGGATCAGTCCAGGGGCTACAATAGTCTTCACCTGTGTCTGACTGAAGAAGGGGTGTCTGCACGGGGTGGGGGTGATGGTGGTGGAGACACTGGATGGAGAAAGGGCTCAGAGGCAGGAGTTGAGAGGAGGGGAGGCTTGCAAACAGGGTGCACAGGCTGTAAAGCCCAGGGGTTGAGACCAGACTTCGGAGCTGGGCATCAGTACAGGTGGGAGGGCAGAGAAGGTCCCAGGACCTCAGTGGAAAGGATGGAGGAGGAAGAGGAGGGGGAGCACTGTGAGTGAGGAAGTGGACAGTGGAGGCAGGAGAGCTGACCACCAGCTCCCAGATCCCTGGAATGAGGTGACGGCTCAGTGATGGAGGGAGGCGCGCAACCCTGGGCCTCCCGGGCGTGAGAACCGGAGTGGGGATGCAGATTGTCCCGGTGCTGGCCCCATGCCACACCGCTTTCTGCAGGCACTGGATCTGAGGTCAGGATGTAGGCGGGGCCAGAGCGGGGTGAGGACGAGCAGGTCGCACCGGGAGGAGTGAAGCAAGAGGCTGTGGGCGCATGACGCATGCCGGCCTGCGTCATGTCGCCCTCACACCTGGCCTCTCCACCTGGTGCAGGAACAGGTGCAGGAGCTGAACCAGGTGGCTCTCAGTGCTGGAAGCTTTGAGGGTAACGCGTCTCTGCTGGAGTGCCCTGGGGGCCAAGGGGCTGTGGGTGGAAGGATGAGGGACCCGAGTCTCAGCCGGGAAGCGCCAGGTCCCCGGGCCGGCCCCTCGGGATCTTCACTCGCCCCGCCCAGTTCCGCCAGATGCGTGCAGACCAGTGTGGGCGCTGGGCCTCTGTGCAGGAGAACTCAGCTACATAGTTGGCTCATTTGAATCTGTGATAAATGAAGAAGCAGGAGACAGTCTGGCTGGTCACCCCATAGGCTTTTCTCTGATCTTATTCTGATCTCGGGGCTGAGCCAGCCAGTGGGTGATGGAGGGGAGGGCCTTTCTTCCTCATTCATGATGATGCTGTCTTTTCCTCCTAAATGTGAAGGGACCATAGAGCATACCATGCTCTCAGGTTGGTCTAAGAAATGAAAATTGCTACTGGAAGGCTTGATTTAAAAAAACAGATCGACAGTAGAGGGATGACCAGGGTGGCCCATTGGTTAGGACCCTGGACTTCCAAGGCAAGGGCATGGGCCCCACCCCTGCTTGGGAAACTGGGCTCCTACATGCCCTGTGCTGTTCTGTGCTTAGTCACCAGTCGTGTCTGACTCTCTGCAACCCCATGGACTTTGGGGGGAAAAAATCAATCAATGGTGAGGAAAAAAAGTCAATGGTAGAGATACCAGCCTGGGCGCAGAGTCCAGGGTTGCCATCTCCCTTCCTTGCCCAGGTCCCCTGTGCCCCATGTCACCCGTTCATCCCTGTGGGCATGGGAAGATGAGTTTGGAGACTGTGGAGGTGATACCTCACTCAGATGAAGCAGAGCCCAGCCAGATCGAAAGGCACACTTAGAAACAGAACCTTGCTGGCGAACTGTCCGAGGAGAGGCAGAGGCCTCTGGGGACCAGAGAGGTGAAAAGGGAAGCGAATGTGGGAAGGGATGTAGAGGAGGATGGAGGGCCCAGCATGGGCATCTGGCTCTCAGCAGGCTTCGTGGGAGAAGGACCTGTGTTTGCTTATTCAGTATCCATTCTTACCTCACAATCAGGGTGTCAAAAATGACCTGAAATGTCATCTCCCTTCTTTGTCTTATTCATCACCGTAGGACTCTGCGAAACTGGCAGATCAAGAGATTCATCCCAGTTCATTCATTCCGGATCAGATCATTGCATCCTAGATTCCAGATCATCAGAGCCCAGAATTTGGATTGCTGCTGCCAGTGAAAGCAAAGGCAGGTGGAGTTTGGTTTAATGATGAATATAAGGAGTGGGGGTGGGGAGGGCGGGGGAGAAGACTAGAGGAAGACAGACGTGTGCAGGCATGTGCGGTGTCGTGATACGACGGTCAGTTGATGACATAAATTAGCGATATAATTGATGGCATTAAAATGAAGAGATTCTTTTGTATTAAGGAGCTAATAGCTCTGTGCAAAAATGATCTAATTTATTTCTACCACTTCCCAATGAATTAGAAAACATCATTTTATAGACAGTGACTACATGGTTGTTGTTGCTCAGCTGCTAAGCTGAGTCTGACTCTGTGATCTGAAGGTCTGCAGTACGCCAGGCTTCCCTGTCCTTCACTATCTCCTGGTTTCCTCAAACTATTCTCCATTGAGTTGGGGATGCCATCCGACCATCTCCTCCTCTGTTGCCCGCATCTTCTCCTCCTGTTCTTAGCAGGAGGGCAGTCTTTCCTAGCATCATGTCTTCTGCAGTGAGTCAGCTGTTTGTATCAGGAGGCCAAAGTATTGGAGCTTCAGCATCAGTCCTTCCAATGAATATTCAGGGTTCATTTCCTTTAGGATTGCCTGGTTTGATCTCCTTGCTGTCCAAGGGACTCTCAAAGAGTCTTCTCCAGCACCACAACTTGAAAGCATCAATTTTTTGGAACTTAGCCTTCTTGATGGTCCAGCTCTCACATCCATACACGACTACTTGGAAAAACCATAGCTTTGACTAGGAGTTGGATAAATATGCCTGATGGCACTGTGAACTTGAGTGTCAAGGAGAAGAATAAATTGTAGGTCCCCCTATCATCACCTCTGAGTGTTCTCTCCCCGAACAGAATTGAATTATGATCAAGAGTTATGAAAGAGAATTATGAGTGGAATTCTTATAAAGAGATGATCACATTGGAGCTGAGAATTCAAAATACTCCACAGTGTGAAACCCTGAAAACTATTTATCACTTGGGTAATTGAATGATTTGCCTGAGGAAGAGTTTCTGAGAAATGAATTCACTTTTTCCTTCAAGATATTTGAATATCTATCTGTCTACTTACTGAGTGTTTCAGGCACTGGGTTAAACCCTTTATAGACATAATCCCCACAAGAACCTTGTGCGGTATAATCAGCCTCCGTACTGCAAATTAAGAAGTGAGACTAAAAATAGTTAAGCATTTGCCTAAGGTCAAAGAGCTAAAAGCAGAATACGATTTGGATGCATCTGTCTGGTTCTAAACCCTACGCACTGAAGCACTCTTCAGGGCTGGCTTGCAGTGGCTTACACGTCTGCACGACAAGCTCAAAGACAATTCACGGCAGCCAAAGCACACTGTTGGCATGGACACAAGCAGGTTTTACAAGCACGTTATTCGATGGCCTTCCATAGAAGGTTTTGTGCACAAGCTAGTCTTATTTATATTGCCCTCTAAAAACTTCCTTAAAAACATGGCACCTTAAAAAAGGTGTGATGTTCAGAGTCATCAGGAAAGTTGGATAAGAAGACATCATTTTAGAGGCAAAGACAAATGAAATCCCATCTCCATGGTCAATAGACATGGAATCCTACTAGATTATGACTTAATCCTGACTTCCCCAGATATAACCATGTAGAAGAAGGCCAGGCAGGTTCCAGTCTTTACTGCCCATCCTTGGCCAGATTCTGAGTTATAAATTTGTTGTCCTTGATGAGCTAGAAGATATTCTTGGTTCTTCAAAGGACATCATATTTTGGTGTTTAGCTTCAAATCAACCTTGAAGGTCCATAACATCTAGAATAGTTATGTCGGTTTTGCATAGGTGCAGTTTTGTTTTATTTTTTTTAATTAAATTTTATTTTTTTTACTGAAGTATCATTGATTTACAAGGTTGTGCCAATCTCTGCCAGTCATTGTACAGCAAAGTGACTCAGTTTTAAACATACAGAGATTCTTTGTTTGATACATTGTTTTCCATGATGGTTTATCCAAGGAGATTGGATTTGGTTCCCTGTGCTATGAAGCAGGACCTTGTTGTTTATCCATTCTATATGCAATAGCTTGCGTCTACCAAGCCCAGTCCATTCTCCTCCCAGTCCATTCTCCTCCCTTCCCAGCCTCCCACTTTGAGATCATGTCTGCTCTCCATGTCTGTGAGTTTGTTTCTATTTTGTAGATTTCATTTGTGCCATATTTTGGATTCCACATATAAGTGATATCATATGGTATTTGTCTTTCTTTTTCTGACTTACCTTACTTTAGCATGATAATCTCCAGCTGCATCCATGTTGCTACAAATGGTAATATTTTATTATTTTTTATGGCTGAGTACTATTCCACTGTATACATGTACCACATCTTTATCCATTCTTCTGCTGGTGGGCACGTAAGTTGTTTCCGTGTCTTGGTTATTGTGAATAGTGCTGCTATGAACATAGGGGTTCATGTGTCCTTCTGAATTATGGTTTGCTCTGGGTGTATGCCCAGAAGTGGAACCGCTGCATCATATGGTAGTTATATCTTTAGCTTTCTGAGGAAACTCCGTATTGGTTTCCATAGTGGCTGCACCACCTTGCCTTCCCAGCAACAGTGGAGGAGGATTCCTTTTTCTCAACACCCTCTCCAGCATTTGTTATCTGTAGACTTTTTGATGACCAGTGTGAGGTGGTCCGGGCCTCCCTGGTGGCTCAGTAGTGAAGAAGCCACCTGCCAGTGCAGGAGACGCGGGTTTGATCCCAGGTCATCAGAGGTCCAGTTTGGCATGATTTTGCACACAGAGCTGCTCTATCCAGTGGATTTCTGGGGTTACACATTAAGCTAGTGAGAGGCCCAGAAAACCTTGTCCAACTTTTCAGGTGATAAAAGTATTTCTTTTTTTTTGTTGTTAGAAATATAGTTGGCAATGTGGTATAAGAGAAAATATTGATGACCGTAGAAAAGACAATTTGCGGGATGAAGATATTTCTGAAACTGTGACTTAGTGGGGCACATGATGGTCAAGGAAGCCGTATTATTTTGGTTCAGTAATTGGGAGCATTCTAAGGGTCTGGAAGTACATCTTTTACCAGTGTACGCAGTCCATTGTACTCTGGTATAGGAACAAGATTATTCAGAATTGTTACAAAAATGGTGACACGCTCTCATAAATGTGACATTTACATGCGTGTCTAGATGTTACCACATGTCTTATTAGTGTGTGGTGACTTCCTACTTTTGGTTCCTTGTGACAAGCTGACATATAAATACACCATCAGGCACCTTTGCTGCTTCTGTCAGGGCAGAGTTAGTTGTTTTATGAGAACGGCAGATGACGTGAGTTGTGGTCAAGTGCCACTCACAGAAACTGAGTTTCCTTTGAGATGCGCCTACTGCCGTTTTCATGCCCAGAGCAGAATGAGGCTACTCCGCTGTGCCTCTGGGCACATCTCACATGGAGCCTCATGGAGCCTAGAGCAGAGCTGCAAACCACAGATCTGTGAAAAGGATTCAAATCAAGAGCAAAAACGGGGTTCTTTGCACCTGAAGACTGGTGAGAAAGAACCAATTTGCTTGGAAATGACGTCACCATTCCCCACAGGGTTGGTTCGTTCTGCTAAAACTTCTCACCAGCTTGTGCAGAAATGTTCCTTGAAACAGAGGCTTCTCTCAGGTGGAAGGTGAAAAAACCCTCACACTTGGCTGGGCCCAGGTGGCTGGAGAGAGACTGTACCTTTTAATGCCAACACCCCACCATGTGGAAGAGAGGCCCTTGTAGACCATCTGCCACTGTTCATCGTCACTAGCCTCCTTTGGGCTAGCTGAGGACCACAAGCCACTTTCAGTTTGACGGCTCAGCATCCTAATTAAGTAAGGAAAAAAAGAGGACAGGCAAGAATGATAAGGCCAGCCTGAAGCCTTGGACTGCCTTCTTTCCCCCCTCTCTTCCCAGGGTCTGTGCTCTGTTTGAAATTAAACTTCTGTTTTCTTCCAAAATGAATGATGGAGAGAGGAAAAAAAAAAAAAAGCCACCCAGGGTTGAAAAGTGGTTGCTTCTTACAGCTGACTTCCTGCCTTGGCCAAGAAGGCAGTCCCGTGTCCTCAACTCACCCCTGGCCGCCAGGCTCTATGCAAATGAGAAGCTGTTTCCATGTCTGCCCATCTGAGGCTCTCAAGTAGAAAAGAAAGAGAAAAAATGAAAAAAAAACCACCGATACCATCAACAAAAAAACCCCAAGATCAATTAATTCTAGTCAATTGCAGCCAAGCTGGGGCGCTGGTGAGGACATCCTGTTTGCCATTGAGGCTGTCACCCGCATGCCAGGAACCTCCCTGGTGAAAGAAATCGGGGGTGACAAAGAATTCACAACATTTGTGGGACGATTTTTCCAACCTTTGGTCACTGGGAATGCTATTTTCTTTAGGCTAATTTGCTTTGATGGGAAAACAGGAAAAGCGAACCTGAGTCTTAATTATGCCTGAAGACCTATTTTGGGGCCAGACTAAATTGGTCTTTGATCTTGCAAGAACTGTTCAGCCTCTCCACAGCTGCAGGCTGGGGAACAGCTGCCAGGCAGCAGCGTGCAGGCTCGGGTGCTTCAGTCGTGTCCGACTCCGTGTGAACCTAGGACTGCAGCCCACCAGGCCCTTCTGTCCATGGAATTCTCCAGGCAAGAGGACTAGCAGGGACCCTGATATAAGAAGTGGCTCCATCCTTCACTCCTGTACCTGTAATACCCTTTGTTTGATTTGAAGAGCTGAGCAACCCTCCCAAGTCCAAGTTTTATTCCAGGGCCAAGACAAAATTTAAAATCCAGCCAGAAAGACTCAGATTAGCTGTGGGCCAAGCAGGTATCATGGAGAAGGAAATGGCATCCCACTCCAGTGTTCTTGCCTGGAGTATCCCAGGGACAGAGGAGCCTGGTGGGCTGCTGTCCATAGGGTTGCACAGAGTTGGACACGGCTGAAGCGACTTAGCATGCATGCATGCATTGGAGAAGGAAATGGCATCCCACTCCAGTGTTCTTGCCTGGAGAATCCCAGGGACAGAGGAGCCTGGTGGGCTGCCGTCTGTGGGGTCATGCAGAGTCGGACACGACTGAAGCGACTTAGCAGCAGCGGCAGCAGCAAGCGGGTATCAAACAGACTAAATTTAGTAGAGATGGGAGCAGGAAATGAATCTGTCTTCACTCTCTGCTGTCAAAGGTGACATCTTGGATGGATTCCTTAATTCATCCCTTTCCTGTCACTTTCAGCCCCAAGAATAGTCTTTTTTTTTTTTTTAAATGATTAAGACATTTGGGGCTTCATGGTCTGGTCCTATCTGACTAAGACTTCAGCTGCAAATCAGTAATTTTGCAGGGAGTTTACAGGTGAGGGTGGTAGGATAGCTAATTGAGGGAAATGCCAGAAAATGTATCTTACCCATTTATTTTTCTCCTTTTATCTTCTCTTTGGTCCCTGTTCTAAAGTATACCTACGTTATGGTTCAGGAGGGCAGTTTCAACTTGTACATAAATATAAATTTGTTTGGGGGGTGGGCTCCAATTTTTGTGCTTCATGTTTAGGGGGGCAAATAAAATGTTTGGAGTACTGTGCAGCAGGGAAGGGCTTGATGGGGAGGGAGACTGAGTTCCCCAAGAGTGGCCAGAGGCAATGAGTAATGAGTGCAATGACCAATCCAAGTGGGAGACCAGTACATGAGGCAGAGACCCTCACGGTAGGAGAGAAGGACTCCTTAGAGCTGGTGATGGATGGATGTGGGGTCTGGGAGTAGAGGTGCTATGGCAAGGTTTTGGCTTGGACGGTGGGGGCCTGGTTTTTGCTTTTGTCCCCAGTCTATCCAAGTTCACCTGTATCAAAATCTCAGTGCTCTGAGGCCCCATCTGACTGCTTGGCAGAATGTCCCGTCTTTTCCCTCCTCAGTCACCTGTCTCTCTTTATTTCATCAAAATATAGTTGATTTGCAATGTTGCTTTAATTTCTGCTGTACAGAAAAGTCATTCAGCGGTATACATATATATTCTTTTTCATCTGCTGTCTATTATGGCTTATCACAGGACATTGAATATAGTTCCCTGTGCTCTACAGTAGGACCTTATTATTTACCCATCCTGTGTACTAGTTTGCATCTATTCATCCCAAACTCCTAATTCATCCCTCCCCTACCCTTTTCTGCCCTTGGTAACCTTAAGTTTGTTTTCTATGTCTGTGAGTCTTTTTCTGTTTTATAAATAAGTTCATCTGTGTCATAGCAAAGATTCCACATATGAGTGATATCATGTGGTATTTGTCTTTCTCTGACTTACTTTCCTTACATCATCTCTAGGCCCATCGATGTTGCTGCAGATGGTATTATTTCATTCTTTTTATGGCTGAGGACTATTCCATTGTATCTATGTACAACATCTTTTTCCATGCCTGTGTCAATGGACACTGAGGTTGCTTCCATGTCTTGGCTATTGTGAGCAGTGCTGCTGTGAACACGGGTCCATCTCCCCATCTTATCTTTCACATCAGAGTTCCTGCCATCCTTCTGCTCTGCTCTCCGTAGCTTTTGTCTGTTTCCCGTGGTGTCTTCCTGCCTCCAGGCTGATGCTTGAGCTGTGTTCACCTGAAAAGCTCTGTACTTTCGAGTGCTTTTCTCTCTTCTACTCCAGCTTCTGCAGAGGGGTGCCTCAGAGCCAACTGGGCTTTTATACCTGAGTGTCTTCTTCTCAGGATGCTGTCAAAAGATGCTTAGACACCTCTTCATGCTCCAGGAAGCCCTGTCCTCTCCAACTTCGACACTGGCCTGCTCAGACAGCCACACTTCTTCAAAGGTTATTTTCACACCAACTCGTGCAAATTAAGGGATGTGGCTGGTGGAGAGTCCACAACATGGTTCAGAGTCCTGAGACATCTCATGAATGTTGCCAAGCTCAGGGTCAGGCTGTACGGCTAGAAGTTTGGTCCAGGGAGAAGAGGCAGAGGACCACTTCCTGAGGGTGTGGGTGAAGTTCATGTCTTTATAGCAACATTTTGCCCTGACCTGATTCTCAGTCCTGATACCCAATTACTGATGAAGGGCATAATAAAGAGTAGGTCTGGAAAAGACTCATGTGTAGAAATCTGTTAATTCATAATGATATTCAAAATAAACAAAACTAAACTCATTTGTTTCCTTATTAAGAGTGTGTCACCTTTGATTCTGAAAACTAGTAAAAAGGAGGGATAAAAGTCAAGCCTTTATTCTGTTTTTCCTGTATGAATCATACTCACAGTTACAAAGAGTGGACCAGGGCGATGTCTTCTTTATGGAAAAATCCAGCTACTAAGTTTAGAAGGAAAGATGGAGTTAGAATATCGCCATTTTGAAACTTTTAATGGAACCATTTGTTGTTTAGTCGTTTAGTAGTGTCTGACTCTTGGCAACCCAGTGAACTGCAGTACATCAGGCTTCCCTGTCCTTCACTGTCTCCCAGAGTTTGCTCAAACTCAAGTCCATTGAGTCAGTGATGCCGGCCAACCGTCTTATCCTCTGTCGCCCCTTTCCTTCCCAGCATCAGTCTTTTCCAGTGAGTCAGCTCTTTGCCTCAGGTGACCGGAGTATTGGAGTTTCAGCTTCAGCACCAGTCCTTCCAATGAATATTCAGGGTTGATTTCCTTAGCATTGACTGATTGTCATCAGGAGGGGAATGCTGAAACCAGTGGGTGAAAAAGTTGATGGGAAATGTTTTAATGTATGGCTCAAGCTGGCACTTCCTGAACTCACTGATTAATATTTAATATCCAAAACAGACACCATAAGCTTCCTGATGTGATATAATAGGAAGTACACAGAACTACCATGAAATATACTTGCTGTAAAGTGAAATTCAAATCCAATCAAGCCTCTAGATCTAACTACCAGTTTATAGTAAGGAACTACAGGGGGCAGGGGACCATGTTAAGCCACACCCTGGGGGGATGCATTCAATAAAAACCCCTAGTGTGGGAAATTAGGTAGGGCAAAAGACCCTACTTCTTCACTAAAGGAAATTCAAGGAGAACAGGAAGAGTAAATCTACAGGTTAAAGATTTAAAAGACACAACCATCAAACTGATAGGGAACCCTTATTTGAATCCTAATTTTGAACAAGTCAGTTGTTTTAAAAAATTTATAAGACACATGGGGCAATCTTTATGTTTTTTGCAATATACACTGAAATATTTATGGCTGAAATAATAGGATGTGTGATATTATTATAAAATTTGCGTCAAAATGACCCAGTGGTATTGAGTAGCACAGTGGTGATGGTATAAGATGAAAGAAGATTGGCCATGAGGTGATAGTTGTTGAAGCTTAATGATGGGTGTCGGTATTCCTACTTTTGCGTGTGTCTGAACATTTCTGTAGTCATTTAGATTGAGGGGAAAGAGGGTTAGGCTTGAGGAAGCAGGAGGGTGCAGTGCAGGGGTAAGTCAGGAGGAAAGCTAGCATAAAACGGTGCCACTGAGTGGTGACAATCCCCACGAGCCTGTGAGTTTGGAAGTTTCAGCAGGATGACAAGTTGGCTTGAGAGGATGGAGATCTTAATTTTTACTCCATGTCTGCCTATGTGCGATTTGTGTTTGGAAAGATCACACTCTGGCTGAGGGCATTGTCCTGATTGGGCACCCTCTCTCCTATTGTTTTTTTTTTTTTTTGTCTTGACTAATTAGGAAGATCAAGGGCTCAAGAGATAGTGGCTGTTTACCTCATTCATTGTTGCCATAGACTAGTGGGGTCAGATCCTTTAAGAGGATTGAGGTTTTACTCAGGGACCAATGAGTTATTCTAGGCAGCCTGCTTTGTGAAGGGACATCAAGACTTATGTTTGTCAGATTTAGCAAATTTAAATATGGTCTACTCAAGCTTAATTTGAATTTCAGCTAAGTAATTTTGGATAAATGTCAGATAAAAAATGAATACATTTTTATATAATATGGAATGAGTCATTTCAGATAAATTGATGTCCTGTATTTTATGAGGCAACTTTACCTGGAATATCAACATTAGTGCTCAAGCTAAAAAGAGTTTTAGGAAGTTAACAGAGATGCAAACAAGTATCCATCCATGTCAACCCATCCCCTGGCACCCATTCATCCATGCCCGGCCATCTATCCATCCACTTATCCCTCCTTCTGCATGGTCATCCAGAGCGGCCTCTGTGTCCTGGATGCTCTCCCTGGGGCCTGAGAGTACTAACGAACCTCCTGCCACCATAGTTTTACATCCTAGGGGCAGAAGTTCAGCTTAGAGTGATCATAACAAACCTCTTGAGATAACCTTTATGTCCAAAAATATAAGAATGAATAAGTGAGTGAAAATATGATGACCTGTCATGCAACCATTAGAGACATGTTTCTGAAGGCTATTACATAGCATGGTGGATCATTTCCTATAGAAAACCAAATTAAAGTTGCCCACAAAACTATATGAAGTATCATGTAACTCTGTGAATTAAAATAACAAGGGGTGGATTAACGCTGTGTTAATGTCTAGAAGGAGATGCACCTATAAGGATTCTATCCGAGTGCAGGAACTGTGGATAACCTTTTATTATCTCTTCATATTTTATTTTTTCATATACATTTTCTGCAAAAAGTGATGGATCATTTTTGTATTTGAAAAGTTTTCTTCCCCCCAGAAGCTCCATAGCAACCATGGAAAGGTTAAAGATTAGTGCCAGTTTTGGTTTTGCCATTAATTCTCAGGACAACCTTAGGCAAGTCTTGTCACTGACCTGGGGCTCTGTTTGGATTCAAAATGAAGAAACTAAGCTATGACATTTTTGTGTAATCAAGAACCAGACTAAGGTTAGAAATGCTCATTTTAATGGAACGAGCTTTCATCATCCTTTTATATGTCTTCATAAAGTTCACGTATCACTGCTGTATTCTTTTGTTTTATCTAGCTTTTTCATGTACATAAAATTTACTTTTTAATATTTTCCAATTTACTTTAAAATATTTCAGTATGAAAATTGAGTGTGTGTTCCTAATCCTCTGGGGTTGTGAGTTAACATTTGAAATACTCTGTTTCTGCTTTATTGACTATGCTAAAGCCTTTGACTGTGTGGATCACAATAAACTATGGAAAATTCTGAAAGAGATGGGAATACCAGACCATCTGACCTGTCTCCTGAGAAACCTGTATGCAGGTCACGAAGCAACAGTTAGAACTGGACATGGAACAACAGACTGGTTCCAAATAGGAAAAGGAGTACGTCAAAGCTGTATATTGTTACCCTGCTTATTTAACTTCTCTGCAGAATATATCATGAGAAACGCTGGGCTGGAATAAGTACAAGCTAGAATCAAGATGGCCAGGAGAAATATCAATAACCTCAGATATGCAGATGACACCACCCTTATGGCAGAAAGTGAAGAGGAACTAAAAAGCCTCTTGATGAAAGTGAAAGAGGAGACTGAGAAAGTTGGCTTAAAGCTCAATGTTCAGAAAACGAAGATCATGGCATCTGGTCCCATCACTTCATGGGAAATAGATGGGGAAACAGTGGAAACAGTGTCAGACTTTATTTTCTTAGGCTCCAAAATCACTGCAGATGGTGATTGCAGCCATGAAATTAAAAGATGCTTACTCTTTGGAAGGAAAGTTATGACCAAGCTAGATAGCATATTGAAAAGCAGAGACATTATTTTGCCAACAAAGGTCCGTCTAGTCAAGGCTATGGATTTTCCTGTGGTCGTGTATGGATGTGAGAGTTGGACTGTGAAGAAGGCTGAGCACCGAAGAATTGATGCTTTTGAACTGTGATGTTGGAGAAGACTCTTGAGAGTCCCTTGGACTGCAAGGAGATCCAAACAGTCCATTCTGAAGGAGATCAATCCTGGGATTTCTTTGGAGGGAATGATGCTGAAGCTGAAACTCCAGTACTTTGGCCACCTCATGAGAAGAGTTGACTCACTGGAAAAGACTCTGATGCTGGGAGGGATTGGTGGCAGGAGGAGAAGCGGACGACAGAGGATGAGATGGCTGGATGGCATCACTGACTCGATGGACATGAGTCTGAGTGAACTCTGGGAGTTGGTGATGGACAGGGATACCTGGCGTGCTGAGATTCATGGGGTGACAAAGAGTCGGACACAACTGAGCAACTGAACTGAACTGTTCATACTCTTTGGGAATGGATATTATTACATTAGTACAATCAGACTTTAGTGATATTAATCTCTGATCTTTTTGCCTTTTCACACTGTTCATGGGTTTCTCAAGGCAATAATACTGAAGTGGTTTGCCATTCCCTTCTCCAGTCCTGGCGTGCTGCAGTCCATGGGGTTGCAGAGTTGGACATGACTGAGCGACTGAACAACAATCTCTGATCAGTCCTAGAGAGTTCCCTAATAATAAATAGGGAATTATTATTCCCTAATAAATTTATGAAGCTATTTTTCAGTGGAGAATTAAGTGGTGTCCAAGATGTGTGAGTTGGCAAGAACTATTTCACAACACCCTTGCCGGGGCTTTCTTGGTAGTCCAGTGGCTAATACTTTGCCCTCCCAGTGCAGGGGGCCTGGGTTCAATCCCTGGTCAGGGAACTAGATCCCACATGCTGCAAATTAGAGCTTGCCTGCTGCAACTGAACATCCTGCGTGCCACAAGCAAGACCCAGTGCAGCCAAATAAATATTTTTTAAAAAAGAAAACATGAATGGGATGTAGAAATCCGGTAATGTTAGCAAATTGCAACCTTTGGGGTGTTGTCTAAGCCAGACACATTAATTTGTCTTATGTCTGTCATTAACAGAGCGTTCTAGCACATGGATCCCGCTAGTGAGGTAGCTGAACACTACTGCTAGAATGTTGTTGAGTCTGTTTTGAGTTAACATTTCACGGAAAGGTCCAAGCCCTGGTCCTCCATAGAGCTTACAGGAATGGCTGATTTGGAGCCCACTTGCTAATGAATATTTTTGTGTGTGGCAGAATTTGGTCTGGCCTTTGCTGTCTGAATCACACATCTCCTTGGAGAACGGTAATGGATGATGAGACCTGTAGTTCTTATTTACCTTTAGTTATGGGATGTGTAAACAGTCTGATAATTTTGAATGACTGAGTTGATTCAGGTCACCTGGCATATAAACCATAAATTTTGTTTTTAGAACTTTTTTACTGAGTTTTTAAAAAATTATAAAACCAATACATGTCTTGGAAAAAATGAAGCATTAAGGAAAAATATAAAGCATCTCATGAGCCCAACTTCTATTCCTACTAATTAAAGTGTATTATGTGTCTTATTTTTCGGACATAGCTACATCCCCCCACTTCTTTTTGGGGGTTTTATGTGCAATAATTATTAAAAATGGATCCCGGGTTTGTCAAATGTCACCTAATAACAGCAGACAGCTGGCTCTGCCTTTCAGAAGACAGTCAGGGGAGGCTTTGGCAAGAAGTCTTGGAAATAACTGGCTTTTCTTACTGCTTTCATTTTGACGAGTTAATTTGTGTTTATTCACATATTGGATTTCACTTAGACACATGGAAAAATTTAAATGCCAAAGGAGGGGAAACAAATATTACATAGTACACATTTTAAAATGCTAAACTCAAACCAATTGAAAGAGTTGCTCTCGGAAAGTTCAAGTCTAAAAATTGACAGTTACCCTGGGTCATCATCCTGGGGGTTAAGCAGTATAATTGCACCCAGGACTGGACCCGGAGCAGAGGCTGGTCCCCAGTAGGGATGGACATGGGAAGTCAGTGCCAGTGACACACAGGACTCACGGGAACTCGGGTTCAGTTCACTGCCTGCTGGTGGCCAGCCCTGGGAGCGCAAGTAAATCACACCATCTCCGTGTGTGACGAAGTCGTGACCTGCCGAGCAGGGCACCTCACTCTCCTTTCTTCGAGGGGCAAATTCAACAAAACCCCTTGGGAGATCTCATCAAGACATAAGCCTTTGGGAGGGTGGTCACGCGACAGAGTTCCCACTCTGTCAGAACTTCGACACCTACCAGTGTGACCTTAGGAAGGTCACTTTTTTCCTCCCCCTTAGTTTCCTCGTCAGCAAAATGGAGATAAAAAGTGACCTACTTGCCAGGGTGGTGGTACATTATAAATGTGGAGTCAGTTCACTCATTCATTCCGGATGGTGTTCTGAGTGGCAAAAAACCTGTGGGTACGTGAGAGAGTTTCTATCTTCGAAGAGTTTACAGTGGGAAATATGATCTATAAATAAGCATAACAGGAACTTCCATGTCGGGCCAGTGGTTAAGGCTCTGAGTTTCCACTGCAAGGAGCAGGGTTTCATCCCTGGTTGAACCATCCTGGTTGAATTAAGATCCTGCCTGCCATGTGGTGTGGCCAAGTACATAAATAACTAAGCAGAACTTCAAGCTGTGATAAATGCTCTCCTTGTGGGCCCGAAGAAGAATTTTCAGAGCAGGTGAAGTTTGCTTTTGAGGGTAAGTGTCGGGTGCAGTTGGGACAGTGTGCGCTCATACTTACTACAAAGCTGTTCTGAAGTATGTTTATTATTAAATAAATGTGGTGGTGTTACTGCTGTCCTTGCCTTTGAGGGTTTATAGTATTGGGGGGAGGGGCATGGCAAGTACACCTCAAAAATGCCACAGAAACAACAGCAGAACAAATCCAAGCTGTTTAGAGCTGTGCATCAGAGAACCGTGGCTGAAAAGCAGACAGCATCTCCTGAATGCTGACGAGGTGTAGTGGAGCATACTGTCTTCTACAGGCCTTCTTGGTGAGGGCCCTTACAGATAAGCCAGGGTCTCAGACTGCATCTTGTTTGTTATAAAGGCTAAGCCAAGGGGCTGGAGTTAGGAAGAGGGTATATGACAGAGGTCGAGCCCCGGTTGTAAGTGAACAGAAAGTAAGAGAGAAGCTGGCCCTTTTCTGTCCCTGGTGATGCTGTGAAGAAGCTAGGTCTGTTCTAGAACCTGCTGCTCAGGGTGTGGTCTGTGGAGCCACATCAGCAGCTCTCAGGACTTTGTAAGAAATGATGAGCTTCCGAACCCGCCGCAGACCAACTGAACCAGAGTCTGCATGTTAACAGGTACTCCAAACGATTGCTGTGCACACTTGAGTCTTAGAAGCACTGCTCTAACCTGGCCACGCTACGAGGGGTAGTGGTGGGGGCCGGGGGGTGATGTGTGGTTCTTCTGGGCAGGAACTGGTTAGAATGGACCTGCTCTCTCAGATGGAGATGTGCTTTGATCCTGGTCATGGTGGGCATTAGGGTACCAGGCTCTCAGAGCTCCAGCTGCTGTCCATCACAGCAGCATTTCTCTAATCCCAAGAGGAGCTCCCCGGTGAAGAAGTCTGTGGGCATAGGATTGAGGTAATACTTCACGTGGCATCTGTGATGGTTAATTTCAAGTGTCAGCCTGACTGGGTCACATGGTGCCCAGATATTTGGTCTAATAGTATCTTTTGTGTTTCTGTGAGGGTGTTTTTGGATGTGATTAACATTTAAATAAATAGATTGAAGAAAGCAGATTGCCCTCCATAATGTGGTGAGCCTTGTTCAATCACCTGAAGGCCTGAATAGAAAGAAAGGCTGACCCTCCACAGGATATGGGAGAATTCCTCTTGCCTGATCACTTTCAGACTAGGATGTGGGCTTTTTCTTGCTTTCAGACTTCAAGAGAAACATCCCCTCTTTCTTGATCACGAGTTTACTGGTCTTTGGATAAAAACTGCACCCAAATCCCTCCTATGCTACCAGCTGCTGACTCACTGGCACACATCTCTGGACTTTTCAGCCCTCCTAATGAGGTTAGCCAATTTCTTATAACAAATCTTCCAAACATTTATACATATTTATATATAACATGCACAGGTAACGTGCATATATAACACATTTCCTTGTTCTGGGGAACCCTGACTAATACAGGATTCTTTTTCATTGCTAGGAGACTCAGAGGGTGCTTCTGGCTATTAAGGAAGCTTGTTGACATGGGGGAAAGTAAAACAGTGGTTTAAGGTCACCCAGTATGTCTCTGTTGACATTTTACATGTGTCTGGTTTTTCAGGGAGAAGGAGAAATAGACTGACCAGTTCCAATAAGTTTAACTACTAACTCCTTGACTTGAAAACTCACGTGGAGGCTGGTTTGCGGCTATAAACTCTCAGAGGAATATTTCTTGCTTTCAACTTAGCGCCAGGTTTGAGATAGGTACCTTTCCTTATAGTCACCTAGGTCTGAGCTTATTTCTTTTCCACCTTAAGTGAATGTGATTGGGCTGTTTTCTATAGACTCCTTGTTACCTTGGGCTTTCTCCCCTTCCCCTGTACCATGGGAACCTTGAGTATCTAACCTAGAATCCACTTGGTACAGAAAATGGCATGGCACTTCTTTGGTGGTCCAGTGGTTAAGACTCATGCTTCCACTGCAGAGACCATGATTCGATCCCTGGTAGGGAAGCTAAGATCCCATATGCTGTGTGATGAGGTCCCCCTGTCAAAAAAAAAAAAAATATATATATATATATTACACACACACACACACTAATGAACACATTTGGCAACTTTAAAAAAGGGAAAAAAATAATATCAAGGTGAGAACAGATTTGCCTCCTTGAGTTTCTGATTATTTGGCCTCTAAATTGTCCTTTGCTTTTTGGCCATCTATCTTATCAATGCTTTTAAAGAGATCTTTGTCAACACTTCTGCTCATCTTCAGTAGGAGAATTGTGAAGATATCCAGTGCTCCATACAGCTGAGAACTGGAACTGTATTACCTCTTTACAGCAGTTGCTTAAGTACAACCTAGTGGGAAAAAGCTGAGAGGATCCCAGAAGCCCAGGGTGGGACCAGGAAGGGGCTGGATAAGACCATTTAACCAGCTCCTTCTCATTGTGTGGCTGCTCTGTGCTTCTTTATAGACTAGACATTCCCAGGTTATAGAGATCCCTTTTCCTTTGTTATGCAAAGTTCTTTCTGGAATATCCGTTCCATTATGCTCCTAGATTTTTATCAGTTTGATTTGTTGGCCCCACACCAACAACTGAACTTGTCTCTCAAAGAAGGGCAAAGATGTTGGCATCATATGAATTTGGATTTTCTTTTCTGATCTGCTACTTCCTAGCTTTGTGACTTTCACAGTCACTTGACTTTTCTGAGTCTTAGATTCGCTGTCTCTAAGAAGGCAGTTATTCATACTTAATCTTAGGGGTGCTGTGGGGATTAAATAAAAGACTGGGTACTTTCCTGGTGGTCCGGTGGTTAAGTCTCCATGCGTCCACTGCAGGGGACATGGCCTTGATCCCTGATTGGGAAACTAAGATCCCACATGCCTCATGGCACACCTACCCGCCAAAGACACACGAGAATATTGAATAACATGAAGAAAATTTGCAATATGTTAAGTGAAGACATCAAACTGTAAAACTGAATGTACGCTCAGAACCTTTATGCCACCAAAAAAAAAAAGGACCCACCCAAACTGTGAAAAGCTTGGCATATATTGTTTAATAAAAGGTAGCCTTTCCATTTGGAGAAGGCGATGGCACCCCACTCCAGTACTCTTGCCTGGAAAATCCCATGGATGGAGGAGCCTGGTGGCTACAGTCCATGGGGTCGCTAGGAGTTGGACACGACTGAGCGACTTCACTTTCACTTTCATGCATTGGAGAAGGAAATGGCAGCCCACTCCAGTGTTCTTGCCTGGAGAATCCCAGGGACGTGGGAGCCTGGTGGGCTGCTGTCTGTGGGGTCGCACATAGTTGGACACGACTGAAGTGACTCAGCAGCAGCAGCAGCAGCCTTTCCATTGATCTTTATATTTTTTCCATTGAGTTTAGGATTACAGGATTCTAGGATTAGAAGAGATCATAAGAGCCTGGTCATAGGCAAAGATTGCATCTAAGCTAACCTAGTGCATTGAATCTCTAGGCCCCATTTTAGAAAACTTTCTTGACCTAGAATTTAATCTCACTGCTCTTCCTTCAGTTCATTTTACTGCTGGCAGCCTGAGATGCTATCACAAAAGTTAACAAAGACACTTGTAATGGAAGCTTTCCGGAAGGCTGTAAGGAATGTAAAATAGATGTTCCTGAGGAACTCAGGCTTAATTGCCTTCAGGGTAAACAGATCAACATCCCCTTTTAGGGCCAGAGTCTGGTGTGCATACCAGAGAAACACTGGTATTTTTACCACATCTAGACATTCCTGGATTTTCCCCTAGCGTGTCCTATTCCCAGCCACCTTCAGGAAGCTAGCACTGAAGAGAGCATGGACTGGGTCCAACAAAGCCCAGTCTGGAGCATGACTTGAACGAGGTTTGACCTCCCTGAATGGAATAAGCCGGCCCTCATGCACACAGCCCTCCCGGGCCTTCAGACACCGCTCGTCTCAGACTGGGCAGTGGGATGAGAGAGAGTGGAAGACCTTTATACAAAACACATTTTAGGAAATGTGCGCATTTTAGGAAACACCTCGAGGAGTGGCCCAAGAGTGGAACCAGAGGAGTTAGAAATAAAGCGGAGGATTTGTGGGGTTCAGGGAGGGTAGATAATATTTTCATAACACTGAGAGGATAAAATGTGGCTTCTCTGAGCTCCAGGAACACTTGCCCTCTTCCCTCTGTATGCTACTTTTGATTTTTTAATTTGTGTTATAGTCCTTTCTATATCAGCCTATTGCTCTTATTAGATTCTAAGCACCTCCCAGGCAAGATGAACACAGTCACAGTGTTAACTCAAATTCATGTATCCATGGCTTTCAGTGATTTTTGCTCAGCCTCTCAGTTGTGTCCTATTCATTCTGGCCCCGTGAACTGTAGCCTGCCAGGCTCCTCTGTCCGTGGAATTTTTCCTGCAAGGATTCTGGAGCAGGTTGCCGTTTCCTACTCTAGGGGATCTTCCTGACCCAGGGACTGAGCCCACGTCTCCTGCCTCTCCTGCTCTGGGAGGTGGATTCTTTACCACTTGAGCTACCTGGGAAGCCCCAGTGATAAAATATAGACACAAAAGATGTAGCCACAGTGTTTGTCACAGCTGTTGATACGCACGGTCGAGTTACGATGGCTCAGACCTCTGAGTCACAGAGGAGGTCTTATGGCTCAGACTTTCCTAGTGAAAGTCGCTCAGTCGTGTCTGAGTTTTTGTGACCCCATGGACTACACAGTCCATGGAATTTTCCAGGCCAGAATACTGGAGTGGGTAGACTTTCCCTCCTCCCGGGGATCTTCCCAACCCAGGGACCGAACCCAAGCCTCCCGCATGGCAGGTAAATTCTTCACCAGCTGAGCCACAGACTCTCCTAAAAGTATCTCAAAGGACTCCTGTATGAGAAAGAAGTGGAAAAAGATGGGTTTTACCTTGGAGAACACGACTAATGCTGTTCAACTGATTTCACCGTAACCATCCTGTGACGTTACAAAGGAAGAGTGTTTTGTCCAGCTCTATTGGAAGGGGATTTTGGAAGACATCTTTTTAGGAAACAAGTTTCTTTCTTTGTTTTACTTTTAGCTGTGCTGGGTCTTTGCTGCCGCACGGGCTGCTCTCTAGCTGTGGGTGTGGCCTTCTCGTTGCCGTGGCTTCTCCTATCTCCGCCCCAGCTCTAGGGCACACAGGCTTCAGTAGCCGTGACGCACGGGCTCAGTAGCTTTGGCTCCCAGGCTCTGGAGCACAGGCTCAGTTGTTGCGGCTACAGGCTCAGTTGCTCCAAGCATGTGGGGTCCTCCCAGATAAGGGATCGAACTCTTGTCTCTTGCACTGGCAGGTAGTTTCTTTACCACTGAGCCACCAGAGAAGCCCTGGAAGACATTTTCTTTTGGTACATATTCTATGTGCTCAATAAACCCTGCTATAGGCACCATATCCAGGGGTTTCCACTCTTATCTGGCTCTGCAGCTGATTCTAGGAGAGTTCCATTTTTTGGCTGTTATCCTGTTCGATGGTTTAGGTCACTGTGAACCAGAGGGGTGTTGAATTCTCCCCCTTTAATCCCCCTTCTCACTTTCTGCTCCAGTTGGCAATAGGAATATGCAGCAATCAGTTAAAATTAATTTATCCATGTCAAAAAGATATTTGCTTAGGAGAAAGCTCCAGGACAATTTCCTGCCGGGAGGAAATTTCCAATCTTAACCATTATTTGAAACCAGCTAGAAAGGTTTTCATCAGTCTTGAAAAATTTCTTCTTTCTCTCCACAAAGTGTCAATTTTATTTGAAAAAACACCTGCCCCTACAAATGTGTCTGTGCCCACATTTCCATTCTGCTGCTACTGTTTATTTCAGACCTTTGTCATCTCTTATAGGGACTCTTGCAAGAAACGCCTGATTCTAGTCACCCCTTCCTTCAATCTCTGTGCTGTATTGGACCATAAGTTGTACCCAGACACAACCCCAAGGAAAACCTTCAGGGCCCACACACACAGGGTCAGGTCCAAATATCTTAGCATGATTTTCAAAGCCTTACGTGATCTGGGACCAATACACTTTCCTGACTTTTCCTCCTGGGATGCCCTTGTGATCCAGTGTTCCAGTCACACTTAACACCTCCCCAGTTCCCTGGTATGTCAGGTACAGTTATGTTCCTGTGACTTCATCCATCTGGGCTCTGACCCTCTCCCTCTTTGCCTGGTGGAAACCAATTCATCCTTGAAAGTGCAGCCACATGGAATGGAATCTGTACAAACTCCCTTATCTAACTTACCAATACCGGGAATTACTGGTCAACCAAAAGAGTCGAAGAAGGAAATTCTAAAAAATAAAACCCACCTACCGAACCATTCTCACTTAACCATATCAAGAACACTCATTTGTTGACTCCTGGGTGTGATGGTTTCACTGGTCAAAGTTTTCCACTGGTTTTCGTTACAGTCACCAAGTTTTGTTTTCCAGTTTGTGTCCTTACAAACGAATGAGAGTTTAAAGGTATTTGAAAAGTAATCTGAATGCAGAGTTCTAGACTTTTATGATTTCATCTGCAAAAAAAATTTTTTTTTTACCGTGTCTCATTCCTAATTGAACAACATTAGAAAATCAGTTTTGCATAATAACGCAAAAGTACTTAATGTCATTGAACTATACATGTAATTGTAGTTGAAAAGGTGTATTTGTCCGTTTGGGCTGCGTAACAAGTTCCTGTCAGCAGGGTTTACATGACAGACACTGTATTCCCTTGCAGTTCTGGAGTCTGGTAGCCCATGATCAAGGTGCTGGCAGATTTGGTTTCTGACGAAGGCCCTCTTCTTGGCCCTTGGGCAGCCGGCTTGCTGTGTCCTGGTGTGGCCTTTCCTCTGTGAGTGTGTGGAGAGAGACAGAGCTCTCTGGGTTCTCCTCTAAGGGCACTAATTCTGCCAGAGTCCCACCCTCACGACCTCATTTACCCTTAAACCACTCCTTTGAGACCTCATCTCCAGATACAGCCACACTAGGGGCTGGGGCTGTGACATAAATTTGGGGCAGGGGTGGTACAAATATTCAGTCCATAACAGACATTAAATTTTACATCATGTGCATTTTATCAAGATTAGAATAAAAAGAGAAATTGACAAATTGTTTTCCAAAGTAAAAAAAAAAAAATCAATTTGCCTTGTTGAGTGTCTACAAAAGCCCTCAACTTAGTGACTGTGGAAATACCCATGCTTGTGTTTCCTCACAAGATGTGGTGGGTTATTGAAATGGCCTGATTGGAGTTGAGAACCACGGTGTTTGACGCTGGTCAGCACCCCGTCCTCTGTGCACCTCTGGTTGGGGACTCTCACGGGCTCCAAGCAGGACAGAGTCTGTCTTGCCGGGGGTGTGAAGCGCTGTGGTCAGCCTTCATGTAGTGGCCACCCCGGGGACTTCCTGCTGACGTGCTCTCTTTGCCCTCAGTGGACTCCCTCAGTGGACTCTGCGATCCTGAGACCCACAGACAGCCCTGCAGGGAATGTCTCCCGAATGAAGCCTGCCTTTGCACTGGAGTTGGTGTGTGCCCCAGCATCCTTTTCTGTTTAATTCCTCTTTTTAAATTGGAGGATAATTGCTTTACAGTGTCGTGTTGCTTTCTGCCGTATAACAAGGTGACTCAGCCATAAGTATATATATTTGCTGTTTAGTCACTAAGTCGTGTCTGACTCTTTGTAACCCCATCGACTGCAGCACATGAGGCTTCTCCGTCCTCCACTATTTCCTGGAGTTTGCTCCAGTTCATGTCCCTTGAGTTGGTGGTGCTCTCTAACCATCTCACCCTCTGCCGCCACCTCCTCCTGTTTGTCCACCCCCCCCCCCACCCCTCGAGGTCATCCCAGAGCAGGAGCTGAGCCGCCTGTGCTTAGCTTCCGCCAGCTCTGTCTCACACGTGCTGAGCGTGTATATGTCAGTGTTCCTCTCTTAATTCACCCCACCCTCCTGCTGTGGCCACAAGCCCCTTTTCTGCGTCTGCATCTCCCCTGCAAATAGGTTCATCGGTACAATTTTTCTAGATTCCACATATATATGTTAATATACGATATTTTTTTCTCTTTCTGTATAATAGGCTCTAGGTTCATCCACCTCAGTTCAGCTGCTTCACATTCAGTCCTTTTTAGTTCCTGGCATCCTTAACACTCTGAATTCGTTGCAGAAATGTTTAATTTCTTGACTGTGCTAGGCTTTTGCTGGGATTCTGCTATATAACAAATAGCTCTAGAACCTCGGAGGCTTTGTAAAAAGCATCATTTATTTCACACTCCTAAGTCAGCTGGCTGTCAGTGGCTGACTATAGAAGCTGAACAGAGCTGGGTGGGTGGCCTCGAGGGGCTTCCCTCTGACCATATGGGGTTCAGCAAGTGGCTGGAATAGACGTCTTGCCAGACTTCCTGGCTTTTCCTACGACTCTACACCTGCGCTTTCTCTCCTGGTGACGCAGGCATACTGTGGAGATGATCCGCCCCCACTGTGGGCCTTCTGCATAGGGCACCAAGCGGCACACATGGCCAGGGTACTCCTCTGTTTGTTGATCGCGTGCTATCTGCACTTCCACATCCTGTACCTTTAGCAGAGTTGGGGGTGTAGACCCACTAGCCTCTGTAATGATGCCACTAAGAAAGACCCTTTTCATTGAAGAGAAAAATTTAAGTAAAAAAAGGAAGGCAACGAATTCTTTACTACTTACTTACCTACCTGCCTAAAATGGACACCTTTCTTTTCATAAATGGGGCAAAATGCAAAGACCCCAGGAGAAGTGATACACTGATTTAAATTCATGCTAAAACATAAGTGATATGTTTCAGATTCTGTTTTTTTAAACATTTTATTATTATTATTATTTTTTTTTTGGTCGTGCTGGTCTCGTTGCTATGCTCGGGCTTTCTCAGGTTGTGATGAGTGGGGGCTACTCTTCCCTGAGGTGCGTGGGCTTCCCCTGCTGCAGGGCACAGGGTCTAGGACACGAGGTCTCAGTAGCTGTGGTGCGAGGCTCAGTTGCTGTGCAGCACGTGGAATCGTCCCAGACCAGGGATCGAACCCACGTCCCTGCCTCGGCAGGCAGACTCTTAACCACTGGACACCAGGGAAGTCCCAGATTCTAGTTTTTGGCCGATAGTTGTCAACGGCAGAAGGGGGCATTAAGAAACGGAGAGACCAGAAAAGCGATTTGTTAAAATGCTTCAGCTATCGAGTTCCTAATATGTGCAGGCTGTGGGCTGGGAGCCCTGTGAGGGAAGGCCGTGGTTCAGGGAGAGGAGCGGGTGCAGAACCGGGGAGCTGGGGGCCCTGAGTTCCTGTCACCATTTTCACACTGATGCCCATAACCACCCCTGGGTAACTGAAGCCATGCGGCCCAAGGAGTGTGGGTACCCAGATGCACACAGCTCTGCTGCACCCAGATTTCTGCAGGTGGCCCTGGGCTCAGCTCTACATGCAGCTGGAGCTCTATACAGATCGACTGACCCAAATTTGATTATCGACACAGAGTTGTGACACAGTGTCCTTCCTGAATTTATTTTTCAAGAATATGAATTTTTCCTGGCTAGAAGTACCAAAATTTAAAAGTAAAGTGAATGATTTCTGTTTTAGAGGAAATTGTTGGCTATGTTGTAGGCGCTTCTTGCCAAAGGAAGAGAACTCTCTTCTGGCGTACCCTTCCTGGTCCATGAGTGGCCCTCGTTGAATGATTTGTATTTTATTCTGTACTATATGATCAATTCAGTTTTTCTGAGCAGAGTCTTCCACTCACAGGCTATTCATCTTGCAGATAGCTATATCTATCTACTTTTGAGAGTTTCAGGGAAAATTCATGGAAGTCATAATACTTATAACTTATTTGTTTTAAAATTTTTATTTAATTTTTTAAAATTTTTATTTACACTTGATTTACAGTTTGTGTTAATTTCTGCTATACAGCAAAGTGATTCAAACATCCTTTTAAAAAATATTCTTTTCCATTATAGTTTAGCATAGGGTCTTGAATATGTTATCTATGCTATTATATACAGTAGGACCTTGCTGTTTATCCATTCCAATGTAATAACTTATACCTGCTAACAAGAACCTTATAGATCCCACCTATTTAAGGGACAGCATATGGTATTTGTCTTCCCCTGACTCACTTCACTAAGTGGGATGATCTCTAGGTCTGTGTCTACGTATGTGTGTGTTCAGTCATGTCTCACTCTTTGTGACACCATGAACTGGAGCCTACCAGGCTCCTCTTTCCATGCAATTTTCCAGGCAAGGGTACTGAAGTGAGTTGCTATTTCCTACTCCAGGGGATCTTCCCATCCCAGGGATTGAACCTGTGTCTCCTGAATTGGCAGGCAGATTTTTTCCCAGTTATACCCCCTGGGAAGCCCCCTAGGTCCATGATGTTGCTGTAAAAGGCATCATTTCACTCATTTTTATGGTTCAATAATATTCCCCTGTGTACACGTTCTTCTTTATCTATTCCTCTATCGTTGGGCACTCCGGTTGCTTCCAGATCTTGGCTACTGTGAATAGAGCTGCTGTGAACATTGCTCATAGTTTTACAATTCCAGCAAATGACTTTAGACAGAGATGACTTCAGAAGACGTGTGGTTAGTTCACTCACTGGCTTCCTGTTTCAGATTTATACTGCTGTATAACAAGGCTTCCCAAAGTGTACCGGCTTAGAACAACAACCTTTCTTAGCTGCTGCAAGTCTGTGGGGGTGACCGGGTTCCGTGGGGTGTCTTCTGCTCCTGTGGGTCCACCTGGGTTGGGACATGCTCCATGGCTTATTCCCAGGGCTGCCGATGGGCTGTCAGAGCCAGCAGGAGTAGGAACCAGACAGTCTTCGTTCCCCTCCTCCTCTGAGCCCCACAACACGCTGTTCTCAGGGATGAAGACAGAAACCTCAGGTCTTTCAGAGCCCAGCCTGGGAGCACAGACATCAACACAGCTATATCTACCGATGGAACTGTGTCACTGGCCAATGCATTCAAGAGAATGGGACATAGACAACATCCCTTGGTGGAAGAAGTGGTACAAATGTGGGACTGTTCTGATCATCCACAGCCCTTGACAACAGTTTCCTAATGGAAGGCATTTTTTTTTCCCCCAAAGTGCTCTAGAAGGGCACTTCTCAATTCTGAGCCTGCCAAGTACTCATCAGTGGTCTTGTTAAAATGCAGATGCTGATTCAGCGGGGCTGGAGGTGAGGCTTGAGATTTTGTGTTTTTCTCAAGCTCCCATGCAGTGTGGATGCTGCGGGTCCATGGACCACACTTCTGATCTGGAAGTGTCAAGAACTGGTGTCCTTAGGTTTAATTTTCATCAGAGGCCCCTGCTGCTGCTGCTGCTAAGTCACTTCAGTCATGTCCGACTCTGTGCAACCCCATAGACGGCAGCCCATCAGGCTCCCCCGTCCCTGGAATTCTCCAGGCAAGAACACTGGAGTGGGTTGCCATTTCCTTCTCTAGTACATGAAAGTGAAAAGTGAAAGTGAAGTTGCTCAATCGTGTCCGACTCTTCACGACACCATGGACTGCAGCCCCCCAGGCTCCTCCGTCCCTGGGATTTTCCAGGCAAGAGTACTAGAGTGGGGTGCCATTGCATTCTCTGAGAGGCCCCTGAAAAGCTGTTAAAACACAGATTGCTCTCTTCCTTGCCTGCCACCCCCGCCGTGGGTTTCTGATCAAGTAGGTCTGTGGGTGTGGGGGGCCTGATGATTTGCATTTCTAATATGTTTCCAGGTGACTCTCATGCTGTGGGTCTGAGGCTTGCTCTTGGAGAACCACTGCTGTAGAAAAATGTTCTCATCAAACCCTGAAAACATCTGGAGGGAAGCAGAAAGAGCTGTTAGAAACAGGGGCTCAGAAATGCAGCCGCCTTGATTTCTACAGATTATACTTATGAGACACTGCAACATAGAAACTTCAGTCACTGCTGGCAATTTACAGGGAGAATATGTAACTGTCAGGTGGAAAAAAGCTTGCACAGATACTAAGCATATTTTAAAAAGCGGTTTATACTCATCACACATTCAATTAAAATTCTTAACAATTAGCCCTACCATCTTCACCAATCTCACTGAAGTCCCCTTCAGACCCTGGTCCTCTTCTACTCCTTCAAGTCAATTTAGCAAAAATGTATTGATCTCTCATTAAGGGCAAAGAGCTGCACTGGAGATGGGGGGCATATTGGGAAAACCCAGCTGGCACTCACTCTGAAGAGTCTTATGCTTTGGTCAGAAGATGAATGAAACGAAAACCCTAAATCAGTTCATTCAGGGTTTAGTATTGCAAGGCTTAGTAATTCAGAGAGAGAAATGAAACCTGTATGATTTGGGAGGAATTCAGTGATAGGTAGAATCAGGGAAGGAGGATCATGAAAGTACTCTATAAAAAAGGGTCCTTTAGGGACATCCCTGGTGGTCCAGTGGTTAAAATTCTGCCCTTCCAGTGCTGGGGTTGAGAGTTTGATCCTTGATTAGGGAACTAAGATTCCACATGCTGTGCAATGTGGCCAAAAGATAAGAAATAAATCAAAAGGGTCCTTTTAGAAGAGTTAGAGGATGCATTAAGATTTTGCCAGGAGAGGCTGGTAGGCGGGAAAAGGACTTACATGGCAGCCTGAGCAAGAGGTGGAAGACCAGGCTAAGAAGACAGTGAATGGTCCAGGGATACAGGGCACACGCTGGGACTAGAGGGAGATGAGTGGAAGGGGAGGATGCTGTGATGAACTGCAGGGTCCCAAGTGCCAAGGTAAGGCAGCCCTTCTTCCATGTGGAAGATGATGGCAGGACTATTGGAGGTGCCAGAGCATGAGATAGCATGACTTGAGCCCTGCTTTAGAGACCTGGCGACCTTTGGTAGGGTGGCTTTTGAGAGATGCCAAGTGGGAGACTGGTCTGGGGGTTATTGCAGTGACTTACACAAGGCAACAATGAGGGTTTTAAAATCCCACTAGACCCCAAACTCTCCTCTATTTGGGGTTAGCAGATGCAAACTATTATATATTGTATATCATATATTATATATAAGATGGATGCAAAACAAGGTCCTATTGTATAGCACAAGGAACCATATTCAATATCCTGTGATAAACCGTAATGGAAAAGAATATGGGAAGTATATATACATATAACTGAGCCACTTTGCTGTACAGCAGAAACTCCCTGATGGCTCAAGTGGTGAAGAATCCACCAGCAATGTAGAAGATGCAGGTTTGATCCCTGGGTTGGGAACATGCTCTTGACAAGGAAATGGCAACCTACTCCACTATGCTTGCCTGGAGAATCCCACAGGGAGAGGAGCCTGGTGGGCTATAGCCCGTGTGGTCACAAGAGTCAGACATGAATAAGCATGCATGCCAAGCCAAATGCCAAAAAACTAACACAACATTGCCAATCCGCTATATGTCCATCAGTTCAGTTCAGTCGCTCAGTTGTGTCTGATTCTTTGAGACCCCATGGACTGCAGCACGCCAGGCCTCCCTGCCCATCACCAACTCCCAGAGTTCACTCAAACTTGTGTCCATTGAGTCGGTGATGCCACCCAATCATCTCATCTTCTGTTGTCCCCTTCTCCTCCTGCCTTCAATCTTTCCCAGCAATCAGGGTCTTTTCCAACGAGACAGTTCTTCGCATCAGGTGGCCAAAGTATTGGAGTTTCAGCTTCAGCATCATTCCTTCCAATGAATATTCAGGACTGATTTCCTTTAGGATGGACTGGTTGGATCTCCTTGCAGTCCAAGGGACTCTCAAGAGTCTTCTCCAACACCACAGTTCAAAAGCATCAATTCTTCGGTACTCAGCTTTCTTTATAGTCCAACTCTCACATCCATACATGACTACTGGGAAAACCATAGCTTTGACTAGCTGGACCTTTGTTGGCAAAGTAATGTCTCTGCTTTTTAATATGCTGTCTAGTGAAAGTGAAGTCACTCAGTCGTGTCCGACTCTTAGAGACCCCGTGGACTATATCCTACCAGGCTCCTCTGTCCATGGAATTTTCCAGGCAAGAGTACTGGAATGGGTTGTCATTTCCTTTTCCAGGGGATCTTCCTGATGCAGGGATCGAACCCGGGTCTCCCGCACTGCAGGCAGACGCTTTACCCTCTGAGCCAATAAATTTTCTTCCAAGGAGCAAATGTTTTTTAATTTCTTGGCTGCAGTCACCATCTGCAGTGATTTTGGAGCCCCCCAAAATAAAGTCTGTCACTGTTTCCACTGTTTTCCCATCTATTTGCCATGAAGTGATGGGACCAGATGCCATGACCTTCGTTTTCTGAATGTTGAGTTTGAAGCCAGCTTTTTCACTCTCCTCTTTCATCAAGAAGCTCTTTAGTTCCTCTTCAATTTCTGCCATAAGGGTGGTGTCATCTGCATGTCTTAGGTTATTGATATTTCTCCCAGCAATCTTGACTCCAGCTTGTGCTTCATCCAGCCCAGCATTTCTCATGATGTACTCTACATAGAAGTTAAATAAGCAGGGTGACAATATACAGTCTTTACGTACTCCTTTCCTGATTTGAAACCAGTCTGTTGTTCCATGTCCAGTTCTAACTGTTGCTTCTTGACCTGCGTACAGATTTCTCAGGAGGCAGGTCAGGTGGTCTAGTATTCTCATCTCTTAAAGAATTTTCCACCGTTTATTGTGATCCACACAGTCAAAGGCTTTGGCATAGTCAATAAAGCAGAAGTAGATGTTTATATGTCAATAAATTTAAAAAAAATATGCCCCCTGGAAGCACAGTCATGGTGACTGGGATGCTTCTGTGGGTGTGGGAACAGCTGTTGGAAGTGGGGGCTGTGCAGAGTGTGTCGCTGCTGCTGCAGTGTGTGATGATGGTAAAAATAATTGATTGCAAAGGTTTCCGGTTACAGGATACTTTTCACACAAATGATCTCAGAACGGCTATGAGAAGGCGGTTGTAACATTATCCCCATTTTACAAATGCATCACCAGGAGGTTTGGCAAGGCCCAGGCAGTGCATGGCAGAGGCGGGAGCCAGATGCTGGGGCTCTGAGGAGCAAGGCAGGAGACTGCAACCGGGAAGTGGAACACGGGGCATGTGAGCTATCTGCCCTGGAGCCGAACCTCGTGTGCTCGCCGTCTCCTTACAGTGCAGGGCGAGTTCTTAGGCCGTCTTCCAGAGCCACGCACAGGCTAGATGGAACCGCATCCCCCTAATTTGCTCTTCTTCTCTGCCCTTTTAAATGAAGCTGTCCATGGGGAAGTTTCAGTGATGTCACACCGCGCTGCCTTCTGGGCCAACCTTTAGTTGATCATCACTTTCCTTTCCCCTCAGACTTCTCTTTTCTCCTCTCTCTACTTGTTCCTCACTCTCCCAGCTTCATCTCAGCCCTCCTGAGGAATCTGTTAGTCCCCATGTTGACACGAATCCTTGCCAGGCGTTTGCTTCTGGAACCAGGCACCTCACCAATTTGGCCTCGAGTCATGGGAGCGCCGACGGCTGCAGCAGCGCCATCTGGTGGCTCCTAGGAGTATGGTAGGGGCAAACCCTCCTGAGGGGCTGAGGGTAGTCGGGGGAGCAGAGACCCCCTTCAAAGCTCAGGCTGTTTCCGTTAAGTTTTAAAATCTTTTTGGAAAAATGAATTTTATTTTTAAGAGGAGTTTCGGTTTCAAAATTGAGGGGAAAGTGCAGAGATTTCCCATACGCCCCCTGCCCCCACTCAGGCACAGCCTCCTGGTGATCAACTTCCTCGACCAGGTGGTACCCCTGTTACAACTGAGGAACCTAGGTCATCATCACCCGATGTCTACAGTGGACATTAGGACTCACTCTTGATGTTGTACATTCTGTAGGTTTGGACAAATGTATCCTGATATGCATCTATCATTGTAACATTGTACTACTGCCTTAAAAATCCTTTCTGCTTCACCAGTTCATCTCTCTCCCCACCAGCCCCTGGCAACCACTGATCCTTTGCCTATCTGTATAGTTTTGCCTTTTGCAGAATGCCACGTGGTTGTAAGCATATAGTGTGCACCCTTTACAGACTGGCTTCTCAAGTTTCCTCCATGTCTTCTCTCGGCTGATGACTCGTTTCTTTTTAACGCTGAATAATACTCCATTGTCCGGATGCACAACAGTTTGTTTATCCATCACTCACTGAAGGGCATCCTGGTGGCTTCCAAGTTTTGGCAGTTATGGATAAAGCTACTATAAACATCTGTGGGCTGGTTTTTGTGTGGACAGAAGTTTTCAGCTTATTTGAGTAAATACCAAGGAATATAATTACTGGATTGTGTGGTAGGGGTATGTTTAGTTTTGTAAGAAACTGCCAGACTGTCTTCCCAAGTGGCTGTATCATTTTGCATCCCCACCAGCCACAAATGAGAACTCCTGTCACTCCACATCCTCACCAGCATTTGACGTTGCCAGTGTTCTGGGTTTTGGCCATTTTAAGGTGACGGTCTTTTGTGCTAATTTTTAAACCATTAAAACAGAATTTCTCTGCTCATTATTTGGGTTATTGGGGAAGAGGAAAGGAATAAGTAGTGCTCTTTTAAGTAAGGAGTTTCTCACCTGGGGACGATACTGATAACATCAGAGTCTGAACTGGAGACAGATCCTTGCTCTGTCTTTACGATGTGCAGAAACATGGAAGCTGTGGTTTTTCTGTGCAAATTCACTCAGTGTTCTTCTTCATGTGTAACACCTACCACGGGGACTCTAAGGATTGGAAAGGTAGAAGAGAGAGGCATCAGTCTTTTCTTCCTAGGCTGAGCTGCCCAGCTCCATGCTGATCAGACTGGGTTTTATCTTGTTGCTTCCAGGGAAGCACCTAGGAAAGTGCCCAGTTGGAGATTTTAAATGTAGTGTCACACATAGAGGCAGAATGGTAGCTGCCATTTATACGAGCATTGCAATTCATACCAGCATGTAGATGACTGCTTGCAATTCATACTAGCATGTAGATGACTGCTTGCAATTCATACTAGCATGTAGATGGTTGATAGAGAAAAGGAGTTTCATGGGAACATCTAGAGAGGACTGGGCTCCTGAAATACAGAGGGATTGGAGGCAGAGATGTGTTGACAGAGATAGAATGGAATGGGCTCAAGGTAAAAAGGAAAATGGAGGCAGATACAGCCTCAGTGACTCTCAATTTCACTTTTCCTGATGACAAGGACCTAATTTTTTCTGACTAGAAGGACCTAATTCCAGATCTCCCTTTTCTTACCTCACCTGCCATCTGCTCCACACTCATCTCCTTCCTCCCTACCCATCCCCACACCATGTCTGCCAAAGACCCATCCTATCAATTCTTTAAAGCTCAATTGCCTTCCCTGGGCAGCACATCAGACTGTATTGGTTTCCTTCTCTGAATCTCTAGAGCTTTTTGAATTAGAAACGTCTGTGCCTTGACTTAGGTTATTCTTTCTGGAATTCTTTGTTCCTCCTTTGCTGCCTGGTGAAATCTTACTCAGCTTGAAATGCACACCTGGTATGCCCTCTCCCGTGTAGAAGCCTTACCCCATCCCTTAAGGCAGAAGAATGTGCTTTCTGCTCTAGCCCTTCAGTTGCACCATTGTTATATAGTGATGTGCTGGAGATGGCATTGGCACCCCACTCCAGTACTCTTGCCTGGAAAATCCCATGGACAGAGGAGCCTGCTAGGCTGCAGTCCATGGGGTCGCTAAGAGTCGGACACGGCTGAGCGACTTCCCTTTCACTTTTCACTATCATGCATTGGAGAAGGAAATGGCAACCCACTCCAGTGTTCTTGCCTGGAGAATCCCAGGGATGGGGGAGCCTGGTGGGCTGCCGTCTATGGGGTCGCACAGAGTTGGACACGACTGAAGCGACTCAGCAGCAGCAGCAGCAGCTGGCAAACCACCTCAAACACACACATGTACAAAAGCACACCACAGAAACCAAAGCAGCAATAACAAAACCCGGACCTGAAGTGGCTGCCCATTTCTGTAGTGCAAATTCTCCCACATGACTGATTTCAAGCTGCCCCCGTGGCATCTTCTGAACGCAGAGTTGGGAAGAGAGGTAACCATTGTTACCTAGACTGCCAGAGTCTTAGGACACGGAGGCAGGGAGCACATCTTTTTCTCTTTGGTGACTTTTGTCTGGTCCCGTGTTAGGCATCCAGCTGGCGCTCACTGTGTATCTGCTACTAGATATTTATGAGGTGAAAAACTGGGGGGCACCATATCTCTCCATGGACTGGCTGGGTGGCTGAATCTTTGGATGGGGAGGTCAACTGCTGCAATTGCCCTGTAGCAGTTGTCACGCAGAGAGGGCGCCTGAAGGAAAGCCGCTGGCCCCGTGGGGCGCAGGACAATGATGCTACACGTGCCTGTCTTTGTTCTGGAAGCAAGGGCAGGGGTCTGCAGACTTCCATCAGTATATCAGGACACCCCCCACCCCGAGTTTGCTTCTCAGGGTCCAAGCTGCACATCCATCTGAGACACAGCTTCACCTGACACTGGGGGTGTAGGGAGGTCCCATTGGCACTTCGGAAGGTTGTGCAAGATGAGGGGACCAGAAGGCAGTGGCCGCTGCTGCAAAAATGAGTTGCCTAAAAACACATTAGGCCACAACTAAGCTTTAGCTCTCCCAGAAGTTGATGTGACACTATTACCCTGCAGCACACCTGTTTCGTGGGACACTCCCAGGGAATGGCACACAGGCCTGATGCCACACCCGTGGGCACAAGGAGGTAGGGCAGTGGCCTGGCCCACAGGGATGTCTGCACAGCTGCAGCCCATGGTGTCCTGCCCGCGCCTTCATTTCTTTCCATTCCTGTTTGGCTCTGGCTCTGGCTGGGACTATGGTTCCATGACCCTTGGCAGCTGAGCAGACATTAAACCAGGAGACACTTCTCCCCATGCGCGTGGCTTTGCCTGAAGCTCCATTGCGGGCAAGGTGGCCTCGAGCTGTTGTTTTTTCCTTCCCAGGCACTTAGGTTGGAGAGGACTTGGTCAGAATTTGTCAGCAGGGACAAGGGGCTGCTTTGGACAAATGACTCCAAGAGGATGAGGCTGACATTCTAGCAGGTGAGGTGAGAAAAGAGAGACCTGGAATTAGGTCCTTGTAACTTGTCATCAGGCAAAATGAACCTGATGGTCATCGAGGCTGTGTCTGCCTCTGTTTTCCTTTTACCTTGAGCCCCTTTCCCTCCATCTCTGCCAACATGTTTTTCTCCTCTGGCTTCAGTCTCTCCTTATTTCAGGAGCCCAGTCTTCTCCAGATGTTCCCAAGAAATTCCCTTTCTCTATTAACCATTTTACATGCTAGTATGAATTACTATCAATTATCTACTTGTTAGTATGAATTGCAATCAATCATCTACATGCCATTATGAATTTCAGCCAACCATCTACATGCTAGTGTGAATTACAATCATCCACACACTAGTATGAATTGCAGTCACTCATCTACATGCTAGTATGAATTGCAGCTAATGTCATACATCCATATATAACACTACATCCAAGCTGGGCACTTTCCCAAGTGCTACTCTGGAAACAAGATAAAGCGCAGCCATATGTAGGTTCTCTGACCGTGTCCCTATCTAAACACGAAAGGTAGGAAGGAACTATTTCCAGGTAACCATGTTAGACCCTATAAGAAGATACGTTATTCTCCACTTCCTCTTCCTTGGAGCTCAATAAACACCAGCATCTCCTTTCTTAAACCTTTGAGAGTCTGAGGACTGGGGAGCTGGAATTTTTGCACAGACATCTCTGCAGCTAGAACTAAGTTTCTAAAAATGTGGCATGTTATGTAATCCAGGGGAAGGGATGGAAAAGTACCAGCTGGGGTGAGGCTGGAGACTTTCCTGCTTCTGACTCACTCCAGGCAAAAGCTCTTGTATTGAGATGCATCTCAGAGAAGCCAAACAAAACCCATTCATTCTGCAGGGTGACTGTTGGGGGAGCTGGACTGCCACTAGGGGATGGAGCCCCCAGGCACTGCTGTGGACAGTTACGAGGATTTTTCCTGTGGCCCTCAAGGCCCGCTCCCAGGGCCTCTTACCCCCTTGCAGGGTCAGTGCCCCACACCCCTACCATCCAGAGTGCCTCCAACAGCCCCACCTACCGCCCTGTCAGTCCTTGCCTCTTCCTTCTCCTGTGGCCTTAGGCTCTGCTCTGGGTCATGCTCGCCGTGTGTTGTCATTCTTTAAACATTTAGATGGTTCGTTGCCAGTGTGTCAGCTCTGCAAATAGAGAGCACCTTTAAAAAAATATTGTTTTAACTCAGAACAGTGCATAGGTACTCCTGCAGCAATATCACTAAGAATCAAGCATTGTTTAATGAGACCTGTGTCTCATATTAATTTATAACAGAAATTCTTAAAAAAAAATTTTTTTTGTTTGTCTGTGCAGGGTCTTAGCATTGCAACACAAAGAATCTTTAGTTGCAGCATGGGGGATCTAGTTCCGTGACCAGGGATTGAATCTGGGCCCCCTGCATTGCGAGTGGAGAGTCTTAGCCACTGGAGCACCAGGGAAGCCCCCTGTAACAGAAATTCTTAACTCTTAGGATAGCTACAGAGACTGTTGAGTGTTCTTTTGATCTGGAGATCTATTGAGAATGATGCAAAAGTTTTCCTTGTTCACCTGTAAGGAAATCTTAAGTTTTATCCAGGGTGAGGGTCGCTTTCCTTCCAGTTTGGCTATGCCATTTATAACTGGTACTATATTTAGTACTTGCAAAACGGGACATACCTTACATGGAAGCGAATGACATTTTAGTGGCCAACCCTCTGAGTTGACATTTCCCGGATGGGATGGACTTGCACCTCCTGGATTTTAGCATTCTGACCCTCTCTGACGACTCTTGAATCTCAGCGCAGGGTGGGCTCCCCCTCCACAGTCTCTGCACTGTGTATCACATCCTGCCCTGTCCCTCCCACATGTCTCACAAGCTTGTTCCAGGCAGCCCAAGCGTCTCCTTCCTGTTTTCTTTGATCTTCAGTTGTTTCATTTTGGTTGTGGTATTTTCCTCATAGTGAGCTGGTAGCCAGAACTAGCAGAATCCCAGTTATTTTAAGATGAAGCCTTCATGGATACACATTTGAGGGGTAGCCCGCTTAAAGCACCAGAGTCCCCCCTGGAGGGTTTCAACAGCACCGTTCAGTCTGTTTTATAGACGGACAACCTGTCATCTAGAAGGTAGGCAGCTCCCCGTGTTTCTGTGGGAGAAGCCAGTCCAGGTAACCAGACTTTCAGACTCTAGTCATACAGCCAGGAGAGTCATTAGAATCTAAGGAAGTTCTGCACTGTGATTGCCAGACTATATGGACCCCGGTTAGAATGTGTTCTCCTCTATCTGAAAGAAGAGCAGTGGTAAGCTCTATGCCTCTCAGTTTTAAACCCGAGGAGTTCTTGATTTTTGAAAACTGGAGGAACGGACTTTGAAACAAAGTGCTTTCTTTGGCTCGGTCGTGGTAAAATAGAATCATGGGATGCCAGCGCTGCGGGAATCTGTTCTCACTCCATTCTTTATGGAGGAGGATGCTGTCGGGTACCACCCACGGCACACAGCTGTTTGGGCCTGAGTAGGACTAGAAACCAACCACCCTGAAGTCTACGTTTCCCCACCACCCCGCACAGCCCCTACCCCATATCCACATTCCCAAGCGACTTGATGTAATAAAGTGTTTTGAATTTGACATGTCATTGCCTAAGCCGTGTCCTTCGAATTATTTATTTAAAAAAAAGCATCATATGGCTTTTGTAAATACTCCCAACAGGAAAGTAGAGGTTCTGGGCTTGGGGAGAGATATGATGCTGGCCATTCTAGTTTCCATATAAGATGATCGGGGCCCATAATCTGAGCATGGGTGCTTTGCCTCTGGATGGAATATGCAGTCTTTGTCTCTGCACACGTTGGATTAAGGGAAGTGTGGAGAGTTAATTGGGGAGGTGGGGCTGTAGTAGCATGACTTGCATCCAGAAGGCGTGAAGCTGGAACAGACTCTACTCGAGCTGATTTAGGAAGGGATTATAGCGATGCTGAAGCTCAAGGAGGGTGATAATGACACAGTGTGCATTCTGAGTTTGGCTGTTTGAACTGTAAAAAGGGAAACTTGTGACTCCAAAGGAATGCACTGGGCTGAATGCAGGCATGCACTTCCCCAGTCTCCCTGGTCCCACCTGCCTTCCCCGGACTCTCAGCTGGTGGGCGCTGCAGCCTCTCTGGCTCCTAATCCCCCTTCCCAGTCCATGGGGCTCATGGTGGCCCTGGCTGCTCCCACCACATCCAGATCAGATGAAGGGCTGCACTGTGCGGTGTGGGTTCCCAGGTGCTAATGGGGGGATCAACCAGAAGTGCAGGTGAGTTCACGCTCCAGGCGGTGAAGACAGCCCAAGGTGGGGCAGAGAGAGGGAGTCTTGATGTCCCATATAGTAAGCCCTGACCCTTGAGGCAGGGCCACAGCTGCTGTGTGAATTCCTTTCCCTCCCTCCCTCCCTCCCCAGCCCGCTCCTTCCCTGCCTTTGAGGTGTCCCGGGGGCGGTGATGCCCTCTGACCTTCCCTGATAGGTCCCGTGACAAAACCACCAGCTGTGTTTTCTTTGGAGGCGCTGGTGCTGAACAGCATGCCCTTTGTGTGGATCTGCTTCTCCTGCCCTGTCACTTCCCGTCCCCTCCCTCTTGCTGCCCTGGGATGACACCGACCTGTCCATAAAGTGTCCCAGGTAAGATCTGACTCAGGTGGTGTTTTTGAGGCAGCACAGGCCAGATGGGCGTTGACTGTAAAGTTGCTCCAGTTTGTAAGTGTAACCAGGAAGCTATGATCACATCACGCCCAATTTCTCTGTCTAACTTAGCTTGCTCACGAACATCTGAAGCGACCTAGAGGGTGAACACTCTGTGTTTCCTTAACATGGTGTCTCTGCTTCTCCATCTGTTTGGTTTGGCCGTTTCTTCTTCCCCGACTAGTCAATTATTTCCATGTTCTTCATTCTGGAGCTCCTAAAGAGCCAGGCTAATGGGTTTAGACAATGGTTATCACTCTTTTTGGAGAAATATTTTGTATGGAGTCAAGTCACTTCCCCGGTTGCTGGCCAGGAGACAGGATGATCCTTGGGTTTGCAGCTCTCTCGGGCGAGATGACAGCTGGTCCTGCTCCTTAAACTAGACTCACAAGTTTACAGAAAAACTAGTGGTTACTCGGGCAGAGGAGCGAGCGATAGAGGGTAACAGAGTAAGAGGTACAAACTGCTAATGGAGGTGCAAACTATTATGTACGGGATGAGCGACAAGGATAGGGCTTCCTGGGTGGCTCAGTGATAAAGAATCCACCTGTCAATGCAGGAGATGCGGGTTTGATTCCTGGGTTGGAAAGATCCCTTGGAGAAGGAAATGGCAACCCACTCCGGTATGCTTACCTGGGAAATTCCATGGACGGAGGAGTCTGGGGGGCTACAGTCCATGGGGTCACAAGTAGTCTGATGCAACTGAGCAACTAAGCATGTATCATGCAAGGTACAAGGATATATTGGACCACATAGGGAATAGAGCCAATATTTCATAATAACTATAGAGTATAACCATTAAAAATTGTGAATCACTATATTGTACACCTGTAACTTATATACTCTTGTACAGCAACTATGTGTAGGTTAGTAGCTCAGTTGTGACCTGCTCTTTGTGGCTTCATAGACTGTAGCCTACCAGGCTCCTCTGTCCATGGAATTCTCCAGGCAAGAATACTGGAGTGGGTTGCCATTCCCTTCTCCAAGGGAACCTTCCCAACCCAGGGACTGAACCGGGATCTCATGCATTGTAGGCAGATTCTTTACCATTTGAGCCACCAGGGAAGCCCTCAACTATGTCAATTAAAAAATGCATTAAACATAACTAGAGTCCATTGGAAGAACAGAGTCAGAGGGAAGGAGAAGTTGGCCTGGACTGTTCAGTAGAAATTCCACTGAGGACAAAGGCATGGCCTCAGTTGTCGTGGGCGGACTCTTTGGGTGTCTTTCATAAGATGGTGGTGTGTGTCCTTAGCCACCTGGCCTCTCACTTAACTCCTTTGTCATATTATCCTGTGTGTGTGGTCCAAGCCTCCATACCCAGGGGTCATTTAGGCTCTTGGGCTGTGGTGGGTGATGCACCCATGGTAGCTAAGGTGTGCTGTTGTGCAGAGGAGAATGAGGATGCAGGTGATGACGTCATCTGTGCTCTTCAAGAACCTGATAGAACGTCTCCAGTGAACTTATACTCTCCAGACTCTGAACCAGGATGTCTTAAGGAAGATGATGATATGGAGGCAGTTTGGGGGGCGGTTACCTGGCTCATGGAGGAGAAGATGTCCCAGAGCTAAGAAGCAAAGTGGAACAGATCAGATAGTGGCAGGTTGAGCAACAAAGGAGGTGAAGAAAAGAGGAAGCGAATGCCGAGGAAACTGGTTAAGCAAGAGCCTCGTGGCTGTGTCACAGTGGTTCTAATTGGCAACATCAGGAAGGAGAGAGCTGATGGGGGCTTGGAGGACGTGAAAGAAGAACAAAAGCTGCTCACACTTAGTGCTTCTCTTCATCAACCTTGCCCTAAGCGCTTCATTTGGATTCTTTCTTTTTAAATGGAAGAATGGTTAATTTTCAATGCTGCGTTAGTTTCAGGTGTATAACCCGGTGATTCAGTTATGCACCGGTGTGCACGCATGCTACGCTGCTCAGTCGTGTCCCACTCGGTGTGGCCTTATGGACCGTAACCCGCTAGGCTCCTCTGAACATGGGATTCTCCAGGCAAGAATACTGGACTGTGTTGCCATGCCCTGTTCCAGGGGATCTTCTGACCCAGGGATCGAGCCTGTGTCTCTTATGTCTCCTGCATTGGTAGATTCTTTACCCCTAGTGCCACCTGGGAAGCCCTCAGTTAAGTGTGTGTGTGTGTGTGTGTGTGTATGTGTATGTGTGTATATATGTGTGTGTGTATATATGTGTGTGTATATATATGTGTATGTATGTATATATATGTATATATATGTGTGTGTGTGTGTGTATATATATATATATNATATATGTGTGTGTATATATATGTGTATGTATGTATATATATGTATATATATGTGTGTGTGTGTGTGTGTATATATATATATATTCTTTTTCAGGTTATTTTCCATTATAGTTTATTACAAGATATAGTTCCCCGTACTATATACTAGGACCTTATTGTTTATCTATTCTGCATATAACAGTGTTAATCCCAAACTGCTAATTTATCCTTCCTTCACCCCCTTTCCCATTTGGTAACCATATATTTGTCCTCTATGTCTGTGAATCTCTTTCTGTTTGTGAATAAGTTCATTTGTGTATTTTATTTTTTAAAGTATCTATTTCCTACACTGGATCAGGTTCTTCAGTTGCAGTTTGTGAACCCTTAGTTGGGGCACGTGGGATCTAATTCCCTGGCCAGAGATTGAACCTGGACCCCCAGCAGTGGGAGCCCAGAGCCTTAGCCACTGGACCCTGGTGTGTGTCATAGCTTAGACTCCGCATATAGGTGATATCAGAGCAACCGAATGAGGTTTTACAGGTAAGGACACTGAGCTATAAAAAGGTGAAGTCATTTGCCTAAGGTCCCACAGCTGGAGGAAGGCAGGGTTAGGGTTCAAACGTTCTCAGGCGCACCCCCACTCTTCCTTCCCAAACCTCCCGAGATGGGAAAATTCGACTGGTGTTGAAAAGAACCCAGTTCAGGCTAGAACATGTTTCTGGCACTTTTTTTGTTTCCTCTCTACTGAAGCCTTTTATCTGTCTGCCTAGGAACATGGGTCACAGTCATGACCACCACCCACTTCCCAGATCTCTGTGAACCTGCGGGGCCATGCAGCCCATTTCACAGGTAGGACCAAAGTTAAGTGTTTGTTTTTTTTAAATTAATGATGCATTTGGAATCCCATCCAATCATCTAGCATGTGCTTATTGAGCTCCTTCTGTGTACTGGATTCTATAATGACTTTGTGCTGGGCCCTGAGGTTACAATGGTGGACAGGACAGACAAGACTCCTCCCCTTAGGATTCCTTAGAGATGTGCTCTGGGGGCCACTGGCCACTCACAGCTAGTAGGGCTTGATATGTGGTGAGTCCCTATTGAGATGTACCTGAGTATAAAATATACACCAATTTCAAAGACTTAGTACTAAAATAAAAGGTAAAATAGCTCACCAATCATTTTTATCTTGATTACCTGTTGGGCCAGTCATTGAGTGGACATAATGGGCTACATAGAATGTATTATTGAAATGGACATTACTTGCTCTTTTTACTTTTTAAAATGTGGCTACTACAGAATTTATGACTATAAATGTGGCTTGCATTATATTGTGCTGGCCCAAAAGTTCATTTCATCTGGGTTTTTCTGTAAGATGTAATGGAATGAACTTATTGGCCAGCCCAGTGTTCCTGTTGAACAGCACCAGTCTGGAGAGAATGCAAGTCCTGGGCAAATAGGCAGAACCCTGCTCAGGGGAAGCAAGACATGTTTCTGGGGCCGGAGGCACCAGCACAGAACCGTCGACTCTAGAAAGTCACGGAAGGGTGTGTGGGAAAGACTCTGTGTCTCCAACAATTGGTGGGTTTCCTTATTTTCAGTGTCATTTCTCAGAGTGGCAGTCTTGATTGTGCAGCTCGTGGAAGGTAGAAAGCGTTCATTTGTTTACCCGCCGAGCCGGGTCATGGGTAATGATTAGGTTCGCTCAGCCTTTGTGTTCATCGAGGCCTGACTGTGCTTTGAGAGTGAGCCAAGGATGGTGTTAAGTGTGTGTGCAGAAAGAGGCAGCACTGTTTTATTTATTTTTATTGATAAACATTTTTATAGAGCGTGCAACCTTTGTCAAAAATCTATCTAATTTTATCAGTTAACAAATTTTGTTGTTATTGTTGTTCAGTTACTAAGTCGTGTCCGATTCCTCACAACCCCATGGACTACAGCACACCAGGCCTTCCGGTCCCTTGCTATCCCCAGGAGGTTGCCCAAGTTCATGTCCATTGAACTGGTGATGCTATCCAACCATCTCATCCTGTGCCACTCTCTCCTCCTTTTGCCTTCAGTCCTTCCCAGCATCAGGGTGTTTGCCAATTGAGTCCAAAGTAACAAATTTTACCAAGCATTAAATACCAAAGGGCTTTTACAGTTAATTTCTTTTAAAATCTGTGTTTTTACTTTATTTTTAAACTTTTTCTTTTGTATTCAGGTATAGCCAATTAACAACGTTGTAATAGTTTCAGTTGAGCAGTGAAGGTACCCAGCCACACATACACATGTATCCAGTCTCCTCCAAACTCCCCTCCCTCCCAGGTAGCACTGTCTTAATGAGAGTGAACATTTAAGGAGCAATTACTTTGTACCTGAGCTGTTCACCTACCTGCTTCTCCTGTACCAGATCACCTCCTCCCAGGATCGACTGTCTGCAGAGGTGTCCTGATCACCTCCTTCCTTGCGGGAAGGGTGAGTGCCAGCTTTAGGCACATCACCAGGACGGGGTGGCATCCAGGAATCGAACCCAGGGCATCTGTCTGGAGTGGCACGTCTTCCCCTGGTTTGAATTCCAGTCCTGCCACCTACTGACTGAAATTTGAGTGAAACACTCAACTCCAGTGAACCTGTTTTATCCTTTATAAAATGAAGGGGAAACCTTTCATGCAACGAGATTTATGTTTTTAAGTTTTGTTGTTATTGTGGTAAAAGTTGTGTAATATACTATTTTAACCAAATTCACTGTGCAGTTCAGTGGCACTAAGTACATTCACATGCTGCAGCTCTCACCATCATCACCTCCTGAATTTTTCACCTTCTTCAGCTGAAACTCTGCCCCCATCAAACATGGACTCTCACTGAAGAATTTATTTCCAGGGCAGCAGTGGAGAAGGAGACAGAGAATAGACTTATGGACATGGGGAGAGGCGAGGAGAGGGTGAGGTGTACGGAGAGAGTAACATGGAAACTTACATTACCATATGTAAAATAGATAGCCAATGGGAATTTGCTGTATGGCTCAGGAAACTCAAACAGGGGCTCTGTGTCAACCTAGAGGGGTGGGATGGGGAGGGATATGGGAGGGAGGTTTAAAAGAGAGGGGATATATGTATACCTATGGCTGATTCATGCTGAGATTTGACAGAAAACAGCAAAATTCTGTAAAGCAATTATCCTTCAAAAAAAAATTTAAAAAAATGAACTCTCCATCACAAGCTGTCAGAGATATCATTCATCCACTCCTTTGCTCACTTATTCACTGTGGCATTTGTTCACTCACTCACTTATTCATTTACTCACTCCCTTACTCACTCACTCACTCACTTGTTCACTCACTCACTTGTTCACCCGTTCATTCACTCATCCATCCATCCAATATTTACTGGTCACCTGCTATGTTCCAGGCATGGAGCGTGATGTTCAGGATTTTATTGGGAAGCAGACGTAGATAGACATCTACACCCCTGGGTCTGGGGGCTCAGAGGGACAGGCAGACATAAATCAAGTAATCTGGTCTGGTTTCTGAAATTGAGTAGTTCCCTTCGGTCTCCACACCTTGTAACTCACAAGGAAGAGAGTCACTGGTTCCTGGTGGCCTGGGTTAACCGGAATTGGCCTGGCTCACTGGGGCACTTTCCTTGACCCCGTTTGGCCAACAGCACCACCCCAGGCGGAAGTCAGGTCCCGATGGTGGCCCCGTCTCCCACTCCTGGGCTGCCCTGCCTCGTCCAGGTCTGCCCTGTGTTTGTTTCGGGGGAGTGGATTCCACCTCCAGGGACGAGCTCTGCTCCCTCCGTGATGCTGGGAGCTGCACAAACACCGCATCTCTTTGGGGCAGCCTTGGTCCCTCCCTGCTCTTTGTGGCCATCAGCTCGCTGGCACCTTGCTCAGCCTGGAGCCGGCCTGGAGCCACGCCCGCATGGCCACAGCCCTGCGCAGGGTGCGAGTTTGTGAGCCGAGGGCCTTCCCTCACCCCTTCTCTTTCAGCTTCACCAGCTCTTGCATTTCCAGCCTCTTTGGTGGATTGTAACTCAATTTGGAGGCTCATTTATTTACATAACAGGTACCGGGTGCCTTTTATGTGCCAGGCACTAGCCAGATCCTGGGGCACTACAAATCCAACTGTGGGGCTTTCTGTTTCATCAGATGGAAGGGAGAAGTGGAAAGGATCCCTCCCCACACACAAGTACGTACACACACACACATATATACACATACACACAGACACATATACCTACATACATGCCTGCATATACACATACATACAACACATACATACACATACGCACTCACATATATACACAGACATACACACAAAGAAAAGAAAAACACTGAAAAGATTAGTGATTTAGGGAAAAAGCTTTGATACAGAGTGAAAAGTTTTGAGGCTCTACAAACTAGAAAAGGCTAAAAGAAAACTCAAGGGTCAGAACATAGTCTAAAGGACTAATTATTGGAGGAAAACTGCCTGAGCCTTTTCACTCTGTGAAATTTTTTTTTAAAAAAGGAGTTTTAGATGAGACAAAAAGAAAAAAGAACCACATCTGAATTGTGTGGTGAGGAAATTGTTATGCTTACATTTTAATCAGAGTTATACACGCACCAAGGTTAAAAAGTCGAAAAGTTACACAAGGTTCATGATAAAACACCCCGCATCTCTCCATCCCACCCTTCCCTTCTTTGAAGAGGCGCTCGCTTTCATTGATTTTATTGCTCATTTCTAGTTTGTGTTTTTGATGCAACACCAGTTTTGAATTCGTTAAAGCTGAGCCTTTAGCCGTCCTTCCCACCAGGTGCTCACAACCTTCTCATCCTGTACCCTCTCCAGCGCTGGACGGATTAATTTTTAGTCTTCCCTAGGTTTGATACAGGTGACCTCAAATCGCCCAGTATTGTCGGATCTCTTTCACTGAATGCGCACGACAGGGCTACACAGTCTGTGACTGGTTGAATCCGAGGCCGCGGACCGTGGATGAGGAGGGCTGGCTGTAAAGTCATCCTTGGATCTTCTAGTGCGTGAATTGTCGGTGTCCAACATCCTAGTTGTTCAGGGGCAACTGTACATACAGGGCCAGGTAGTATATTGTATCGGTTATTGATTTCTGCTTAACCAAACACCCCTTACTTAGCAGCTGAGAAGATAAACATTTCACCGTTTCAGTGGTTAGGAGGCCAGGCGCCGCTTAGCTGGGACTTTTGACTCAGTGTCTCTCAGGGAGGCCATTGTGATCATCTTGAGGATCAGCTCTGGGTGTGGGGGGTTCCCCTTCCCAAGCTCACTCAGCTGTTGGCTGGAGACACCAACTCCCTGCCCTGCCAGGCCTTTCTACAGGGCTGCTCACGGCCGATAGCTGCCTGCCCTCAGCGAGGAGTCGGATTGCTGTGTGCACTATAATTCCTTTTTCTCCTAAATTGATTGTAGGCATGTAGAAAAGTTGTGATAATAGGACAGAGCTCCCATATACGCCTACCTTAATGTTCAAGCTTAGCTATTTCTTTTTGATGGAAATTTTTGTTTTCTTCGAAGTGAAATCCAGCTTGTTATTTCCTTGTTTTTCCAGGCATCTGTCACTAATGAAACTCCAAGTTCTTTCATCGACATCTCTGCTTAGGACACTGAGAGACTTCAGGTGTTCCATCTATTTCGTCCTCCTAAGGAGGTCTCTTCTGGGGCCTCCGATGAGCTGCTCCACCCCCTTGACTAGCTGAACCCTCTGCCCGGGGGCCAGCTGGCATCGAGATCTCACTCCATCACCCAGGGATGCTCTTGCTTGCTCAGATGTAGGATCATCTGTTCCTTATTGTCCCTCATTTCCTCTTTCTCAGGTTTTCCTTTCAGTTTCATGGAGCATCTTCAGATACCTTCTTGAGAATGGTGCATGGGAGGTATGGTTCTTTTTTTTTTTTTCTTTCTTTTTGTAACCATGAGGGTCCCAAAATGTCTGTATTCTATCCCAATATTTTGAATGATGTTTTATCTGGATGGACTAGTCTGATTGGGAATTCTTTCCCATCAGGAGTTTGAAGATACTGCCCTGTGCCTTTCTAGTGTCCCATGATGTTCTTGAGAGCTCTGATGCCATCCTGATTCCCAAACCTTTGAAAACAACATGTTTTGAAGCCTGTAGGGAAGCGGTCCCCAACCTTTTTGGCATCAGGGACTGGTTTCATGGAAGACAGTTTTTCCCAGGACTGGGGAGGGTGGGGATGGCTTGTTTCTCTCATCTCCTGCCATGTGGCCCAGTTCCTAACAGACCATGGACAGGTTGCTGTCCGTGGCCCAGGGGCTGGGGACCCCTGCTCTCGTGACTCCTCTTGTTCCTGGTGTTTTGCAATGGTGGGATAATGTATCTTGGTCTGAGTCTATGTCCTCTCATCTTTCTGGGTATCCAGTGATACCTTTTAATCTTCAGATTGCCTTCTTCAGTTCTGATAATTGTCTTAGAGTTACTGCACTGATGGTCCCCTCATCTACTTTGGTTGCTTTCTGAACTTCTGTTATTCAGGCGTGGGACACCTGCACTGACCCTCTAATTATTTTATTTTTCGCTTCTTATTATCCATCTCTTTATTTTACTTGCTCTCCTTTGTAGAATGTTTCCTCAATTTCATGTTCTAATTCTTCTCTTGCTTTTTTCATTTCTGTACTCATGTTTTTAATTTTCAAGGATTTTGGGGGGTCATTCTTTAAGTGTGCTTCTCACAGTTCATTTTCCTGTTTCTTCTTTCTCTCTAAAGACCCTAGGGATAGCTTCTCTTCTGGAAGTTTATCTTCCCTTCATATATAGACTCTTTTTTGTTTTTCCTTGAATTTGCTTTCTTTCCCCTGTTTGTTTGATTTGGCCTCTGTCTCATGAGAGGTTTTTTTTCCAGCTGTCTGGTAATCTGTGACTGTTTCCTAGTATCTTAGAGTTGGCGTCTGTGCCGTAGGGAGAGATGAGTGCACGTAGATGGAGTGTATTAAGTGAACTTTGGAGGAGGGTGGTCTGGCTGAGCTGTTGAGTTTGGGGGGCTCCCTCAGCCATCCTGCTATCCTGCCTTCTCAGCTGGAGCAGAACCCACAGAAAACTCAACAGATCTCTTGCCTGGGCGGGTGGAGGTTAAGGCTTGACTATGAGTTCTGACAGCCAAATGTGGAAAGTGGACTAGGGTGGGGAGGGGGTACCCAGCATGCATTTATGTCCACCGAATCCCCATTCACTCATACCTCTGGGGTCCCCTGCATACTAAGGTGCAGAGAGAAGTGATGCCTTAGAATACATTGGAATACATTCTAAGTGATGCCTTAGAATACAGGCGTACTTAGAAGTGATGCCTTAGAATACATAATGACTGTTACAGTTATGATGTCGGATTGTTAAGTCTAATTAGCTCATCTGTGAAGGCTCTTTTCCCTCTGGTCCTTAGCTTTGGTGGTAGGTAGGGGTTAGCACAGACCTGAGTAAATTTTACTTTGACAATAGTCCTTTCCCCAGATGCCTCCTTGTCTTATTTATCTGTGTATTTTTGGTTGTGCTGGGTCTTCCTTGCTGGGTGGGTTTTACTCTAGTTGCAGAGAGAGGGGGCTACTCTCCAACTGCGGTGCATGGGCTTCTCACTCCAGTGGCTTCTCTTGTGGCAGAGCACGGGCTCCTGGGCTTCAGGAGCGGTAGCACGTGGGCGCAGTAGTCATGGCTCACAAGCTCAGCAGTCATGGTGCACATGCTTAGTTGCTCCTTAGTATCTGGAGTCTTCCCGGAGCAGGAATTGAACCCATGTCTCCTGTGCTGGCAGGCGAATTCTTTAGCACCGAGCCACCAGGGAAGCCTGCCTCCTTGTCTTAGGTTTGGAGGCCTGATATCCAGATTAGATGTGTGGTGTCTCCACACTTCAACTGCTGATTCATAGGGCAAACAGAACGCCCTGGATGCCTTGGGGCCTTGAACTAGTCATTTTTTCTAACTTGCTGCTTGTCTCCAGGAGTAGAGGGGGGAAGAAGATGACACACACATCTAAAAATGCAGGAAGAACCTGCCTTGGATCTGCTTGCTGGTTGTCAGCTCCAATGAGCCTCGTGGTTCCTCTTTTTGACTGTGGACACGGCTTGTTGACAGTGGTTTGTACCTGGGGAACTGCTTCCTCACATGAGTGTTATAAATACTTGTGCCAGGTTTTGCAACGGGCATACACACTGGAGAGTCTGTTGAATTAGTGACTTAAATGACTTTCGCTCAATAGCTGATTCAGATAAGAGGTAATTACAGCGGAAAGCCTAACAGGAGAAGGAGAATCTATGTTGCTTCCAAGAATATGGGTAATTTTATGATCTATTTTCTCAAAAACAAGTCAGGATAGGATGGGTCAACTACTTGAACTTAGTTCTCCAGAAATACCTCTTTCATTTCATTTTTTGAAAACTTTTAATTTTGTGTTGGGGTACAGTCAAGTGACTTGGAGAAGGAAATGGCAACCCACTCCAGTGTTCTGGCCCGGAGAATCCCAGGGACGGGGGAGCCTGGTGGGCTGCCGTCTATGGGGTCGCACAGAGGCGGACACGACTGATGCAACTTAGCAGCAGCCACAGTCAATTGACAATGCGACAGTTTCAGGTGAACAGCGAAGGGGCTTAGCCATACATGTACATGTATCAGCGCCGAACAGTTTCCTGGCTATACAGTAGGTCCTTGTCGGGTATCCATTTTAAATACAGCAGTGTGTACGTGTAGATCCCACACTCGCTAACTATCCCTTCCCCTCATCCTGCCCTCCTGGCGATGAATAAATCCATTCTCTAAGCCTGCGAGTCTCCACTGGTATCGTTTCTTTTTAGATTCCACATATAAGGGATGTCATATGATATTTTTCCTTCTCTGTCTGACTTCACTCAGTATGGGAATCTCTAGGTGCGTCCATCTGTGTTGTTGCGAACGGCGCGGTTCCATTCTTTGCAATGGCCGAGTAATGTTCCGAGGTATGCGTGTACCACAGCTCTGTCGATGGGCACAGGTTGCTCTGTGTCTTTCCTCCTTTCATTTCTTTCTGTGAACCTCTCCCGAGATCCTCTCTGGGCCAGGCCAGTGCTGCAGCCACCATCCTTGCGGTGCTGGCTGTCAGTGCATTACGCTGAAGATGTTTTTCAGAAGTTGTCCTTTTGTTTCCTCAATTCCCACTTTTTTTTTTTTTTTTAGCCATCATGACAGGTTTAAATAAACCACCATGATGTCTCCTTAATTGTATCAGTAAGATACACGCAGACTTAATGGAATCCCCATGTAGTAAGACCTTCCAGATCAAGGGACAAAACTTTTAGCAGATATTAGAACTGCCTCATATCAAATAGCTATGGATAGTGATATTATCTCTGCTCTGGAATCTAAATGCTAATATCACACTTGAATGAATAGTTCATTTAAAAAGTTACCTCTAGAGCTCCCAAATCAGTTTCAGTTCTTAGCTAAAAACAAGTTTTCTATCCCTAAAAGTTATTTAAAAAATATTTATTTTGTTATTTGTTTGGTTGTTCTGGGTCATAGTTGCAGCATGTGGGATCTAGTTCTCTGACCAGGGGTCAAACCCCAGGCCCCCTGTATCAGGAGGGAGGAGTCTTAGCCATTGGACCACCAGGGAAGTCTCCCTAAAAGTTATTTTTCAAACAACCTTTATTGAACTTAATTCATATAATCACACCTTGTACTCTTCTAAATTGCAGAATTCAAACTTGGGGGTGTATTTACAGAGTTGTGCAACCATCACCATAATATAATTTTAGGGCATTTTCATAACCCTGAAAAGAATCTCTAAATCTACTTGCTGTCACCCACCTCCTGCCATCTCCCTAATCCCTAGCCTTAGGCCAGTATGTTTTTGGTGTTTAAGAAATCATTACCTAACTCAGGGTCATGAAGATTTACTCTCGTATTTCTTTCTAAATTTTCTACTTTAATTTCTTTCATTCAGATCCTTGATCCATTTTGAGTTAATTTTTGTGTATGATGTGAGGTAGGGAGTTCTGATTAATTCGTTTCCATGTTGGGATATCCAGTGGTTCCCAACGCCAGTTATTAAAAAGCTCTGTTCTTTCTTCATTGAATTACCTTGACTCCTTTGTTGAAAATAAGTGGCCACTAATGAAAGGCTTATGTTTGAATTCTCCATTCTGCTTTATTGATCTCTACGTCTATCTGGATGCTAGTACCACACAGATTTATGATTGTAGCTATGTAGTAAGCTTTTATGACTCCTCTAGCTTAGCAATTCTTCAAAAAATGAGGCCTGTTTTTAAAGAAAGGGTTGCATGACTTATAGTTTGTGAATTCATAGATACTTTTAGAGTCTGAAGGGTTTGAAGATATCAGTTGATGTTCTTTAGTAGAGGTCCACAGCTTTACACGCCTAGCCGTCCAACAGAAAGGATGTGTTCTCTCCTGCATCTACAACAGCACGAGTTGGCTTTTGGCTGGTCTTGGAGACCTGCTTGAAGAACCTTAGTTCAGAAGCTGATTTGTTCCACAGACATCTACCTGGCAGCTCCCACACATCATGGCATGTGCTAGAAGCTGGGGAGAGAAAAATAAATGGAATGGGGCTCAATCCTTGAATTCAGTTTGCTCACAGTCTGGCAAAGAAGTGGCCAGACTATCATTGCTGCCTTTTGGAGACTGTCAACTTAAACTCCTTCACTTTGTAGGTACGAACAAAAAGCCTAGAGGAAGAGATTTGCATGAAAGCTATGGTGTCCACAAAAATTAAGTAACTGTGAACGCAGTGCCTTGCACATAGGCCCTCAAAACATTTGCTCTGATTTGCTTACTAGATGGTGTGAAGCCTGGTGGGGGGTGGGTACAGCTCACCATGGAAGGCTGAGAAAGTGCTCAAGCTCCTTCTGCGGGTGACACTCACTTTTAAAGATGCCTTTGTGCTCACTGCCTGGCCTCGGCCGGGCTATTGACAGTACTCTTGGCAGCTAGCTTTGTCCTGGAGCCTGTTCTTACCCTTTCTTTCTTTCTTGGCCCAGGGCATCTGGAGACAGGTTGAATAAGCACCCTGGAGTTCTGCCAGAGTCACAAGATGAGGAAGGGCAAGGACTCAACAGGAGACAGAGAGCAGGGTGGGGAGGTGTGGGGCATGCAGAGGAAGTTGAGCATCATGTGGTTTCCATGGCTCAGCCCTACTCAGAGGCCAGAATCCGTTTAAGCAGTTGAGAGGTCCAAAAGCCTAGCCCTTATCCTCGGGGTTATGTGTTTCCTCCTATCTGGTGGGTTTATCTGGCCATTCCCCCAAACCTACAAACAGAGAGCTCTTGAGGCAGAGCCTTCATTCCTACAGGGCAAGCAGGCAATTACAGGGGCCCCAAGTGCAGTGTGAACTCAGCTGAGACCCAAAGCAAGTCATCAGAGGTGGCCAATGTCTGGTGTGGATGGAGGCTACTGATTTGATGTCCAGAAAGTGTGGCTAGATTTTGTGTGCTCCCCTCTGTTGCTTACGGAGGAAATGAATTTGAATGTAGTACAAGGTTAGGGGCACATCAGAACTGAAAGAGAAAACAGAGACAAAGTTAAAAGCAACAATTGGAGACCGATCACCTTAGGCAGAATTGCAGCCACATGTATGGAATTTCTGTGCCCAAACGTCTTCATTCAACACTCCCCAAATCTCTTTCTTTTATCCACAGTACTGTCACCTCTTGGTGTGCATGTAATATATTTATTGATTACATTTATTGGTTACTCCCACCCGCAAAGGACAGGGGACTTCCCCAGTGGCTCAGTGGAAAAGAATCCAGCTGAAATGAAGGAGCCACAGGAGACATGAGTTCGATCCCTGGGTCTGGGAGATCCCCTGGAGAAGGAAATAGCAACCCACTCCAGTATTCTTGCTGGGGAAAATTCCATGGGCAGAGGAACCTTAAGGGCTATCATCCATAGGGTTGCAAAGAGTCAGACACGACTGGAGTGGTTGAGCACACACAAGGGACACATCACTGTTTCTGTGGGTGTTGTCTTTTGATATGGTCTCAGACTCTAGAAGGCTTGGGACATGTAGAAGCTACTCATTAAACATTTGCTGGGTATGGTTGATCATTGTACCAACCTCAGCTGGATTTGGAGAAAGCAATGGCACCCCACTCCAGTACTCTTGCCTGGAAAATCCATGGACAAAGGAGCCTGGTGGGCTGCAGTCCATGGGGTTGCTAAGAGTCAGGCATGACTGAACAACTTCACTTTCACTTTTCACTTTCATGCATTGGAGAGGGAAATGGCAACCCACTCCAGTGTTCTTGCCTGCAGAATCCCAGGGTCGGTGGAGCCTGGTGGGCTGCCGTCTATGGGGTCGCACAGAGTCGGACACGACTGAAGCGACTTGGCAGCAGCAGCAACTGGATTACTATGAAATTAAGTGAGTTCACACTGTATTATGTTCAGGGCAGTGCCCACCTCATGTAAGTGTCACGTAAGTAGAGTGACTGTGTGTCCCATGTCCACTTGGCCCAGGACAGACCTGCCTTAGTTCTGTTTCCTGGAGTAGTCACAAATAGTGCTCCCTTTCATAAGAAGAAGAATAAGAAGAAAAGACCTAGATGTTAAGTTGTATAGTTTACCTGCATATAAGTGCATTTACTTTTTCAAATAAAGAATTAAAATTATGTACTGTTTACCAGGTACCATGTTAGATGCTAAGAGGAGCAGCCCTAGTTCCTTCGCTTCTATTATAGAACTTATGGTCTGTGGACTCTCACTGGGGCCCTTTAAGAACAGGGCTAAGTAGACAACTCATGGCTTGAACACATGGGTCATACTAATAATTGGATCTATATCCAGATAGTTCTTTGTTGTTTTATGAATGAAGTTTTCCTTTTATCAGTTTTTACAGCAAAAAACAATGTCTCTTACCCTTTTGATGATGAAAAATTGGATTTCTAAGAAGACAAATAACTCAGTGAGGGTTGCATAACTAGAGATAGCTGGCCCCAAACTCTGGGTCCTACATGCTCTCTCCTGCCACTGCACAGCAGCCACTGAGAGGGTTGACCAGATGACCTGACAGCCCTTTCGTGATATAGATGCAGCAATTCTGATTGCCCTCTGGTATGCAGCTTTTTTCTTACTGATTCTTTAAAAATGTATAGATTATACTTCAGTCCCTGGGTCGGAAATATCCCCTGGACAAGGAAATGGCTATCCACTCCAGTATTCTTGTCTGGAAAATTCCATAGACAGGAGCCTGGTGGGCTACAGTCAATGGGGTTGCAAAGAGTTGGACATGACTGAGCAATTAACACACACACGTGCTGACTAAAGGTGGGGTTCATGTTTCAAATTAAGTGGAAGGCAGAACTGACCTTTCCGACTTCTAATCTTGCCTGGTCTGTGAAATAAATCCATTCCCTGATTAAGTCTGACAGCACTGTGTGTGGTGTCTATAACTGCAGCTTTTCTTGTTTCTCTGCCTCCCTCTAGAGACTCAAGTCCAGAATTACGATCTGTATTATTTATACCAGTGTCATTATATTCTAAATGTATTCTGTATACCAGGGTCAGTGGTAAGGGCTTCCCTGGCGGCTCAGTGATAAAGAACCCACCTGCCAATGGGGAGATGTGGGTTTGATCCTTGGGTTGGGAAGATCCCCTGGAGGAGGAAATGGTAACCCACTCTAGTATTCTTGCCTGGAGAATCCTATGGACAGAGGAGTCTGGTGGGCTCGAGTCCATGGAGTTGCAAAGGGTCAGACACGACTTAGTGACCCTTAGTAATATGTAGTATATATTGTACATATATAAATAAAACAGTAAAGTAAATACACACACACACACTTTTTGCAGTAGGAAGTTACTGCAAGAATACGGAAACTGCAACAAAAACAAAAAAGCCAAGTCTTATCTCCTTCCTTCCTCTTTGTATGCCTAATAAAGTGAAACACTGTAGTAACCACCAAGGGCACTGTCCCTGTTCGGGTCAATAGCCTGGCTCAGGTTTCTACCTCTGGGTTCTTTTTTCCCATGCAGGACACTCTGGCAACCCCTCTGTACCAAAGGGAAGAAAAAAAAAAATTAAATCCCAAACCAAAACAACAGCAACAACAAAAAGAGGATTTAGAATTTCAAAGGAAGAATGAAAGTAAAATTTCAAAGGAACTGGAATTCCCTGGTGGTCCAGTGTTTGGGACTCTGTGCTTTCACTGCAGGGGGCAAGGACTGAACCCTCACGCCCTGCAGCGGAAGGGGAATTAAGATGTTGCCTACCTTGTGGTATGGCAAAAAAGAAAAAAAATCAAAAGCAGAGAGGAAGTTAATTATTCTTTCCGTTTTTGATCTTTCTCATATAGAATTAAGAGTGATTTTGCACTTGAGACTCCATAAAGGAGCTGGGGCAACTTTTTGCTGGCTTTCTGCACATTCTCTGTATCTGTCTATAGATAGATAACATGACTGACTCAATGAACATGAGTTTGAGCAAACTCCAGGGGACAATGAAACACAGGGAAACCTGGCATGCTGCAGGTCATGGGGTCACAAAGAGCTGGACATGACTGAGCAAGGGCATAACAACATTATATCCTGACCACATTCACCCTTCCTTTCTTCCCTCCTTCCAGCTCCTTCCCCTCCTCTCTCTAATCTCTCACTACTGGTTTTGCATTTCATATTTTATGTGCCCTGCCAGGGAAGCCTTCAAGCCGGCTCACCCCTGAGGGTTGCTCTCTCGCCTACAGAGATCACTCACCTCTGTGCTAGGACATTTTGTTTCCAGCAATTTGCGGATGGTAAACACTCAGAGGCCGGGGAGGGCGGGAGTCAGACTTCTCAATGATACTGTCATCAAATAAACACTGAGGAATTTGCTACCAGCCAAACATGGCCAGACTCAGTCTTGAAATCAGGAAAGGAGGGCAGGAGTTTGAGCACGCTCACTTTACACCAGGACTGAAGTAGCTCGATTCTACCCTCTTCCACCCAGAGCCTAGCTTAGCAGCCAGGTTTCCATTACTACTGTGTTGTCGCTCAGAGCCACTAAGTGTCCCTGGACCAAGAGTTCCTGGGTCTCTCCCAGCTTATGGCTGGCACTGGTGGACCTCAGACGAGGTGTTTGACAGCCAGAGAGACAGCGCTGCTCCCCATGCTAGGGACTTGAGGGAACTTGGGGAAGCTACCCTATGAATGTTTCATATAGAATGCTGGGTGCTTTTTATCTGTGTACCTCTTAGGATTGTACCCCAGTGCCAAGGGCACTGGACTGCCGTTAGTGTTTCTCTCTATAGCCACGGCTGAATTATGTGAATTTACTTTTGTGTCCCCTATGCCTGGGGCATGGTTCATGCTCAATAATTGCTTATATCAAGAATGGATGAACATACTATAAAACTCTAGGAGGAAAACAGGCAGAACTTTCTTTGACATAAATTGCAGCAATATTTTTGGGATCTGTCTCATCTCCTAGAGTAATGGAAAATAGAGGAAAAATAAACAAACGGGGACCTAATTAAACTTAAAAGCTTTTGCACAGCAAGGGAAACCACAAAGAGACTGAAAACACAGCCTATGAACTGGGAGAAAATATTTTCAAACGACAAACCCAATAAAGGCCTAATTTCCAAAATATACAAACAACTCATACAGTTCAGTATCAAACAACCTAATCAAAAAATGGGCAGACGATCTAAATAGACATCTCTTCAAAGAATACATACAGGCAGCTGGTAGGCACATGAAAAGATGCTCAACATCATTAACTATTAGAGAAATGCAAATAAGCTACAGTGGGATATCACCTCAAACTCATCAGAATGGCCATATTAAACAGTCTACAAATAACAAACTCTGGAGAGGGTGTTGGGAAAAAAAAGGCACAAATATTAATTTTGTTCTGAGCACAATTTCTAGGCTAACAGATGCATGTGACATGAAGGGTTTTGAGGAAAGTCTTCATGGTTTTCTTATCTTTATGGTGAGAAATAGGACATAAAGGTACGTATGAAGAAAAAACAGAAGATACTAGGTTACAGATGCAAGGAAAAAAAAAAAGACAAACTTTCTGATAAAAAGTACCCATAGATCTGATAGCCTAGAGACAGTTTTCAGCCATTACGGTCACAGTTTTAGTCGTAAGGATAAAAAATACAGAATTTTACTCTTTTTTCTTTTGCCAAGGAGGCATGCGTGTCTGCTGAGGCACTTCAGTCATGTCCAGCTCTTTGTGACCCGATGGGCTGCAGCCCACCAGGCGCCTCTGTCCACGGGGATTCTCCCAGGTTGCCATGCCCTCGTCCAGGGGATCTTCCTGACCCGGGGATCAAACCCGGGTCTGTTGTGTTTCCTGCATTTGCAGGTGGTCTCTTTATTGCTGAGCCACCAGGGAAGCCCTTGTCAAGATTAAAGGCAAAATCTTTGCTGTTATTAGGGAGCAAGAGCGTGACCTTGTAGGGAAGTGGAGGCGGGTAACAGATGGAGGACTTACTCAAATTCCTGCATAAAGTTTAGATGAAAAGGTCCCTTTAGTGCCAAACGCTATGACAGTGGATTCCATTTTCCATATGTATGTGTGGGTACAGAGCAGACCTGCTTGCTCTGGGCAGTCGTTTTCCTTCTGGCAAGTCTGTGCATTGGATAATTCTGTGTTTGGCTTTTTCTTGGGCTTTCACAAGCTGTTCTTCTCGTCTGTGTCCTGCCCCTCGACCCCCATCCCCTGTAGCCCGTCCCTGGGCTTTGCCTGGGCTCTTTCTGGCTGGTCTTCACTTAACACACTGAAGATAACTGTTAATTCCCCAGTGCCATTGGCGTCTCAGCCCTGGAGCTCTCGAAAACTCTCTGATCCTCGAAGTTAGCTAAATTCATTGTGGTGATCACATGCGTTTGCATTGTACGCACATGTCAAGTTGTTATGCTGCACAAATAACATGGGTACAATGTTTGTTTTTTGAAAATATTTATTTGGCTGCCCCAGGTCTTAGTTGCGGCATGAAGGATGTCTTAGTTGCTGCATGAAGGATGTCTTAGTTGAAGTATGTGGGATCTAGTTCCCTGATTAGGGATCAAACCTGGGTATGCTGCATTGGGAGTCCAGCGTCTTAGCCACTGCCACCAAGGAAGTCCCTAACATGGATACGATATTTTATGTCAGTTATAGCTCAGTAAAAATAACAAACAAAAAGATGTTTAACAGTGAAATGTTAAACTGGTTGAGTGGGAAGGCAGAGTTTTGAGAAGACAGAATCTGCCTGGTGTCTTCTGAACCACCCCTAATAGGTGACTCAGGTTTTCATCCAGCTTTTCCAAAAGGGCATTTGCAAGATTCTGGGTGGGGTGGGGGGCGGAGAACGCTACTCCTGGGGGCACCAGGCTCTGAACTGACATTGCCAGAGTACCAGCTACTTTCCCAGACTGCCCATGCGCCCCACGGAGCCCCTGGGAACAACGACAGCCCCAGCATCCAAGGCATCCGTTGCCAAGGAGACCCTCTGGCTGGAACGATGACTTCAGCTCGGTGGCATTCCAGGTCAGGCACGTTCGCTGCCTAGAGCTGGCATGGCCAGGGGCCATCTTCCAGGGCTGCTTGACCATTTGTTGTGGGCTGTTCATATTTTATCAAAGTGGAGGAAAAGCATTAAAGAGCACTCTGCCCTTTGAAGCTGAGATTGGTTTGTAAAACAGCAAAGTCTGAAGCATGGTGTGGACTTCAAACGTACATTTCAGAAGATCCTTGGTTTAGAAAATCACAGCAGATGGAGACTGCAGGCACAAAATTAAAAGATGCTTGCTTCTCAGAAGAAAAGCTGTGACAAACCTAGACAGCATAATAAAAAGCAGAGACATTACTTTGCCAGCAAAGGTACATATAAAGCTCTGGTTTTTCCAGTAGTCAGGTATGGATATGAGACTTGGAACATAAAGAAAGGCTGAAGGTCAAAGAATTGATGCTTTTGAACTGTGGTATTGGAGAAGACACCTGAGAGTCCCTGGGACTGCAAGAAGATCAAACCAGTCAATCCTAAAGGAAATCCTGAATATTCACTGGAAGGACTGATGCTGAAGCTCCAATACTTCGGCCACCTGATGCGAAGAGCTGACTGATCAGAGAAGACACTGATGCTGGGAAAGATTGAAGGTTGGGAAAGAGAAGGGGACGATAGACGATGAGATGGCTAGATGGTATCACCAACTCAATGGACATGAGTTCGAGCAAGCTCCAGGAGATGGTGAAGGACAGGGAAGCCTGGCGTGCTGTGGTCCATGGGGTTGCAAAGAGTCGGACACAGCTGAGCAACTGAAAACGACATGTTAGAACTGAAAAGACTTTAGAAGATACTTATATCAAACACCATGCTAAGATTACTCTTTTAAGCTTCAGAATTGTGTTCTAGTCCAGTCTCCAGGTTACTTTTTAGGGCATCTCTAAAAGGCAGTTTCCACAGTGGGGCTCAGTGTTCTTTTGAGCCTGAACCTGTGAAATAATGTTAGCATAAGTCTCCCTCTAGTGTCTATGATTATAATTGCAGAGTCAATTAACTCGGAATGTCTGGATGCAATAAGAAACCTAAATTGTACAATAACACAGTGATCACCCTTTTAAAGGGGCTTCCCAGGTGTCGTTAGTGATAAAAAAAAACCTGCCTGAAAATGCATGAGACATAGGAGACATGGGTTCAATCCATGGGGTGGGAAGATCCCCTGGAGGAGAGCAAGGCAACCCACTTCACTCTTCTTGCCTAGAGAATCCCATGGACAGAGGAGCTGGTGGGCTACAGTCCACAGGGTTGCAAAGAGTCAGATATGATGGAAGCAACTTAGCATGCACACCCTTTTAAATGAAATAATGCAGGTCAGCACCCAAGCCCTCAGAAAATGGTAGGATTATTTCCACATGCAGTTTAGAAACTTTGACAAGTGTTGACAGTGAGATTTAGTTATCTAGAGTTATATCTGACCACCTAAGTCACAGCACCTTTAATGCAAATTACCCTCCTCAATAATTTTACCAATTTATACCCTTAAAATTATTTTTTTAACCTTTTAATTCTGTATTGAGGTGTACAGAATAATAACAATGTTGTGCTGCTTGGGAATATTGTGGTAGTTTCAGGTGAACAGCAAAGGGACTCGGCCATACACATACATGTATCCGTTCTCCCCCAGACTCCCCTCCATCCAGGCTGCCACGTGACACTGGCAGAGTTCCCTGTGCTGTACAGCAGGTCCTTGAGGTTATTCATTTTAAATACAGCAGTGTGCATTTACACTCTTTTGAACAATGTCTAAGGGTTGCCGTTTCCTCAAATACTCCCCAATCCACGTCTGCTTAAATTCTTCAGGCCAGTCTGATGTGAAATGCTATTTTACATTTTAAAATCAGTTCTCTCCTCCTTAGCAGAGAGGTTGAGCATGTTTTCATACTTTTGCCATTTGATTCTCCTCTCTGTGAATAGCCTGTTCCAATCCTTGTTCTAGTTTCTACTGATTCGAGAGTCTCTCTTATTTGTATGCTCAGTTCAGTTCAGTCGCTCAGTCGAGTCCGACTCTTTGTGACCCCATGAATCGTAGCACGCCAGGCCTCTCTGTCCATCACCATCTCCCGGAGTTCACTCAGACTCACGTCCATCAAGTCAGTGATGCCATCCAGCCATCTCAACCTCAGTTGTCCCCTTCTCCTCCTGCCCCCAGTCCCTCCCAGCATCAGAGTCTTTTCCAATGGGTCAGCTCTTCTCATGAGGTGGCCAAAGTACTGGAGTTTCAGCTTCAGCATCATTCCTTCCAAAGAAATCCCAGGGCTGATCTCCTTCAGAATGGACTGGTTGGATCTCCTTGCAGTCCAAGGGACTCTCAAGAGTCTTCTCCAACACCACAGTTCAAAAGTATCAATTCTTCGGCGCTCAGCCTTCTTCACAGTCCAACTCTCACATCCATACATGACCACTGGAAAAACCATAGCCTTGACTAGACGGACCTTAGTCGGCAAAGTAATGTCTCTGCTTTTGAAAATACTATCTAGGTT
>SJYQ01094299.1:167857-206364 GCA_006410935.1 Redunca redunca
GTGGTCATGTATGGATGTGAGAGTTGGACTGTGAAGAAAGCTGAGCACCAAAGAATTGATGCTTTTGAACTGTGGTGTTGGAGAAGACTCTTGAGAGTCCGTTGGACTGCAAGGAGATCCAAGCAGTCTATTCTAAAGGAGATCAGTCCTGGGTGTTCTATGGAAGGAGTGATGCTAAAGCTGAAACTCCAGTACTTTGGCCACCTCGTGTGAAGAGTTGACTCATTGGAAAAGACCCTGATGCTGGGAGGGTTTGAGGGCAGGGGGAGAAGGGGATGACAGAGGATGAGATGGCTGGATGGCATCACCGACTCGACAGACATGTGTTTGAGTGAACTCCGGGAGTAGGTGATAGACAGGGAGGCCTGGTGTGTTGCGTTTCATGGGGTCGCAAAGAGTCGGACACGACCTAGAGATTGAACTGAACTGAACTATACACCAGAGGCTTTCCTTCTCTTTTGTTGGTTGTGTGACTTGTCAGCCTCTCTAATCTCATGAGCCCAATCTCTCATAATAAATCTCTTCCTGTATATTTGTATACATCCTGTGGGTTCTCCTTATGCAGAGAACCCTGGTTAATACAAGTGCCGTGACACTAAGAGATAGCTCTGTGCAAGGCTAATAACAGTATGTTCACCTGAGGGTCCAGCCACCCCAGGCATCACTATTAGAAAGGCTATTCATTCGTCAATGCCAAGGCAGATGAGAAACGAGAATTCTTTTTAGCAGCACTCTTCTAGTACAATATGCAAATGGTTGGTTGACTTAGTACAAGATTAATGAGGATGTTTCATGCTAGTGGGGAGATATTCATTTTAGGTTTGATGATTTAATCACAGTTAATTACTTGTATTTGCAACGACAAAGCAGACTGAACAAGCCTGGAACAGTTGCTTTGATGAGATGACGGTCATAAAGTTGAAAGAGACGAATATGTGTTGAACATGCAAAATGGTGTAACTTTTATTTTCTCGGAGGTAAAATGAATGCCCTTTGAAAAGATATATGAGTGAAGTTTAAAATCCGCAGGCACCATATATTTTACAAGTCCGTAAAGAGTAATCATTTCTAACAGATGGCTCTGAAGGATTTAATAGTTCACCCACCCAACTGTCCGTTCCACACGTTCACTGAGCACCTCCATGGTATCAGGCATTCTGTCCATCCCTAGATGCATGTGCATTTTCAGGCCAAGAATGGCAAGACAAAGTTAAAAGAAGGACACAGATGGGCAAGGGATGATGGTGGTGGAACCAGACATCGAGACACATTTATGAGAGTGTGTGTGTGTATAGAGAGAGGGGGAGGGAAGGAGGAAGGAAGGGAGGGAGAGAAACAAAGAACAAAGAAGAGAGCCACTGGAGGGACGTGTGTATGTACGGAAACTGGGGAAATGATGGAATGGCATTATAAAGCAGTAGGGACACATTTAATGTCCATAGCTTAATCAGCGTGGACATATGCATGCACCTCTGAAACCATTACCATCATCAAAGTAATAAACGTCACCTCCAAAACTTCCTTCTTGCTTCTCAGTCATCATTTGGTTGGTTTTGATGTCGTTTTAAGAACACAACACAAGACCTACCTGCTTAGTAAATGTATAACTACATGAGCCAACTGAGAGCACCATGTTTTTAACTGTAGGCGCTATATTGTACATCAGATCTCTAGGACTAGTTTTCACATTTTCACCCCAAATCTTTAATCTCCGGGATCACTGCTGACTATTATGAACATCACCGCCTGCTCATCTTGCTTTCTCACCCCAGACCTCCTCTTTTCCCAGTTTAAGTAATGATCCCTAATATCTGCTCCTGACAGAAGCTTGGGACTTGCTCATGGTGTCTCTGTTTTCTACTCTGACTGTAGTCTATCACCAATCCCTGTAAATCCCATCTCTAACATATAGTCCAAGTTTATTTTTTCTGTCTTTACAGTTGCCTCCCTTCTATCTGGGAATGTGCTTCCTGTCTGATTTCCAAGTTTTATTCCTCTCCACTCCAGACTTTATTGTTGTTCAATCGCTAAGTCATGTCACCATTTCAGACTGTCTGCCCTCTGATGGAGAAGGATAAGAGGCTTATGGAAGCTTCCTGATGGGATAGACTGACTGAGGGGGAAACTGGGTCTTGTTCTAAAGGGTGAGGCCATGCTCAGTAAATCTTTAATCCAATTTTCTGTTGATGTGTGAAGCTGTATTCCCTCCCTGCTTGAAAGGCAATGCCAAAGAATGCTCAAACTACTGCACAATTACACTCATCTAACATGCTAGTAAAGTAATGGTCAAAATTCTCCAAGCCAGGCTTCAGCAATACGTGAACCGTGAACTTCCTGATGTTCAAGCTGGTTTTAGAAAAGGCAGAGGAACCAGAGATCAAATTGCCAACATCCGCTGGATCATCGAAAAAGCAAGAGTTCCAGAAAAACATCTATTTCTGCTTTCTTGACTATGCCAAAGCCTTTGACTGTGTGGATCACAATAAACTGTGGAAAATTCTGAAAGAGATGGGAATACCAGACCACCTGACCTGCCTCTTGAGAAACCTGTATGCAGGTCAGGAAGCAACAGTTAGAGCTGGACATGGAACAACAGACTGTTTCCAAATAGGAAAAGGAGTATGTCAAGGCTGTATATTGTCACCTTGCTTATTTAACTTGTATGCAGAGTACATCATGAGAAACACTGGACTGGAAGAAACACAAGCTGGAATCAAGATTGCCAGGAGAAATATCAATAACCTCAGGTATGCAGATGACACTACTTTATGGCAGAAAGTGAAGAACTAAAGAGCCTCTTGATGAAAGTGAAAGAGGAGAGTGAAAAAGTTGGCTTGAAACAACATTCAGAAAACGAAGATCATGGCACCCGGTCCCATCACTCCATGGGAAATAGATGGGGAAACAGTAGAAACAATGTCAGACTTTGTTTTTTGGGGCTCCAAAATCGCTGCAGATGGTGATTGCAGCCATGAAATTAAAAGACGCTTACTCCTTGAAAGAAAAGTTACGACCAACCTAGATAGCATATTCAAAAGCAGAGACATTACTTTGCCGACTAAGGTCCATCTAGTCAAGGCTGTGGTTTTTCCTGTGGTCATGTATGGATGTGAGAGTTGGACTGTGAAGAAGGCTGAGCACTGAAGAATTGATGCTTTTGAACTGTGGTGTTGGAGAAGACTCTTGAGAGTCCCTTGGACTGCAAGGAGATCCAACCAGTCCATTCTGAAGGAGATCAGCCCTGGGATTTCTTTGGAAGGAATGATGCTGAAGGTGAAACTCCAGTACTTTTGTCACCTGAGAAGAGTTGAGTCACTGGAAAAGACTCTGATGCAGGAGGGATTGGGGGCAGGAGGAGAAGGGGACGACAGGGTGAGGTGGGTGGATGGCATCACTGACTCGATGGATGTGAGTCTGAGTGAACTCTGGGAGTTGGTGATGGACAGGGAGGCCTGGCGTGCTGCGATTCATGGAGTCACAAAGATTCAGACATGACTGAGTGACTGAGCTGAACTGAGACTATGGTGGAGGTAATGGAGATAATGGTGAACTCCCTCAGAAGATCCCATGCATGCACTGTTATACTCAGTGCCCCAACCCCTGCAGCAGGCCACCAATGAGCCACGCCTCCACCAGAGACTCCTGGATACTCAAAGGCAAGTCCAGGTAAGTCTCTTGTGGGGTCACTGCTCCTTTCTCCTGGGTCCTGATGCCCCCCAAGAGTCTATTTCCCAGTCCTGTGTAAGTTCTGGCAGCTCTGTGGTTGGTTAATGACAACCTCCTTCAAGAGGACGTATGCCATACCCAAGTCTGCTGCACCCAGAGGCCCTGTCCCTGCGACAGACCTATTCCTCCACAGGAGATGCTCAAACCAGTTTTGTCTCAGTGTCTGTGGGGTCCCTGGGTCCTGGTGCACACAAGGTTTGTTTGAGCTCTCTGAGAGTCTCTGGTGGGAATGGGGTTTGATTCTAAACGTGAATCCACCCCTCCTAACATCTTGCTGGGGCTTCTCCTTTGCCCTTAGGTGTGGAGTATCTCCTCACCACCACTCCAGCACCTACTGTCTTACTGGGGTTTCTCTGACCTTGGACGTGGGGTATCTCTTACCTCACGTGGGATATTACTTTGCCAACAAAAGTCCATCTAGCCAAAACTATGGTTTTCCCAGTAGTCATGTATGGATTTGAGAGTTGGACTATAAAGAAAGCTGAGTGCCAAAAAGCTGATGCTTTTAAACTGTGGTGTTGGAGAAGACTCTTGAGAGTCCTTTGGACTGCAAGGAGATCCAACCTGTCAATCCTAAAGGAAATCAGTCCTGAATATTCATTGGAAGGACTAATATTGAAGCTGAAGCTCCAATACTTTGGGCACCTGATGCAAAGAGCTGACTCATTTGAAAAGATCCTGATGCTGGGAAAGATTGAAGGTGGGAGGAGAAGGGGATGACAGAGGATGAGATGGTTGGATGGCATCACCAACTCAATGGACATGAGTTTGAGTAAACTCCAGGAGTTGGTGATGGACAGGGAGGCCTGGCGTGCTGCAGTTCATGGGGTCACAAAGAATTGGACACAACTGAGCAACTGAACTGAACTGAGAACAAATAACTTCACAATTTGTATGGAAATACAAAAAACCTCAAATAGCCAATGCAATCTTGAGAAAAACGAATGGAACTAGAGGAATCAACCTGCCTAACTTTAGACTATACTACAAAGCTACAGTCATCAAGACAGTATGATACTGGCACCAAGACAGAAATATAGATCAATGAGACAAAATAGAAAGCCCGGAGATAAATCCGCACACCTATGAACACCTTATTTTTGACAAAGGAGGCAAGAATATACAATGAAGAAAAGACATTCTCTTTAGCAAGTGGTGCTGGGAAATCTGGTCAACCACCTGTAAAAGAATAAAACTAGAACACTTTCTAACACCATACACACATATAAACTCAAAATGGATTAAAGATCTAACTGTAAGACCAGAAACTATCAAACTATAAAACTCCTATAGGAAAACATAGGCAAAACACTCCCTGACATAAATCACAGCAGGATCCTCTCTGACCCACCTCCCAGAGTAATGGAAATAAAAGCAAAAATAAACAAATGGGACCTAATTAAACTTAAAAGTTTTTGCACAGTGAAGGAAACTGTAAGCAAAGTGAAAAGACAGCCTTCAGAATGGGAGAAAATAATAGCAAATAAAGCAACTGACAAAGAATCTCCAAAATATACAAGCAGCTCATGCAGCTCAATACCAGAAAAACAAATGACCCAATCAAAAAATGGGCCAAAGAACTAAACAGATATTTCTCCAAAGAAGACATACAGATGGCTAACAAACACATGAAAAGGTGCTCAACATCACTCATTATCAGAGAAATGCAAATCAAAACCACCATGAGGTACCATCTCACGCCAGTCAGAATGGCAGAATGGCTGCTATCAAAAAGTCTACAAACAATAAATGCTGGAGAGGGTGTGGAGAAAAGGGAACCGTTTTACACTGTTGGTGGGGATGCAAACTAGTACAGCCACTATGGAGAACAGTGTGGAGATTCCTTGAAAAACTGGAAATGGTACTGCCATATGACCCAGCAATCCCACTGCTGGGCATACACACTGAGGAAACCAGAATTGAAAGAAACACATGTACCCCAGTGTTCATCACAGCACTGTTTACAATAGCTAGGACATGGAAGCAACCTAGATGTCCATCAGCAGACGAATGGATAAGAAAGCAGTGGTACATATACACAATGGAATATTACTCAGCTATTAAAAAGAATACATTTGAATCAGTTCTAATGAGGTGGATGAAACTGGAGCCTATTATACAGAGTGAAGTAAGTCAGAAAGAAGAACACCAATACATTAACGCATATATATGGAATTTAGAAAGATGGTAATGATGACCCTATATTTGAGATAGCAAAAGAGATACAGATGTAAAGAACAGACTTTTGGACTCTGTGGGAGAAGGCGAGGGTGGGATGATCTGAGAGAATAGCAATGAAACATGTATATTACCATGTGTGAAATACATCACCAGTCCAAGTTCTATGCATGAAACAGGACACTCAAAGCCAGTGCACTGGGACAACCCTGAGGGAGGGGATGGGGAGGAAGGTGGGAGGGGGGTTCAGGATGGGGGACACATGTACACCCATGGGTGATTCATGTTAACGTGGCAAAAACCACCACAGTATTGTAAAGTAATTAGCCTCCAATTAAAATAAATTAATTTTTAAAAAGTTACAAAAAATGGAGAGAGTGGAGAGTCTTAAGGGGGGTTTCATGGGCCAGGCCTAGAAGAAATTAGCATTATTTTCTCCCATATTTTACTGGCTAGTACTTAGGCAGACAGCCTCATCTAACTGCAAGGAGCACTGTGAAGTCCAGCCTAACTGTGTACTCAGGAATTAGGAAAGAGGATATTAGAGAATGGATAGCCAGCCATGACACTCACTACATTTTTTTAAACTTATTATTTTGTATTGGGGTATAGCTGATTAACAATGTTGGGTAAATTGCAGGTGAACAGCAGAGGGACTCAGCCATATGTACGTACACATGTATCCATTTCCCCCCAAACTCTCCTCCCATCCAGGCTGCCATACAACACTGAACAGATTTCCTTGTGCTATATAGTAGGTCCTTGCTGGTTATCCATTTTAAATACAGCAGAGTGTACACGTCCATCCCCAGTGCCCTAAATATCCCTTCTCCCCATCCTTCCTCCTTGGGAACCATAAGTTCAGTCTCTAAGTCTGGACACTTGGTACATTTTGTTGAATAAATTAGTAATCAAAACTTTGCACATAAACATGGGATTTCTTTTTTTTTTTTTTAAGATGAGTTTGAGAACTACTGTGAGAGGCAGTAGTCTTTCAGTCGATAATCCTCAGTGTAGACAGGACTTACAATTCACTTGGAAGTACAGGGATTCATTCTTCATTCTGACACTTACCCTGAATAAGTAAGACAAACTGCACTTTAACTCAGGAAACTGCACAGTACAGCTTAGAGATATTTCTGTCAAAAACAGTTATAACGTCTTCTGGTACTTGTATAATTAACTGACAGGAATCAGTATGGCTGTTTTCTGGTGTAAATTATCCCCTGAAGGTTCTGAATAGGATATGAATTGTGAAACATTAAAAAAAAAATCCTTGGCATGCTAATCTTTAGGACTTCTCATTTAAATTTGGCAAGCCATACACCTAGTTCTCAGCCTGTGATTTTGTAAGGCTCCTAGGGTTGGTGATGAGCTGGTGGTAGAATATTTTGGTTTCTTTAAAGAACTTTTAAAAATATAGTATATGTAACAAAGAGTATATAAACTACAAGCATACCATTTAGAGAGAAAAAAAAAAAATCCATATGTTCACCAAAAAGGCCAATAAGTGAAGCATGACTATATCTCAGGAATCCTCTGTATCTCTGCCCCATCTCCCATAGGTCACCACTATCTGAGCTTTAATTTCTTTCCTTTTACTTTTTAAAATTAACTTACACATGTATATCTGTGGTGGATTCATGTCAATGTATGGCAAAACCAATACAGTATTGTAAAGTNAACTTACGCATGTACATCTGTGGTGGATTCATGTCAATGTATGGCAAAACCAATACAGTATTGTAAAGTAAAATAAAGTTAAAATAAAAAAAAATAAAATTAACATTTCTTTTTTACTTTTGTTCATGGGCTTTACACATATGGAATCAGTGTGTATATTCACTCATGTCTTAAGTTTTTTAACTCAACCCTGTGTCTTTGTGATTGAAACATGCTAATGCATGAAATGTACATTGTTTATTTCAACTTCTATATTTATATTTCACTGAATAAATATACACGTATTGTTTCAAACAACTTTTTCATTACATGGAGAACTCCAACCATACACAAATGCAGAGTGGCGTCATGAATCTCCATGTACTCACTAGGTTCAATAATTACCATTTCACGGTCAATCCTGTTTCATCCAAGTTCCCACCTGATCCATTCTCACTGGTAGTATTTTGAAGCAAATTCCTTATATCATCATCATTTCCCTGTATCTCTAGATATATGAAATAGTGTATATGTATTTCTAAATTTCTCTAAAGAATTAAAAGAATAACAGTACTATTATCATGCCAAGATTAACAATAATTCTTAGCATTATCAGATCTCCCATGTTCAACTTCCCAATTACTCATGTCGCTTTTGAGTGTATTTTTTATAGTTAAAAAAAATATCAGAATCCAGATAGGGTCCACACACTGTGATTAGTTGATATTTTTGCTATCTTCTTAAATCTATAGTTTTATGTCCACCCTGCCCCTTGGAATCTTTTTTGAAGAAAACTTTTGTCTTATAGAACTGCCCACTTTGAATCTTGCTGATTACATCCTCAGGATGTACTTTGACACATTATTCTGTGTTCTGTATTTCCTGTAAATTAATATTTTGATACAGAGCTTTATCCAGACTCAGATTTTATTTATTTATTTATTTTTGGCCAGGTTACATTAGAGATAGTGTTCTGTTCTTTCATGACACAAATAAAATCTGGTTATCTTTCCCTTTGAGTTGTGAGAAGCTGTCGATGGTTAACATTCAGGTCTATTCAAGTAGGTGTTACTATTTATCCTTTCAAATGTTGATGAGTATTTAGGTTGTTTCTAGGTTTTTGCTGCTATGAATAATATGTATTACTATACACATTCCTATACTTTGTATAATATGTTACATATCATGTATATTGTTATATGTTAAATATATTCTTATTCTTTCTGGTTAATAACTTAGGCAAGAATTTTTCTAGAAATGGGATGGCTGAGTTGCAGGGCCTATTCAAGTTTAACTTTATAGTCAATGCCTAAGTCTTTTCTAAAGCAATCCTTCTAATTTACACTCCAATCAAGAGTAGGTGAGAATTCTTGCAGCGTCATTGCATTGTCCAACTTAAGCTCGGTCCATCTGGTGGATGTGTAACAGTATTTCATTGCGGTTTTCATTTTCAAAATAATGGAGGCATTCAGTGTAAGGGTTATACACGACCAAGGACGTTTCTCACCAACCAAACTGAGCTGGCTTAAAGAGGACTCGTGGAAGAAAGATTAAATCCAGGTGTGTGTTTCTTCTTAGACCCTCATAAAACAGAATTTAGTACAGGTGTTCACCACCCCTCCCCCGAAAGGAGAGTATTTATTTCTTGTGCATTTTACATATGTTTTCTGACATCTCTAATTGGAAATTCACCTTAGTTATTTCTGAAAGAAGTTTTCCACACCACAGTTCTGATAACCTTAATATATTCTCTGGCCTTCCCTGATAGCTCAGTTGGTAAAGATTCTGCCTGCAATGCAGGAGACCATGGTCAAATCCCTTATGATTATACAGTGGAAGTGACAAATAGATTCAATGGATTAGATCTGATAGAGTATCTGAAGAACTATGGATGAATGTTCGTGACATTGTACAGGAGGCGATGATCAAGACCATCCCCAAGAAAAGGAAATGCAAAAAGGCAAAATGGTTGTCTGAGGAGGCCTTAAAAATAGCTGAGAAAAGAGAAGCTAAAGGCAAAGGAGAAAAGGAAAGATATACCCATTTGATTGCAGAGTTCCAAAGAATAGCAAGGAGAGATAAGAAAGCCTTCCTCAGTGATCAGTGCAAATAAATAGAGAAAAACAATAGAATGGGGAAGACTAGAGATCTCTTCAAGAAAATTGGAGATACCAAGGGAAAATTTCATGCAAAGATGGGCACAATAAAGGACAGAAATGGTATGGACTTAACAGAAGCAGAAGATACTAAGAAGAGGTGGCAAGAATACACAGAAAAACTATACAGAAAAAGATCTTCATGACCCATATAACCATGATGGTGTGATCACCCACCTAGAGCCAGACATCCTGGAATGTGAAGTCAAGTGGGTCTTAGGAAGCATCACTACGATCAAAGCTAGTGGAAGTTATAGAATTGCAGCTGAGCTATTTCAAATCCTAAAAGATGATGCTGTGAAAGTGCTGCACTCAATATGCCAACAAATTTGGAAAACTCAGCAGTGGCCACAGGACTAGAAAAGATCAGTTTTCTTTCTTTTTTAAAAAAATTAATTTAAAAAATTAATTTATTTATTTTAATAGGAAGCTAATTATTTTACAATATTGTAATGGTTTTTGCCATACACTGACGTGAATCAGCCATGGGTGTACATGTATCCCCATCCTGAACCCCCCTCCCACCTGTCTCCACATCCCATCCCTCTGGGTCATCCCAGTGCACCGGTCCTGAGCACCCGGTCTTATGCATCAAACCTGGACTGCTGATATACTTCACATATGATAATATATATGTTTCAGTGCTATTCTCTCAAATCATCCCACCCTTGCCTTCTCCCACAGAGTCCAAAAGTCTGTTCTTTACATCTGTATCTCTTTTGCTGTCTTGAATATAGGGTCATCGTTACCATCTTTCTAAATTCCATATATATGCGTTAATGTATTGGTGTTCTTCTTTCTGACTTACTTCACTCTGTATAGTAGGCTCCAGTTTCATCCACCTCATTAGAACTGATTCAAATGTATTCTTTTTAATGGCTGAGTAATACTCCACTGTGTATATGTACCACTGCTTTCTTATCCATTCATCTGCTGATGGACATCTAGGTTGCTTTCATGTCCTGGCTATTATAAACAGTGCTGTGATGAACATTGGGGTACATGTGTCTCTTTCAATTCTGGTTTCCTCGGTGTGTATGCCCAGCAGTGGGATTGCTGGGTCATATGGCAGTACCATTTCCAATTTTTCAAGGAATCTCCACACTGTTCTCCATAGTGGCTGTACTAGTTTGCATCCCCACCAACAGTGTAAAACAGTTCCCTTTTCTCCACACCCTCTCCAGCATTTATTGTTTGTAGACTTTTTGATAGCAGCCATTCTGCCATTCTGACTGGCGTGAGATGGTACCTCATGGTGGTTTTGATTTGCATTTCTCTGATAATGAGTGATGTTGAGCACCTTTTCATGTGTTTGTTAGCCATCTGTATGTCTTCTTTGGAGAAATATCTGTTTAGTTCTTTGGCCCATTTTTTGATTGGGTCGTTTATTTTTCTGGTATTGAGCTGCATTAGCTGCTCAACTTTGTATATTTTGGAGATTAATTCTTTGTCAATTGCTTCATTTGCTATTATTTTCTCCCATTCTGAAGGCTATCTTTTCACCTTGCTTATAATTTCCTTCCTTGTGCAAAACTTTTTAAGTTTAATTAGGTCCCATTTGTTTATTTTTGCTTTTATTTCCATTACTCTGGGAGGTCGGTCAGGGAGGATCCTGCTGTGATTTATGTCAGAGAGTGTTTTGCCTATGTTCTCCTCTAGGAGTTTTATAGTTTCTGGTCTTACATTTAGATTGCTAATCCATTTTGAGTTTATTTCTGTGTATGATGTTGGAAAGTGTTCTAGTTTTATTCTTTTACAAGTGGTTGACCGGTTTTCCCAGCACCACTTGCTAAAAAGAATGTCTTTTCTCCATCATATATTCTTGCCTCCTTTATCAAAGATAAGGTGCCCATAGGTGCGTGGATTTATCTCTGGGCTTTCTGTTTTGTTTCATTGATCTATATTTCTGTCTTTGTGCCAGTACCATACTGTCTTAATGACTGTAGCTTTGTAGTATATTCTGAAGTCAGGTAGATTGATTCCTCCAGTTCCATTCTTCTGTTTCAAAATTGCTTTGGCTATTTAAGGTTTTTTTTTTTTTGTATTTCCATACAAATACAAATTATGAAATTATTTGTTCTAGTTCTCTGAAAAATACCATTGGTAGCTTGATAGGGGTTGCATTGAATCTATAGATTGCTTAGGGTAGTATACTCATTTCAGTATATTGATTCTTCCAATCCATGAACATGATATATTTCTTCATCTATTTGTGTCATCTTTGATTTCTTTCATCAGTGTTTTATAGTTTTCTATATATAGGTCTTTTTTCCTTTAGGTAGATTTATTCCTAAGTATTTTATTCTTTTCATTGCAATGGTGAATGGAATTGTTTCCTTAAATTGCTTGTTTTCTCATTGTTAGTATATAGGAATACAAGGGATTTCTGTGTGTTAATTGGAAAAGGTCAGTTTTCATTCCAATCCCAAAGAAAGGCAATGGCAAAGAATGTTCAAACTACCACACAGTTGCACTCATTTCACACGCTAGCAAAGTAATGCTTAAAATTCTCCAAGAGAGGCTTCAACAGTATGTGAATGGAGAATTTCCAAATGTTCAAACTGTATTTAGAAAAGTCAGAGGAACCAGAAGTCAAATTGCCAACATCTGCTGGATCATAGAAAAAGCAAGAGAGTTCCAGAAAAACATCTACTTTATTGGCTACACCAAAGCCTTTGACTGTGTGGATCACAATAAACTGTGGAAAATTCTTCAAGAGATGGGAATACCAGACCACCTGACCTGCCTCTTGAGAAACCTATATGCAGGTCAGGAAGCAACAGTTAGAACTGGACATGGAACAACAGACTGGTTCCAAATAGGAAAAGGAGTACATCAAGGCTGTATATTGTCACCCTGCTTATTTAACTTCTACACAGAGTACACCCTGAGAAATGCTGGACTTGATGAAGCACAAACTGGGATGAAGATTGCCAGGAGAAATATCAATAACCTCAGATATGCAGATGACACTACCCTTATGGGAGAAAGCAAAGAGCAGCTAAAGAGCCTCTTGATGAAAGTGAAAAAGGAGAGTGAAAAAGTTGGCTTAGAACTCAACATTCAAAACACTAAGATCATGGCATCCGGTCCCATCACTTCATGGTAAGTAGATGGAGAAACAATGGAAACCGTGACTTTTTTGAGGGGGCTCCAAAATCACTGCAGATGGTGATTATTGCCATAAAATTAAAAGACCCTTGCTCCTTGGAAGAAAAGCTATGACAAACCTAGACAGCATATTAAAAAGCAGAGACATTATTTTACCAACGAAGTTCTGTCTTGTCAAAGCTATGGTTTTTCCAGAAGTCATGCATCGATGTTAAGAGTTGGACTATAAAGAAAACTGAGTGCCAAAGAATTGATGCTTTTGAAGTGTGATGTTGGAGAAGACTCTTGAGAGTCCCTTGGACTGCAAGGAGATCTAATCAGTCAATCCTAAAGGAAATCAGTCCTGAATATTCATTGGAAGGACTGATGCTGAAGCTGAAATTCCAATACTTTGGCCACCTGATGTGAAGAACTGACTCACTGGAAAAGACCCAGATACTGGGAAAGATTGAAGGCACGAGGAGAAGGGGATGACAGAGGATGAGATGGCTGGATGGCATCACCGACTCAATGGACATGAGTTTGAGTAAGCTCCAGGAGTTGGTGATGGACAGGGAAGCCTGGCGTGCTGCAGTCCATGTTGTCACAAAGAGTTGGACACAACTGAGCAACTGAACTAAACTGAATATGTTCTCCTTCATGTAAGTTAAAGTGAATAAACCTACAGAAGTGTATTTCCCAGTTTGTAGCATGGAGGATATGATAGCAAGAATGTTGATCTAATGAAAAGCTATACTTTTCATGGAAGGGGTGAAATCACTAGGATTAAGGTAGCAGATAGAGATGAAGTTTCTTTGTTCATGCAGTTCCTCCAAAGGCAAAATTACAAGTCTCGTAACATAGAATGATTAGTTCTTCCTAATTTTCATGAGATGTGTTGAAAAGCTGGTGGATGCCATGACAAACACAAAATTTAAAAGACCTCGTTTAACTTCGGGTTACCCTCCATTAGAAGTCTGGCAGTAACTCATTAACTGTGGGAGAAGTTTGTATGGACATAGCACAAGCCAGCCTCTTAGCACTTTTTGGGTACTCAGTCCTCAATGAACGTCTTCATGTATGGATTGTTTGATTTTGAGATGATTTGTAATTTGTTCTTATTAAGGAATATTTATGAGTTATTTAATATGTTACCACTTTGGCAGGATATGTGCCTTTAAGGGATATAAATCCTTAAGTAAACGAACACAGCTCCTAAATTGGAATTTCAGGTGCCAGAGACAACAGTTAGTTCTCTGCTTGGTACTCCTCATCATAGTGGCTGAATGAGGCTTCCAAGAAGATACCTTTTTCTTCGATGCTTGTTGCCCTTCTTGTGAGGAAATCTAGGACAGAAGGTGGAGCTATATTTTCTTGGTCAACAGCTGCCAAGACTGACCCCAAACAGAAGCTTTAAGTGACAGTGGGATTTGGAAATGCATAGGGGCATTTTTAGTTTTTCAAAATGGTCTCAGGAATGGTGGTCTTGGGCATTGTCAGCAATTAGTGCATGGAGGGCCAGGGAGGCAAAATGTCTTACAGTAAGTAGAGCTGTTTTATCTAGCAAATAATTGTCCTTCCTTAAATGCCAATAACTCCGCTTGAGGAACATTGCAGACTTATTAGACGGAGTAAGTTCTTTGGTCTTTGTGTTTTATAAAAAAAATCCAAAGGTTTTTAGGCAATAAATACTCTTTTATTGAGGGGGGAGTTGTTCACTGACAGCTCAGTTGGTAAAGAATCTGCCTGCAATGTGCAAGACCCCAGTTCAGTTCTTGGGTTTGGAAGATCCAATGGAGAAGGGATAGGCTGCCCACTCCAGTATTCTTGGGCTTCCCTTGTGGCCTTGACTGTGTGATCACAAAGCCTTTGACTGTGTGGATCACAACAAACTGTGGAAAATTCTTCAAGAGGTGGGAATACCAGACTACCTTGTCTGCCTCCTGAGAAGTCTGTGTGCAGGTCAAGAAGTAATGGTTAGAACAGGACGTGGAACAACAGACCGGTTCCAAATTGGGAAAGGAGTACATCAAGGCTGTATATTGTCACCTTGCTTATTTAACTTACATGCAGAATATACCATGAGAAATGCTGGGCTGGATGAAGCACATACTAGAACCAAGATTGCTGGGAGAAATATCAGTAACCTCAGTTATGCAGATGACATCACCCTTATGGGAGAAAGCAAAGAGCAGCTAAAGAGCCTCTTGATGAAAGTGAAAGAGGAGAGTGAAAAAGTTGGCTTAGAACTCAACATTCAAAAAACTAAGATCATGGCATCTGGTCCCATTACTTCATGGCAAGTAGATGAAGAAACAATGGAAACAGTGACAGACTTTGTTTTGATTTGTTTTGGGCTCCAAAGTCACTGCAGATGGTGACTGCAGCCATGAAATTAAAAAATGCTTGCTCCTTGGAAGAAAAGCTATGACAAACCTAGACAGCATATTAAAAAGCAGAGACATTACTTTGCTGACAAAGGCCTGTCTAGTCAAAGCTATGGTTTTTCCAGTAGTCATGTATGGATGTGAGAGTTGGACTATAAAGAAAACTGAGCACTGAAGAATCAATGCTTTTGAACTGTGGTGTTGGAAAAGACTCTTGAGAGTCCCTGGGACAGTAAGGAAATCCAACCAGTCTATCCTAAAGGAAATCAGTCCTGAATATTCATTGGAAGGACTGATGCTGAAGCTGAAATTCCAATACTTTGGCCACCTGATGTGAAGAACTGACTCACTGGAAAAGACCCTGATGCTGGTAAAGATAGAAGGCAGGAGGAGAAGGGGATGACAGAGGATGAGATGGTTGGATGGTATCACCAACTCAGTGGACATGAGTTTGAGCAAGCTCCAGGAGTTGGTGAAGGACAGGGAAGCCTGGCGTGCTGCAGTCCATGGGGTCACAAAGAGTCAGACGTGACTGAGCAACTGAACTGAACTATGGCTCTGCTGGCAAAGAATCTGCCTGCATTGTAGGAGGCCTGGGTTAGATCCCTGCGTTGAGAAGATCCCCTGGAGAAGAGAAAGGCTACCCACTCCTGTATTCTGGCCTGGAGAATTCCATAGACATGGGGTTGTTAGGCAATAAATACCTCTTTTTTTGGTCTCTATCTTATAATGAGAGACTAGTGTTCACAGTCCATTTCTTTAATAGTGATGTAACCTTGGCCTAATAGTTCCTCAGCCTTGCTGTACTTCAGTTTCTTGTCAGTTAACTGAGGATCATTTTAGTAGCTGTCTTATGTAGTTGTGAAATTTAAATGAATCAATGCATTTAAACCATGTAGAAAGTTCTTGAGCCCATGAAACCCTCAAAGATGCTAGCTATGATAATCTTTTTTCCTGTTCCCCTTCATAAAACTTGCTATTGCCCAGGAGTTATTGCAGAGACATCACTCTGACATGTGAATCCTCCAAGAACAATATTTTCCTGAGGGTGAGACAAATTCCTATGGTGCCAAGTCACTGTAAAAAAGACTAAAAGGATCATTGTAAGACAACAGAGGGACGTCATAGAGCAATGTGACTGACTTCCTGATTTTGTCTGGGGGATTGGCAAGTGTGAGCCCTTGGAGAAACTGTTTTGTAAATAAAGTTTTATTGGAACACCTGTTTGCTTTCAGATTGGCTCTGATCTCTTTCCCGCAGTAGAGGTGAGTAACTGCCCTCAAGACTATGGCCAGCAAAGATTAAAATATTTACTATATACTAGTCCTTTACCAACCTAGATAGCATATTCAAAAGCAGAGACATTACTTTGCTGACTAAGGTCCATCTAGTCAAGGCTATGGTTTTTCCTGTGGTCATGTATGGATGTGAGAGTTGGACTGTGAAGAAGGCTGAGCGCTGAAGAATTGATGCTTTTGAACTGTGGTGTTGGAGAAGACTCTTGAGAGTCCCTTGGACTGCAAGGAGATCCAACCAGTCCATTCTGAAGGAGATCAGCCCTGGGATTTCTTTGGAAGGAATGATGCTAAAACTGAAACTCCAGTACTTTGGCCACCTCATGTGAAGAGTTGACTCATTGGAAAAGACTTTGATGCTGGGAGGGATTGGGGGCAGGAGGAGAAGGGGACGACAGAGGACGAGATGGCTGGATGGCATCACGGACTCAATGGACGTGAGTCTGAGTGAACTCTGGGAGTTGATGATGGACAGGGAGGCCTGGCATGCTGCGATTCATGGGGTCACAAAGAGTCGGACATGACTGAGCGACTGAACTGAACTGAGTCCTTTACAGATGAACTGAACTGAGTCCTTTACAGAGAAGGAAATGGCAACCCACTCCAGGATTCTTGCCTGAGAATCCCAGGGACAGACGAGCCTGGTGGGCTACCGTCTATGGTGTTGCACAGGGTCAGACACAACTGAAGCGACTTAGCAGCAGCAGCAGTCCTTTATAGGAAATGTTTCTTGACCTCCCTGGTCTAGCACATAATTTACCTTATATGGCTACTTATCAGTGTTACCCAGTCGCCACTTAACATAGTTCAAAAAGGTGCAGCAAAGGTTGTTTTTTTGGTTTTAATTTTTTATTTTATGTTGGAGTATAGCCAGTTAACAATGTTGTGATAGTTTCAGGTGAACAGCAAAGGAACTCAGCCATGCATGTATCCATTCTCCCCCAACCTCCCTTCCTATCCAGGCTGCCACATAATATGAGCAGAGTTCCCTGTACCATATAGAAGGTCCTTGTTGGCTGTCTCTCTTAAATACAGCAGTGTGTACATGTCCATCCCAGACTCCCTAACTGTGCCTTCTGATCCTGCCCTGGCTCCGTAACCATAAATTTGCTAAGTCTGTGAGTCTGTTTCTGTTCTGTAAATAAGTTCATTTGTATCGTTTCATTTTAGATTCTGCATCTAAGGGATGTCATACGATGTTTCTCTTTCTCTGACTTACTTGACTCTGTGTGACAATCTCTGGGTCCATGAATGCTACACCCAAAGGTTTTGTATAGTGATAATAAGGCTTATGACAATTGCTAACATGGTATTTACTTACTATGGCCAGGCATCTTTCTAAACACAGGTATTAACTCTTTTAAATGAGCATCTACAATAATGCCTGACATCTCAGTATCTGTCAAGTGTATTCAGTTAGTAATAGCAAAATCAGCCTACGAACACAGGCAATAGCTGGATGGTGAAGAAAGTCTTTTATTTTTATTTTTTTAATTTTTATTTTAACTTTATTTTACTTTACAATACTGTATTGGTTTTGCCATACGTTGACATGAATCCACCATGGGTGTACATGCATTCCCAAACGTGAACCCCCCCTCCCACCTCCCTCCCCATAACATCTCTCTGGGTCATCCCCATGCACTGGCCCCAAGCATCCTGTATCCTGCATTGGACATAGAGATGTCCAATAACTTTATAGTAAGAAGAATGTAAGAAGCCATATCCGAGCAAAAGAGTTTAGTTATCTTGGAATGTGTTTTACAATGTAAAAGAAATTCATTGCCCTCGAGTCAGTTTATTTCGGTGCAATCCCAATAAAAGTGGCAGTTTTAAAAGGGTTATTTAAGCTAACTTTAAAGTTAATTTGTAATGGTAAATGTATAAGAATGGGAAAGGAGTGTTTGAAAGAGTGATTACCTCACAAGATAGCAGCATGTTATAAAGTGGTACAAATTTAAACAGTCAGTTCTTGGTAGAAGAATGAATAGCTCAATATATTACAACAGAGGATATCCAAAGTTGTGTGTGACAAGATAATACACGACATAGAATTTTAAGCCAGTGGGGAAAGGACAGATTTTTTGTTACGTCACTCAGTTACTCAACTGAAATTCCACACTGGGCCTGGTGGGTCACAATATGGGTAGGGCTACACTGTTGACATTTGTCTACATTTTTCTCTTGAAAAAGAGTTGGACCAGTTTCTAGTCTCCTTGGCAGACTTCTCAGATGGTGCAGCGGTAAAGAACGTGCTTGCCAATGCAGGAGATGCAGGTGACCTGGGTTCAATCCCTGGGTTGGGAAGATCCCCTGGAGTAGGAAATGGCAATCCACTCCAGTACTACTACCTGTAAAATCCCATGAACAGAGGAAGCAGGCAGGCTACAGTCCATGGGGTCACAAAGAGTCAGACATAACTGAACGCACACAAGCATAGCATTGGCAAATATACCTTCCAGGGGAGGAAAATAGTCACCACAATAAAGCAATTTTGATTCTTGATATTGTTGACCAGTCAGATCATGAGTGCAAAATGGAAAAGATTCTTATTTTTATTCTACTTTAGAATTTAGCTTCTTTAGGGTCAAACCCAGATGTTGTTCAGTCATTCCGTCGTGTCTGACTCTCTGTGACCCCGTAGACTGCAGTATGCCAGACTTCCCTGTCCTTCACCATCTCCCAGAGTTGGTGATGAATTAATTTTCCCCTTGATAAATCGCCATCACAGGTGCCAACAGTATAATTTATTCTTGAAGGAAATACCGTTTAGTGACACTAGAGGTCTCCACCTTCCCATGCAACAAATGACATCACAGAGGAAAACCATAGAAAAATTTCCATGGCAACAGTGAGTGGGTATCTTGTCCTGGGGGAGTTGGTGCCGGGTGCAATCTGTGTGACCCATAGGGACAGTTCATAATGAGCAGTTGCTAGTTTCTGTTGATGGGTGGATGTCATCTGTTGATGTTTTGAAATACAGACTGAAATCTGAGTAGGCTTTGTTGGACTTAGATTTTCCACTTGTTTTTCAGATTTGTGTCTTTGATTGGACGCCTGAAGCTGCTTAAAGCCTGCGGCACTGGAAAAAAAAAAAGTGTGGTCATTACTATGAGCCATGGCAAAGAAATCCTCTTCCAGTTTGGATTTTAAACTGACTTTTTCCAAATAACAACATCCTGTTTTTAAATTAATTGCATGCTGCTGTTTACATTGTAAAAGATCACATGTGAATTCAGAAAAACTTTGGGTTTATTCAAAAGAAAGGAAAAGATGCAGCCCCCAAATGTGTGAGGCAGAATCAGACTTTGAGTATGAAAAATTTTTAGGATGGTAACATGTCTTGGTATTTGTCTCTTACTGGAGAATGCTACAACCTGAGAGCTCACAGGTATGCTAAAAGCACTCGCTGGTGTGAACGCCCACGTACTCCCTCTCCCATCACTCAAGGCCTCTCTGACCTCCTGAAAAGAAACAGGAAGAGAGCTAAGTCTGCTTCCTTCCCTCTCCTTTTCTCTTCCCAGCTCCTTGGGCTATTACAGGCGGCGGGAGGGGAACCTGTCTGCTGCTCCTTACAGGGTGCTCACCGACCCTCGCCCACTGTTGGCACTCGGTTCCAGAACCTTCTTCATCCAACTGTTGGCTCCTTATAGAATCTTGGAGTTTATAGGGAGATTTGGTGACTGGTTCCAGCAGAACAAGAATCTCAAGTTTGAAAACCCTCTAAATCCCTCTGAAAGAGTGGCTACACATTCTGCTTGATTAGTCCCAGCTCCGGGGACCTTCCTGCCTCCCAAGCAGCCTGCTTCTTTCTTGCTTTCGTCCCTCCTGCCTCCTTCCCTCTCTTTCTTCCTTTCTTTTTTCTCTCTTTAAATTATGAAACTATGATAATAATTTACAGGAGACTTGGAATATACAGAACAAAGTTACATATAGTTCCACTCTTTCTTCCTTTCTTCAAGCAGATTTGAACATAAAATTCCATACTTGGAATATGGAGATTTGGTGAGTTATTGAATTATGTGTTCAAATTTGTTTTCTCTTGGGGTTTTGAAGAACTTGTTCCATCGTCTTATAGCTTTCAGCATTATAGTCTGCCGTTGTAGGTAGCCTCTTTCTTCTCTACGGAAGGTGTTTGGATCAGCTTTCTCTTTCCCTCTCCCACCCCTCTATCCAAGTCACCCGTGTTCTGAAATTTCTTTCTTATGTGCTCTGATGAGAGTTTTGTTTTATTTTGTTTTTGCATTAATTTTACTGGGTGTCAAAATAGTCTGCTCAAGCTGGAACCAGTATTTCAGCTCTGAGTTATTTTCTTACACTGTATCTTTCAGAGCTTCCTCCCCTTTCATTAATTATTTCTCCCTCTGTAACCCCTTTATTTGGACATTGAACCTCAGCCCTGAAACTTTTTTTTCTAACATTTCTAAGCTTTCCTTTTTTTTCTGGGAGATTTAGCTTTATTTCTAACCTATGAAGTTTAAAAAAAAATTTCTCTTAGCAATGTTTTAAATTTCCCAAATAGTTTTTTCTTCTCTGAATGCTGTTTGCATTTTTATAGCCTCCATTTTGTTCATGGAGGTACTATGGGCACAGCGCTTCTTTTTGTGTTTCTGAAGATAATTATTGTTGTTATTATTTAGTTTTCTTCTGTTCCTCATATCTGTTGTTTTTGTTTTCCCTCAGTTTTTTTTTTTGTTTTAAAAAACCATGTTACTTCAATTTCTGCTTTTAGGGTAGCGCTTTTGTTCAAGTGCTTGGAGGTTTAGTTATCTTTTTATATTTTGGTGAAACTCTAAGATGATGATTGGGAAGTCTGAGATCTTGGAATGGGCTTATACACTAGTAGGCTCACTTAGCAGTAAAGGGGCCCTTTACCCTCCGTGGACGTCCCTAAATGGATGGATCGCCTGGCCTTTTCTCTTGGGCTGATCAGTTTTCTCAAAAAGGAAATCTATAGTGTCCAGCCATGGGAGAAATAATTACTCTGGAGATGAACTGAGGGACTGAGGTGGGGGACGGTCTCCCCAGTAAATCCATGGGCTTTAACTTAATCTCCCACTTTTTGTTTTCATGATTCTCTGCGTCCTCCGCTGGGTGGGGGGAAGGGTTCGTGAGTCCAGATCTTCCCAATCAACGTCACCCTTTCTAGAAGAGCAAATCTCTAGGTCTCTGCTGGCTCTCAGGGTAGAATCTTGGCTACATGGAGAAACTGCCCAAAGACTCTTACTCCCTTTAAAGAGTCTCAACCTTTACCTCCAGCTACATCTCCACCTTATACCTAAAGAGTCTTTTGTCCAATTCACATTTCTGTTTCCTTCTGAGATTCTACGGAATAAATAGGTCTCAGGTTTAGGACTTCTCTCTTCACTGTGCCAAGTCTTCTTCAACTGCTTTCCAGCCTCCAAATTTGCTAACATCTCGCACCTCTGTTTCTTTCCTTGCTCACTCTGTTCTTTTAAAGAATGTATCTTTCTTTTAAAAATTAAGTGACATTAAGAAGGAAGTGAATGAAGACTGTGTTCAATGCACCCTGTGTCTTTATTCATGTGGACAACACGGTCACTAAGAAGAGCCTTTCTTTTTAGTTTTGGTTGAGATGCAACCCACATGTTATCTTATGCTAGTTACGGCCAGTCTCGTTTTCATTCTTGCCAGTGTTCTGTTTGCTCTAACTTCGAGTGAACTGAAACGTGTCCTTTTTGCTTCCTGTAACTGCAGCCTCCAAACATTTGTCCACAGGACCATAGCTTTTCCTTTCCTTCTCTATACTGTCTTCTCTAAGCCACACATCTCCAGTTCTTTTTTTTTTTTAATTTTTGGTGTCCTAAATTGCTTTAATTTTTCTTGAACTTTTAATTTTACATTGGGGTATAGCCGATTAACAACGCCGTGACAGTTCAGGTGAACAGTGAAGGGTCTCAACCATACATATACATGTGTCCATTCTCTCCCAAACCTCCCTCCCATCCAGGCTGCCACCTAACTTTGAGCAGAGTCCCCTGTGATATACAGTAGGTCCTTGTTGGTTATCCACTTCAAATATAGCAATGTGTACGCGTCCATCCCAAACTGCCTAACTGTCCCTTCCCCTCAGCATCCATAAGTTCATTCTCTGTCACTGTTTTGTCAATTCATTGGTATCATTTCTTTTTAGGTTCTGCACATAAGGGATAGTAAATGGTATTTCTCCTTCCCAGGCTTACTTCCCTCAGTATGAATGAGTGAATCCATTCACATTGCTGCAAATGGCACTATTTCATTGTTTTTAATGGCTGAGTAATATTCCACCGTGTATATTTACCACATCTTCTTTTTCCATTCATTTGCGAAAGGACATTTAGGTTGCTTTCAGACCTTGGCTATTGTAAAATATTGGTGCAGCCAACACTGGGGTGCATGTGCCCTTTTGGATCATCTTTTTCTCTGGATATATGCTCAGGAGTGGGGCTGCAAGGTCATATGGTAGCTCTGTTTTTTGATCCTTAAGGAGCACCCATACTCCTCTCTATAGTGGCTGTACCAATTTACATTCCCACCACCACTGTAGGAGGGTTCCCTTTTCTCCACACCCTCAAATTTTATAATTTATCGTTTATAGATTTTTTGATGAAAACCATTCTGGCTGGTGTGAGGTGATATTATAATTTTGACTTGCAGTTCTCTAATAATTAGTGACATCTCTAGTTCCTTGATAGCTCAGTTGGTAACGAATCTGCCTGCAATGCAGGAGACCCTGGTTCAATTCCTGTGTTGGGAAGATCCATTGGGGAAGGGATAGGCTACCCTTTCCAGTATTCTTGGGCTTCCCTTGTGGCTCAGCTGGTAAAGAATCTGCCTGCAATGAGGGAGACCTGGGTTTGATCCCTGGGTGGGGAAGATCCCCTGGAGAAGGCAAAGGCTACCAACTCCAGTATTCTGGCCTGGAGAATTTCATGGACTGTGTAGTCCATGGGGTTGCAAAGAGTTGGACATGACTGAGGTACTTTCACTTTCTAGTTCTTTTGACTTTTCTGGTCTGGCTTAATTTAGTTTCTCTTTACCCTTTTGCTAACCCTCCTCTCAAAGAGCTTTAGTTCTTTGAGGTCTCTCTTAAAATGTAACCACCAAACTCCTGGCATGGCCTGGTAAATCCAGAATACGGCAATATTATTCTTAGATTCTCTACCTCTGACCCACTACCAGGTCTGGTCTGGGGAACAGAGACCTTGGCATCTAGGGCTGGACCTGAATGAATCTTCCCAACAGAAAGAATGCAGTGTACTATAATGTAGCATCCTGCAAACTGGAAAATTATCAGTGGTCTGAAGATTCTTGCTACACATTTGAAAGTTTTGTGTCTGTACACACATATGTATGTATGTTATGCTGGTATGTGTGTGTACAGTTTTTATATAAATTATGGATCATACAGATCACTGCCTGTAACTGAGTACCACCCTCAGCCACATTTCAAGCAATAGCTACATACTACGATTGGCTGTCATTTTGTACAGCACCTTGTACAGTTCTAAGATTGCAGAAAGTTCCATCAGGTAGTGTTACAACACAGCTTGCGGTGCATTTTGTTCATGGGTATGTTGGCCCTAATGGAATTACTTTGTCATGTGCAAAAGAGCTGAGGTGTGCTTGCGAGTTTATGACAAATGAAGGTCAGATGCATCAAGACACATAACTGATTCCTCTTTGATAACTGCAGTAGGGAAAGGCAGTGGATGGGCTGAGTCATCACACTGCGTGCATGAGGTCACATAACCACGATAAACGCAGAAGATTTTACCCTGTGGTCATCGGGACAGTTACATTAGGAGTGTTGATTTAGTTTCAGTCTCTTGACAGCATTGTCATGTAAAATTAGTATGGTTAATTTTAATATCATTTTTTATAGTTTAATTGTGTTACCTTTTACCAACCACATCTTTGGTTTTATAGTTATGTACAATCAATGAGGTTGAGTTTGTGTTTTTTTGTGTGTTCACTTGTTTATATTTAAGCTTGGTCCCCTCCTTTGGTGATAGAATTGAGGTAGAATTAATTCAGATAGAAATAATTCTGATAGAATTACTTTTCCTATAAAAGAGGTCTCTAGATTCTTTGTTGGGAATATTGGAACAATAATGTAGTATTATAACAATAATATAGTATAATAACAATGTTGATGGATTGGTGGCTGCCTTGTGTACATTCGGTGGTCTTCTAAGAGCTCTGAAAGTTATCTCTCATTTACTTTTCATCATGTCCCCATTAATACTGGTCCTGTTGTTCTCATCCTAGACATGAGGCACTGAGGCCCAGCATTTAGGTGACTAGTTCAAGGTTATGTAGTGGTGAAGCTGGGATGTGAATCGGGCAGTCTGACTTCACAAGTCACTTGCTTGGCCTTGATGTAGCGTCCGATAGAGGGCACAGGTGTTGCAATCAAATGCTCTCTCTCTCTCTCTTTTTTACACACTCTGGACAAAATATAGACTTCAAGCCTTAGTGTCCTTATTTATAAAATGGGAGCAATTATGCTGTCCTCATAGGGTTGTTCTAAGTGGAAAAAAAATGTCCACAAAGCCCTTAGCACAGTACTTGGCAAGATTTTTCCACATTTGCCAGCTGGGGGCAACAGCCATGTCAGTCAGTGAAGTGATTGTATTCTCCTGATGAATTCTACTCCTGAAGCTTCACAGCAAGAGAAATAGAGAAGGCAGAGGAGTTGGAGATGGAAATACATGCCTTTCTTGTCTCCTGGGTGGTGTCACTCCACCTGCCAGATGGGCCCCCAGAGCAGCTTGCACCCTCTAAGTGCGCTTCTCTGGCAGTGAGTCCTGGGCTCTACACGAACTACCTACTCCAGCCCCAAGGATCTCTGGGCTCTGGTTGTTCAAGCCTGCTTTCAACTCTTGTCAAATTAAAAGGCAGAATGTGGAGGGAGCGTCTTCAAGCAGTGTCTCCTGATGCGGCCACAAAGACATTGTGCAGGAGGTTGGAGCTTCAGCTGGGCCTTGCCGGGAGGTCAGTTGGTTTTGAGGTTGTTAAAAGATGTGAGAGGGCCTTTCAGGCTGGTAGGAGAACATGAGTGAAAGTTCTGGGCCAGGAATACACAGTAGGTATGCATGGAACCATGAGTCAGCTTATCTGATGCTAATAGCTGTGTGGTTTGATGTGTAAGGACTTAGCTAATCTCTGTCTTTGTCTCACTCACATACACACACACCCACCCCAGAGACACACTCAGGACTCTCTGGGCTCAGGGCTTTGGGGAAAGCATGGAGAAACAGCCACCCAGGAGTCTTCCCCATTGTCAGCCTTCACAGAACCCAGCCAGCATTGCTGCAGGAATGGCGGCCTCCAGGCGATTCAGTTCCAGGCTCGCCTTTGACTGCGGGCCCCTCCTCTGCCAAGATGGCCCCAGAGTGAGTGAGAGTGGGTTTGGTGAGTTAAAGTACCTACACAAGGTTGACCCCAGGGCTGGCTTCAAACTACCCCACAGCCTACGGACCCCTCGATGACTCCAGGATGTTAGAGCAACTCTGGGTGCACACAGGACAGGTTGTTGGCTCTTGGTCACTACTCCAGGGGTTAAGGGGGACAGACCATGCCCTCCTTCACTGCCTCTCTGGTTGCTCTCTACCTCCCACCTTCTGCTCTTCATCCCTTTTGCTCCCTCGTGGCCTCTGGTTTAACACTTCCTCTCTTGTTCCACCGGTTTCTGCATCTTCCTAAAATTCTCCAAGACAGAGAATCTGATAGCAAAGATTAATCAGTCCCTGTTGGGCAAAATAATTCCCACCAAGCCTTATTGTCAACCAGCCACACACACTGATGGGTGATCATAGCTGGGTGTTCACCTATGGTCCAATGCATTCCTTCATTGAGCAAATATTTATTAAGCCCCTTCCAGGGTGGCAGGGTCGGTGACAAAAGGCAGGTCACTGATGCAGCCGAGATCTCTCACGGGTACTGTGATGCCACGTGCAACCTTATCTTGGCTTCCATACATGTTTACGTGTAAAGAAACAGAACTCAGGGTAAAACGAAACAAGAACCATTTCTTACTATTTTTGGCCTACCATCCATTCAAACCTGCTTTGTGGGGCTAATTCTTCCAGCTTCTGAAATCTCCTAGGTCCTGTGACTTTTCTGGTTATTTTTAGGTGATTGAAAATGTCCTCTGGTCACTTCTTGTCTTCCCTTGAGCCTCATTTCAGCAACTTAACTGTGTGGTGTCATGCATGTGTGCTGAGTCTCTTCAGTCGTGTCCAGCTGTTTGCGACGCCATGGACCGCAGTCCGCCAGGCTCCTCCGTCCATGGGATTCTCCAGGCAAGAATACTGGAGTGGGTTGCCATTTCCTCCTCCAGGGGATCTTCTGGACCCAGGGATCAAACCCAAGTCTCTTATATCTCCTGCTCTGGCAGACAGGTTCTTTACCACTTGTGCCACCTGGTGCCATGTGCTGTGTGCTGTGCTTAGTCACTCAGTCGTGTCCGACTCTCTGCGACCCCATGGACTGCAGCCCGCCAGGCTCCTCTGTCCATGGGGTTTCTCCAGGCAAGAATACTGGAGTGGGTCGCCATGCCCTCCTTCAAGGGATCTTCCCAACCCAGGGATTGAACCCAGGTCTCCCGCATTGCGGGCAGGTTCTTTACCATCTGACATGAGATCATCGCAAATCTGTTCAGAGCATGTGTTCTCTCTCCTCTGGTTTAGGTGGGCTGAGTGCGCCACGTTGGGGAGGAGAGAAACAGGCAGGCTTCCTCTCCAGGCTTCGTCGCTTCCCCAGGCTTCCGTCGTCTTTTCTGGCTCAGTAACCATGATTTCTGCCCTCTGCCCTCTCTCCCAAATTGGAAGAGGGTAAGTAAACAGGAAGGGCTGGCAGGAGAAGCCTGCCTCGTCTTGCGCTGTCTGAGTGGATCCTGGCATTTCCTGGGCTGGGCGGGTTATAAAAGCTGATGCCTCTTCTCCTAGGAGTCCTGGGTGAGTCTGCCCAGGACAGACGCTCTGAATCCTGAAATCTGGACGTGTGCAAAGGCCCCGTCCCTCTAGCTGCCTGTGCCCAGCTGCTGCTTCCATACCTCAGCATCACTGGGTAAAGCCCCTGCTGAGCAGCTGTGCCAGGTGGTCCTGCTAACAAGTAAGTTAAGAAACTGGCGCAACATCACCAGCCCTGGACCAAGATTCTTAAAGCACTTTACAAAAAATACCAAAACTCCACAGCTTCCAAACCAAGGACCAAACCCTAGAGAGTAACTTCTTTAAGAACCCCTTTCTTTTGGTGTAAAAGGTGCAAAGGTTTTTAAACTGTATGTTTTTAAAATTTTATTTATTTTATAATATAATTGTTTAACTTTTCACACCTAAAAATAGCATCACCCTTAATGGCCCACATCTTTTGCACAGGAAATACCCATGCCTCCTCATTTGTCCACACGAGCAGAGAAAGCTCCCTTAGAACAGCTGAACTCGTGAGTCCATGTCTTCCTAAAAGAAATCCAGATGGCCCTTTCCCAATACCTTTGACCGGGACTCAAGGAAAAGTTTTCCTTTCTGTTGGCAAGACTGAGTCCATGTGGAAGTACAGCCCGGGAGAGAACTGGGGGTGGTGGTAAGAGGGCCAGGCCTCCATGAGACTACCTCTCCATGTTTCTTTTCCCTAGACGTGGAACAGGTGAGACCAGGTGTGACTTCTGACCCTGAGAGTTGGTGTAAAAGTCTTTCTAGCCCTGATGGGGAGATACAGCAGGAAGGCTGAGTATAGTCTGAAACAAAGCAAGACTGGATGCTGAGAGATCTAGGTTCTAGTCTCCACTTGGTGACTATTTTCTGTGTCTCTAGATACAGATTCCTAACCTTTTTTTTTTTTTTTTAAGTTAATTGGAGGATGGTTAAATGCAGAGTTGGTTTCTGCCAAGCAACAACATGAAGCAGCTATAGGTATACACATGTTCCCTCCTTTGCGAACCTCCCTCCCACCTCCTACTCTTCCAGGTGGTCACAGAGCGCCAGGTTGAGTTCCCCAAAATATTTATTTATTTGGCTGTGCTAGGTCTTATTTGCGGCATGTGAACTCTTAGTTGCAACCTGTGGGATCTATTTCCCTGACTAGGGATTGAACCCAGGCCCCCTGTACTGCGAGCATGGAGTCTTAGCCACTGGGCCACCAGGAAGTCCTGATTCCTCACCTATCAACTAGATAGATTTACAGTCAAATTTCAGAAGGCTTTTGTAAGAAAAGAGTTTGATGTGTAAGTCCTTTGTACACTCTAAAATAGGAAGCAAGTAGTAATATCGTTAGTCATCCAACAGATTCACCATTTGCTAAAACTTGATTATGAATTTGACATGATTTTGGCCACCGTGGAGGGGAATGCAGAGTTGGCTGTTACTATTTCTGAGAGCCGATTCTCAGAAGTGTCTCCTGGTGGGGGTCTCTGGGCAGCGGCGAAACTGGGTACCTGGGCAGGGTGCGTGCAGGGGCCCAGGTTGAGGAAGGGGGTGCCAAGAGGGGAAGAGGGGGCCCACAGGTGCCCTCGTGCCTGCAAAGGGTGGACTCGGGGAGTGTCTGTGTGTGTGGAAAGTATTGCTCACCAACCTTTGTGGCTGCTCAGGATTTTGATTCAGATTAGAACCAGAAAACGCTCAAACTAAAAGGGCCCTGAGATAGCATCTTTCTGACCCTCCCTCATTTTGAGGCCCCTGAGGACTGAATGACTGGTTCAGAGTTTCACAGTGAACTGGAAGCAGAGCTGCTTCAGAGCGGATGACCCACACGTTTCCAGTCCTCTGTCTACATGCTTCCCTTCCTGCTGCAATTCCCTGCAGGCCATCCTCCACCCTCTTCCTCTGTGAGGTGGGCACGTTTGGCAAATATCTGAGCTTTCCGTCAGGAGCCAGGAAAGAGCAGTATTGCCTTCCCATGGATCTAGAGCTCTGGATTCTTACATTATTTTCAGAACAACGGACCCCAACATCTGCACCCATGCTTCTGAGAACAGGCACCCATTTTCTCCCCATTGGGTGAGGTTCTCAGTGTCCATTACAGCAGAGTGTCCATTAGAAAAAACAGTAGCCTCAATGTGGTCATGATCACTTCACGGCACACCTGTCAGACCATCAGCCTGCTTTTATTATTGTCTTAAGAGGTATCCGGCGCATCCTAAGCCCTTGGCCCCCTGCAGTATTTCGTTTTCCTCATCAGGCTTTTCATAAGTCTGGTGTTCATATGCACTTGTAGGTTACTCTTCCTGTGGTCATTATGGTGCAAAAAACAAAAAACAAGTCATCAGAGTGGCTGCGCATAGGTTAGTTTGAAGCTGAGGATGCTCACTTTACCTGATTGTCCCTTCATTTTAGTCATTTTTTTAGGTTTGACCCCCAGCACATAATTGGCTTTCTCTGCATAGTCTTTCTTAGCCCAAGATCAGACAGACCAACACAATTTCCCCTCTCACTTCGCCTCCCTCGCTGAGCAGGGGGTAGGAACATCCTAGTTATGGATAAGCCAATGCTTTCAATGTCTTCGTTACTCTTCTGAAATGAAACCCTACATAAATAATCCATCCCCTACAGAATTCCTCATTTCTTCCAGTTTGATGGTCTGCCTCTTGGTCTTGGCAAGTTACTTCACTTTTAATCAAGTTTATTTCCTTCTTTGCTTTGTCTTATTCAAGACTGGTCTGATTTAGAAATGTAAGGTGCTGGACATTATTTCTTTTATTATTATTTTTGTTAAATATTTATTTTTATTTACTTATTTGGCTATGTCAGGCCTTAGTTGTGGCACGTGGATCTTCACTGTGTCATGCGGGGCTCAGGCTTATTTGCCCTGAGGCATGTGGGATCTTAGCTCTCCTAGGAGGTGCTGAACCCACGTCTCCTGCATTGCAAGGCAGATACTCAGCCACTGGACTGCCAGGAAAGCCCCACCGGACTTTATTTTAGATAGAGTGCCAGAAGAATTTCCAGTTGCACAATGAGTTAGGGCAGCAACTAAGAATCACAAGAAACACATCTTGTATCACAAAATCCCACCATGGAAAAGGAAATGGCAACCCACTCCAGTATTCTTGCTTAGGAATCCTCTGGACCGAGGAGTCTGGTGGGCTACCGTTTGTGGGGTCACAAAGAGTCGGACACAACTGAGTGACTAAGCACCACATTCTGAAACCACATATTTGGCAGGGAATAGAAATATGATTGGAAAAAAAAATAGTAGGATAATAATATCTAGAGAAATTGGGTGGTGGACTTCTGGTGGGAAAACTGTGAAAACAAGGCCTAGACACCCTCCTCCCCGCCACACACTGGTAATGGGTAATTTGGTGGCATGGATTTTTATTGTTGTGCTCCACAATTTTTTACAAAAACACATGGGATGGAACCATTTGAAATACTTTTATAACGGCCAAGATTCTGACACTGATTTCCTCCTCCACCGTGAAACGTGTCAGCAGGCTCTTCGTTCCGTGTGTTGCCATTTTGATGTGGTCTGTCTCTAGGGGGATGGAGGGGTACCCTCTGAGTGGTGTAGTAAGGTGGTTTTGGAGAATGGTAAGCTGATTCAAAACAGGATTAGTAATCACAGGACTGCTGGTTCTGTGCTCATTTTAAAAACAGCCGTGTTATCTGCTTTTACATGGTTTGTTAGACTCTGAATTTTTAAAATTAATTTTTATTGGAAAATATTTGCTTTACAATGTTGTGTCCATTTCTGCGGTATAGAAAAGTGAATTGGTTATAAGACATATACATAAATGCCCTCTCTTTGGGGCTTCCTTCCCATTGAGGTCACCACAGGGCACTGAATAGAGTTACTGTGCTGTACAATAGGTTCTCGTTTGTTACCTATTTTATATATAGCATCAGTAATGTATATGTGTTAATCCCAGTCTCCTAATCCATCCCACCCCTTCCCCTTACCCCCATACATTAGTTCTCTACATCTGTGTGTCTATTTACACTTTGCAGATAGGTTCATCTGTATCAGTTTTATTGATTCCATATATATGCATTGATATACAGTATTTGTTCTTCTCTGACTGACTTTGTGTGATAGTCTCTAGGTCCATTCACATCTCTACAAATAACCCAATCTATTCCTTTTCATGGCTGAGTAATATTCCATCGTACATATATACCACATCTTTATCCATTCCTCTGTTGATGGACATTTAGGTTGCTTCCTAGATTCTGAATTTTAATGGTAGAAGAAAGGAAACTTACAGGCCTTTATTGCCAGGTGGGTATCATTTCTCCATCCCATTTATCCACATTCAGGATTGAGGTTCAAAATATCTAATCACCCTGACAGCATGGGCACTGGCCAGTCAGAATGGATGCAGTCTGCAAACAGCCCTTGTAAACTTATGGGGATTTATCAACTGAACACTGACCCCACACTGGGTAATGCACTCCACTCTGCCATAGATGAGCTTGGGTGCAAAGCCTGCAAAAGACACATGAAAAGGGGTGACTGTCTTTAGTTAGACTCAGATGCTGCCTGGAGCCGTCTGTGGGCATGCAATCAGGTAAAAGTGAAGAACAGCAAAACTAGCTTTAAGAGAACATTTAGCAGTGTTATTGGTCAGGTTTGCCCCTGGAGAGCTGGTTCTGATGTTGGTTGTGTCATTGAGTTGCTTGTTTTAGTGGGAGTAGGGGGTGTTCCCTCCTCCCTCTTGCCCTGTTCTTAGACATTTTCGGAGAAGTAGCCTGGAACACATTTGGAGACCAGGACAAGTTCCCCCATCCCCCGCATTTCAAAGGGTAGCAGGTGGTTCCTCTGGGACTGGCAGACACCTGGGCATTACCTCTTCGCACTGCTCAGAACTCGAGTGGTGCCGTCTACAAGGCAGGTCGGGAGACTAGGCCCATTTACACAGCACAAACGGAGGTGTTCACACAGCCAAGTCACAGCCCAGGCCATTTGGCTTCTCGAAGGGAAGTATCTGATGTTATAACCTTATGTTATTTCTTGCAAGACCTTCCACCAGCAGTCCTCTGACAGGTGTTTTAGATGTCTGGGACATTGTTTTCTTTTTTTTGGAATTTTATTTTATTGATATATAGTTGATTTACACCGTGTCAGTTACTTCTGTACAGCAAAGTGATTCAATTATACACACACATATACACACACACACACACACATATTCTTTTTCATATTCTTTTCCATTATGGTTCATTACAGGATATTAAATACAGTTCACTATGCTATACAGTAGGACCTTATTTAGCTATTCTGTATAGAAGAGTTTGCATCTCCTAGCCCCTACCTCCCTATGCTCCCATCTCTTACTCCCCTCCTCGACAACCACCAGTTTATTCTCTATGCGGACTTCTTTTTCTTAATTCCAGTTATTGCAGGAACCAAAGAACCATGATGACTACCTTGTTGAAACTTTGGAGCAAGTGTTGATCATGAGTGTGTTTTTCTGGCCACTCTGACTCTGAAAACACTGAAAGGGATTAGCTAACATATAGCTCAAGGAGTTGAATTCTGATAAAAGTATAAAAGCTTTAATAGAGAGAAACTTCTGATCTCTTGCTAGACTCGAGCTCAAAAGAAATAAAGTGACTCTGAGTTGGATGTCTTTTTAAACCAGAAGGGAATGGCTAAGCAGGCTCTGACAGCTTGGTGAACAGGACATCTGTGTGTGTGCTAAGCTGTGTTCAACTCTTTGCGACCCCATGGACTGTAGCCGGGCAGGTTCCTCTGTCCATGGAATTCTCCAAGCAAGCATGCTGGAGTGGGTTGCCATTGCCTTCTCCAGGGGGTCTTCCTGGGATCAAACCCGCATCTCCTGTGTCTCCTGCGTGGCAGGCGGATTCGTTACCCTGAGCCGTGGGTGAACAGGGCACGTGTGTCTACTTTTTCTTGCTAAGTAAGTACCGAGGCTCAAGAGTTCTGGGCTAGTAACTGAGGGCAGTGAGGGTGGCTCTGCTGTGTGCTGTGAGGGTAGGATCGGCTGAGGAGGTGAGTCGTAGGTTCAAGATAGAAATGTTGATGGTGTAACATGCAGGCAGAGGGGAAAAGCCCCCATGAGCAAAGAATCAGTTCAGTTGCTCAGTCGTGTCCAACTCTTTGCGACCGCATGAATCGCAGCACACCAGGCCTCCCTGTTCATCACCAACCCCCAGAGTTCACTAAAACTCACGTCCATCAAGTCCGTGATGCCATCCAGCCATCTCATCCTCTGTCGTCCCTTCTCCTACTGCCCCCATCCCTCCCAGCATCAGAGTCTTTTCCAATGAGTCAACTCTTCGCATGAGGTGGCCAAAGTACTGGAGCTTCAGCTTTAGCATCATTCCTTCCAAAGAAATCCCAGGGCTGATCTTCAGAATGGACTGGTTGGATCTCCTTGCAGTCCAAGGGACTCTCAAGAGTCTTCTCCAACACCACAGTTCACAAGCATCAATTCTTTGGTTCTCAGCCTTCTTCACAGTCCAACTCTCACATCCATACATGACCACTGGAAAAACCATAGCCTTGACTAGATGGACCCTTGTTGGCAAAGTAATATCTCTACTTTTTAATATGCTATCTAGATTGGTCATAACTTTCCTTCCAAGGAGCAAAGCGTCTTTTAATTTCATGGCTGCAATCACCATCTGCAGTGATTCTGGAGCCCCCCAAAATAAAGTCTGACACTGTTTCCCCATCTATATCCCATGAAGTGATGGGACCAGATGCCATCATCTTAGTTTTCTGAATGTTGAGCTTTAAGCAAACTTTTTCACTCTCCTATTTCACTTTCATCAAGAGGCTCTTTAGTTCTTCTTCACTTTCTGCCATAAGAGTAGTGTCATCTGTATATCTGAAGAGATTGATATTTCTCCCGGCAACCTTGATTCCAGCTTGTGCTTCTTCCAGCCCAGTGTTTCTATGATGTACTCTGCCTATAAGTTAAATAAGCAGGGTGACAATATACAGCCTTGACGTACTCCTTTTCCTATTTGGAAACAGTCTGTTGTTCCATGTCCAGTTCTAACTGTTGCTTCCTGACCTGCATATAGGTTTCTCAAGAGGCAGGTCAGGTGGTCTGGTATTCCCATCTTTCAGAATTTTCCACAGTTTATTGTGATCCACACAGTCAAAGGCTTTGGCATAGTCAATAAAGCAGAAATAGATGGGTTTTTGGAACTCTCTTGCTTTTTCCATGATCCAGCCGACGTTGGCAATTTGATCTCTGGTTCCTCTGCCTTTTCGAAAACCAGCTTGAACATCTGGAAGTTCATGGTTCATGTATTGCTAAAGCCTGGCTTGGGGAATTTTGAGCATTACTTTACTAGCAAGATGAATGCAATTGTGCAGTAGTTTGAACTTTCTTTGGCATTGCCTTTCTTTGGGATTGGAATGAAAACTGACCTTTTGCAGTCCTGTGGCCACTGCTGAGTTTTCCAAATTTGCTGGCATATTGAGTGCAGCACTTTACATCCATAAAAAGTGACTCAACCTTTCTAGCCCTGATGCCTTGTGGACCTGCTGGTACAAAGAGTTTAAGAGACACACATGCACCTTCATTCATTGAATAAAACTTGGTGACACAAAAGCACGTGTGTTGTTGCTGTTCAGTTGCCAAGTTGTGTCTGACTCTCTGCAGCCCCATGGCCTGAAGCACGCCAGGCCTCCCTGGCCCTCACCATCTCCTGGACTTTGCCCAAGTTCATGTCCATTGAATCAGTGATGCCATCCAACCATCTCATCCTCTGTCACCCTCTATCTTCATCCCAATTCCCCAAGAAGGGCAGTACTAAAGAATGTTCCAACTGCTGGCTGTTTGCATTCATTTCCCATGAAGCATGCACGCATAAGTAAGTAAGTGTTAGTTGCTCAGTCATGCCCGACTCTTTGCGACCCCATTGACTGCAGCTCTGCAGGCTCCTCTGTCTATGGGATTCTCTAGGCAAGGATACTGAAGTGGGTTGCCATTTGATTCTCTGGGGGATCTTCCCAACCCAGGGATCAAACCCAGGTCTCCTGTACTGCAGGCAGATTCTTTATCAACTAAGCTACAAGGGAAGCCCATATAAGGCTAGTTTAACATATAGAGATTACTTATCTCATTGTAATTATATGTTGAGGTTGTTTTTTTTTTTTTAAGTAAAAAAACTCTCCAGCTTTATTGAGGTATAATTGACAAATACTGTGTGCCTGCTGGGTGTACAATTTGATGTTCTGGTACACATGTCCCTTGTGGGATGGTCACCAGTTGAGCTGATTAACTNTGTCTGACTCTCTGCAGCCCCATGGCCTGAAGCACGCCAGGCCTCCCTGGCCCTCACCATCTCCTGGACTTTGCCCAAGTTCATGTCCATTGAATCAGTGATGCCATCCAACCATCTCATCCTCTGTCACCCTCTATCTTCATCCCAATTCCCAAGAAGGGCAGTACTAAAGAATGTTCCAACTGCTGGCCGTTTGCATTCATTTCCCATGAAGCATGCACGCATAAGTAAGTAAGTGTTAGTTGCTCGGTCATGCCCGACTCTTTGCGACCCCATGGACTGCAGCTCTCCAGGCTCCTCTGTCTATGGTATTCTCTAGGCAAGGATACTGAAGTGGGTTGCCATTTGATTCTCCGGGGGATCTTCCCAACCCAGGGATCAAACCCAGGTCTCCTGTACTGCAGGCAGATTCTTTATCAACTAAGCTACAAGGGAAGCCCATATAAGGCTAGTTTAACATATAGAGATTACTTATCTCATTGTAATTATATGTTGAGGTTGTTTTTTTTTTTTTAAGTAAAAAAACTCTCCAGCTTTATTGAGGTATAATTGACAAATACTGTGTGCCTGCTGGGTGTACAATTTGATGTTCTGGTACACATGTCCCTTGTGGGATGGTCACCAGTTGAGCTGATTAACTTACCCATTTTCTCTCATACTTACCTCTTTTTTGTGGTGAGAACACTAAAGATCTCCTGTCTTAGCAAGTTTCAGGTGTGCTACATGGTACTGTTACCTATAGTCACGCGGCTATACGTTAGATTTCCACAGTATATTCGTCTTGCGTGACTGCTGCTCTCTACCCCTTGACTTGTATCTCCCCATTTCCCCTCCCCGAACCCCTGGCAACCCTGCTACTCTCTGCTTCTGTGAGTCTTGACTGTTTTAGATTCCACATATAAGTGGGGCCACAGAGTGTTCGTCTTTGGCTTACTTCACTTTGTATCATATCCCCCCGCTTCAGCCATGTTATCGCAAGTGGCAGAATTTCCTTTTTTAAAGTTGACTAATATTCCCTTAGATATGTACACCATACTTTTCTTTATCTACCTAGGGCATTTAGGTTGCTTCCACACCTAGGCCTTTGTCAACAATGCCGCTGTGAATGACGGAGTTCAAATCTCTCTTCACGATGCTGATTTCATTTCCTTTGGGTATATGCCCGGAAGTGGAACTGCTCGATCATATTCTATTTAGTTCTGTTTTTAATCTTTTAAGGAGCCTCCATACTGTTCTCCGGAGAGGCTACACCAATTTACATTCCCACCACAGTACGTAAGGGTCCCCTTTCTTCCACATCCTTGCTGACACACCCTTCTTTTCATTTTGATGATGGCCATTCTGACAGGTGAGGTGATAGCTCTCTGAGATTTTGGCTTGCATTTCCTTGATGATGAATGATGTTGAGCATCTTTTCATGGACCTGTTGGTCAACTGTGTGCCTTCTTTTGGGAAATGTCTAGATATTTTGCCCACTTTAACTTGTTTTTGGCTATTGAGTTGTATGTTATTCATTGTTCAGTTGCTCTCGTGTCTGACTCTCTGTGATCCCATGGACTGCAGCACGCCAGGCTTCCCTGTTCATCACCAGCTCCCAGAGCCTGCTCAAACTCATGGCCACTGAGTCAGTGATGCCATCCAACCATCTCATCCTCTGTCATCCCCTTCTCCTCCTGCCTTCAATCTTTCCCAGCATCAGAGTCTTTTCCAATGAATCAGTTCTTTATATCAGGTAGCCAAAGTGTTGGAGCTTCAGCTTCAGCCTCAGTCCTTCCAGTGAATATTCAGGATTGATTTCCTTTAGGATTGACTTGTTTGATCTCCTTGCGGTCCAAGGGACTCTCAAGGGTCTCTGTTGTATGCGTTCCTTATGTAGAGTGTTTTGGACATTAACCGCTGTCCACCCCTGCAGTGGTGAGGTGGACCACGGGGCCCCAAAACAGAGAAGCTGTGGCTGCAGCGAGCCTCTTGGTGCTGAACTGCACCAGTCTGCGGAGGGGAGACACAGTTAAACACCTTCTGTAGCTTTCTATGTGGCCATCCCCAGTTTTCCCCTCCACTGGCTTTTTACAGCTTCAGTGACAACCCACTCCGGTTTTTTTTTTTTCTTGGAGAATCCCATGGACAGAGGAGCGTGGAGGCTTATAGTCCATAGGGTCTCAAAGAGACATGACTGAAGTGACTTAGCACATACAAATGGCTTGTTATGGCTTCTTAACTCTCCAGAGCTATTTTCCTCAATGAGTAGTTGTTAGATTCTTGTTTTTGAGGTACAAGGGCTGAGGCCTCTTGGTACTCCATCTTACTGATATTTTCCAACTCAGATAATATGATCTTACACATAGAAGAATCTGAATGGGTCTTCATTGCAGAAAATTCACTTCCAGGTTGGCAGAAAACTCTCATTTTAATTAAAAAAATTTAAATGTATGCTTCTAGTGGCTCTGCTTTGAGGATTTTGTCGTGCTTTGTTGGCATAATTTCAGTGTCTTCAGTTTGCCTGTGGAATGACCTTCAAATTCTTTATCTAAATGTTTGTAGCATCTGCACATTTGACTTTCATGTACTTTTCTGGTCAGTGACACTAACATCTCTATTTATCCATCCATTCATCCGTCGAACCTATTAATATCTATCAATATATTGATATATTTGTATCAATAGCTGAGGTATAGATAGATGATAGATAGATGTGATGGGCGGGTGAATGGATGGATACCCTCACGCTCATAATCAACTTGAAAATTTCCAGGGACTCTCACTAGGAAGCATCCACTGACTCTCCCCACTACCCCCCCCACCCCA
>SJYQ01094299.1:206538-407874 GCA_006410935.1 Redunca redunca
CCCCGCCCCGTGCAGGAGCATCTCCCAGTCTCATAATGGACAATGAGCTCCATTTTATGGGCGAGAAAGCCTCATCCAGGAAGTAAAGTGAGGCTGCGAAGTTTACCATGGCAGAGCTGGGGCTTGAGCTCAGGTCTCTCTGGTTCCCAATCCCGCCTGCTATCCACAGCTCCTCAGCATGTCTCAGCTGACACAAGGGGTCCTAGGAGCCGATCTCTTCTCTACAGTCATGTTCACAGCAAGGAGGGTAGCAAGCTCTCAGGACCACATGGAAGTAGGTCTGGCATGGAGAGAGGAAGGCTGGACTGGTGGTAACCCCGAAGCCCTCGCGGCTGCAGCTGGGATCTTTGCTCTGCCAACAGAGACTCTCCTTGACGATGCTGTACTCAGCCTCCCTGAAATCTTTTTCAAGTAAGCGTAACTTTGGGGCTGCTGTGTTTGTCTCTGCATCGTCCAATTTTAGCAAGAATCTTGCGACATCAGTTTAACCAGAATCCCCACTCTTGCAATGTGATCCCTTACCCCTTGGTGAGGCCTGCTCACCTGGCCTGCCTTCTGCAAGAATCCTGCTAGGTCAGATCAGCCAGAAGCCCCCCTTCCCCTGCTGTTTCTTAGTAACTTTCCATCCACTGCCCTGCCCCCATGTTTCTTGTCTGTAAACCCTCACTTTCCCATGCAGCTCCCTGCTCCCATGCTGGCCCCTACACCCATCGCGATGGTCCCCCTTGAATAGACAGCCTTCCTGTGCATTCACAAGTGTCTCTGGGTCTTTTCTCTGACAATATTGACAGGTTTATAAACCACAGTGCGGATGTTCCACCGGCAGGAAGAGACAGCTGCCAAAGTCACAAATTGAGAGCCGGACAGAGGCCTCTTCCTGTGTGTGTGGAAAAACCACGAGCTCTGCAGTCAGAGAGGATATTGGAGGCCAGAGAGGGAAGAAGCTGGTGAGAGAAACGAGGTGACGAGAGAAACACACAGGCAAGAGTCAGAACGCGACAAGGAGCTGAGCGACGGTGGAGGGGTTGCTGCAGGAGACGGGATGTAAGGGTCTGGCCTGGGTGGGGAGGGCCCTGTCTGTATCAGAGACGGGAGAGCCTGGACCTCACCATTGCCCTCTCCCAGCGCACCCACTGCTGGCTTCCCTGAACAGAGCATCCATTTCCTGCAGCTGCTGTCCTAAGTGACCATAGGCTGGTTGACTTGAAAACAACTCTCCCTGTTTAGGAGGGGCCTGCGTGTGTGCTCAGTAGCTCAGGCATGCCTGACTCCTGCATCTGCTGCGTTGGCAGAAACATTCTTTACCACCGCACCACCCGGGAAGCCCTCTCTCGGTTTTGGAGGCCAGAAGGTCAGCCAGGGTGCTGGCAGGCCACGTCCCCTCCGTAGGCTCTAGAGGGGGCTCCGTCCTGGCCTCTCCCAACTTCTCGCAGCCCTGGGTGTTCCTGAGCCTGTGGCTGCCTCACTCCTGTCTCTGCCCCCAGCCGCCCCTTCTCCCTGCGTTTCTTATAAGGTCACCTGATGTTGGCTTTCGGGTCCAGCCCTACAAAATCTAGGACGCTCTCATCTTGAGATCTTTAACTTAGAGAGATCTGTCCAGACCCCTTTTCCAGATAAGGTCGCGCTGGCAGATACTGGGGGACATGTCTTCTGAGGGGTCACTGTTCACACACTGCGCCATACATCCCTTACTCAACTCGCCCGACAGCTCTTTTTGAGCCTGAATATACAAAGGGAATGTGGGAAGTGAGACTGAAAACGTCAGGGGTTTACAGTCTAGAAACAGAGGCAAAGCAGATGTTTGTAGAGCTTGATGGAAGTTGGAGACATGGAGAGAAATACGGTAGAATGGGCAAGAGATACACCAGCTTGGGCTGGCGGCCAGCAAGGAAAAGGAGGCTCCTCATAGCCGACCCGAGGGACAGGAGGACATGAACTTGTGGGATGGGGACAATCTGGGCAGAAAAACGAGCCTCAGCGAGGCCCAGAGGCAGGAAGCAATGGGGGTTCACAGGCAAGTGCTAAGAACTCTCTGGAGTGATGGGAGTACAGATGAGTGGAGGGCAGAGGCAAGAGGGGATGGTAGAGAGGGTGTCTGGGGACAGGATAGGGCACCTTGAATGGGGTTCAGCCAGGGAAGCCTGCACAGCATTATGAATATAAGGGCATGGTATAAAAACCTTGATTTCTGAAGATAGTACTTTTATATTTCATAAATAGTAAAAATTTTTTCGTAAACAGTAAAAATTATTTTAAGCTATTTGAGATGCAGTAGAGGCAGAAAGAGGCCTTTCTGGAGCTTCCTTTACCTGGCTAAAGAGGCCTTTCTGGAGCTTCCTTTACCTGGCTAAAGAGGCCTTCCTGGAGCTCCCTTTACCTGGCTAAAGAGGCCTTCCTGGAGCTCCCTTTACCTGGCTAAAGAGGCCTTCCTGGAGCTCCCTTTACCTGGCTAAAGAGGCCTTCCTGGAGCTCCCTTTACCTGGCTAACGCAGACACTTCAGAGACGCGAGACCCACCATGGACTCCTCCTTTGTTGTGTGTCTGATCCCAGGAGTGAGACCAAGAGTAGACCCACCTCCGCAAACTCTCATCTCCTGAAACCTATTTGCTCGTTCCATTGGAGACTTTTCCTTTTGCTCCCTGTGCTCTGGCAAGTTAGCTATTTAAGCCCCAAATCATAACCACCGTTTTGAGTGCCTCATCACGGAGCTCTCCCACATATACACACGTTACACGCGTAGATAAAAGTACGCTTCTCTTGCTCATTGGGCTTTTGTCAACTTAATTCACAGGCCCTTGGGCACAGAACGGAAGAGGGTAGAGGAAAAGTTATCCCCATGTATATATGTACATGTGAATTAAAATGTAGAGAGAGACTTAAGATGGGAACACTGGTTCACAGACTATTAAATAATCCAGGCATGATTAGCAGGGGAGGAGAGGAGAGAGAAGTATGTATTGGGAGAGACTGCAGAGGCAGATTCAAAAGGATTTTGTAGAACGGAGAGAGGGAGGGAGGTTAGAAAGGGAGAACAGATAGTTGACAAGAACTCTGTGGCTCTGAGCCTGGATGACCACGTCCATGATGGTGCTGTTATTAGAATTAGGAAGTAAGAGATAGAAAGACCTTAAGAAAACAGGACATGTTAATGGAACCTGTGTGAAGCCTGGCAGAGAGCCTAAACTGGAGATGAGGATTGAGATGATTGCACTGAGGATCCTTAAAGGCATGGGGTAAGAGAAAACTATGTTAAAAAAAAATTGCGAGGAGGGGAGGGGCCTCAGAGGTGATTTGGGGAAGGAGGAGGGAGTGAGGCCAGCTAGAGGTGGGGAGTTAATCAAAGGTGGAGATGGTGAAAGAGGAAAGGTCAGAACATCCATGGGGCTGGAGATTAAACAGTTCATATTAAACTTCATATCAAACGTTGCAGAGAGGTAGATAAGGATCGAGCACATTCCATAAGAACAGGAAAGAAGGCTGTCATTGGAGGAAGCAGTGTCAGGAGAGAGGTTAGGAGGCAGAGCTGAATTCGGGTGTTGGAGATCATTCTTTCAAAGAATCTTATTGGAGGGAAGGGCATCCCAGGTGCTGAGAACAGGAAGTGCAAAGGCCCTGAGGCAGAACTACATCCAGCGTGACGGGGAAACCACTATGACTGAAGTCACTGGAGCAAAGTTGAGAGTGGAAGACTAAAGACCTGATCCCACAGGTCCTTGGAAGACTGTGTAGGGAATTTGGAATAAAGTATGTTGGAAAGTGAGTGGGAAAAGAAATCTTATAGGAAAGAGAAAGAGAAATATAATACTAATAACTTCAGGGTTATCTGAGCCTCTCTTCTGGTTGAGGATTTTGAATGATTCTCAAAATTTAAAACATCACCTCAATGATAGCTATATTTTGATGATAACCCAGACAGAACCAAGTTGGCGGTGAGGGGGATGAGTAGGGAATTAAACTATGAAGAGGCATCTTTCTTTTATTCCATTTTTATGTATCCATCTCTTGGTCATGAAGTCATAACATTTTATCAAAATATACAAACAGCACAGATACTTTAAACATGTATAGCTAGAATTCTTATTAAATAAGATCACTGTGAATAGCATGCATGGGTGTTTATCCTGAAAGATGTCTCTCTCAAGAGATTTATGAGTCATCAAAACGTCAGTAATGGTATCATAAAGGAATGGGATTTCTTTTCCCTAGAAGAATTACACATTTCATTTTTTTTCTCCTGTTCTAATGTGAGGATGATAATAAGAAGCTGCCACTGATACTGAAATCAACTGAGAGTGGCTGGGTGGGAAAGTTTTATTGGCAGGAGTAAAATGATTCTATGACTAAATCTTCATTGGATTCTAATTTCTACGTTGACAAGATAACAAGAGTAGGAGTCGAGTCAACCTTTCATATCAATGACACCAACACTCCCCACCTTCCTTTCTCCCATGAATTTCCTCGCTAATCAGAACGAATGGATTTGTAAATCTCAAGTTATAAGCTATGTTTATTATGAAGAGTTCCTGTAAGAACCTATTCAGGGCTTCCCCCACCCCTTCCCCCTTACACGTGCACAGGTATGAACAGAATGAAATGGGTTAGTGGTGACTTGTCTGTGGCTGAATGGAATTCAGTGCTACGCCAGGCCGTGTGCTGCCTTCAGTCTTGAGAGGTTCCGATTATGCTCCTTGAGTCAATACATAGGTCATGGACCAGTAGTTGGTACCCAGGTGAAGAGTCATAACTCAGAGCAGAGTTCAGTTTTTAGATCTTTCACAGCATGGAGACCCATCTTCAAGTAAATAGCTACAGTGAGTAAGAAACTAACTTCAAGAGTGGCCACAGTCATCAGTGAAGCAGAGCTAGTTTCTGCTACTGACAAAGCTGCTGAGCTCCCAGGGGCTCAGCCTCCATGGTTGAGTGTTTCTTTTCTTCTCCAAGTTGAAAAGGAACCCAAGGAGTGTCCGCTTGAACCAGTTCACAGAGGGAAGAGGGCAAATCCTCTGGAGAGGTGAGGTCAGGATATCAGCTTCTCCATCCCTGGGTTCATGAAGGAAAAGTTCCGGAACATGTTCTGGTCCATGCTGTTGATCAGCGCCCTGTCTGCGAATGACAGCCGGGGCTTCTCATTCAGGAATTCCTTGTCGAAATTGCTGCAGTCGTATGGTGATTTCTGGATCAGAGTTTAAGTGGTGGGGAGAAAAAGAGAAGAAGATCAGCCACTGAACTTGTTATCTTTGTTTTCACCATCAAGGCTATAATCTGCATGTGAAAAAGCTGGCATCTGCAGATAAACTAAAGTACACTCACAGATGACCATATGGGAGTTTTATTGACCGTCTCTCAGACCCCGGATCATCACTGTTATCAACAGTATGATAAATACATACAGAGGGATTCCATGACTTGCACATTCAGATAAGTTTACGTGAAGCAGGATTGGCAACCTTTGGGAAAACGGATAGCCCCAATCTGACCTCTGACTTTTTAATCTACAGGGGACCCTGGGTGGAGAAGTAGCAGGAGGTAGGGGTTGGGGTTGGGAGTGAAGGAGGGGAGGAGTTTTGCAGATTATACATTCCTGTTCTGTCAACATCCTTCACTACTGTTCATTCCCCTTACCCACAGTCATCTTATTTTTTTTAAGTCATTTTATTTTTTATTAAAACATTTTATTGCTGTATAACTGATTTACAATGTGTTAGTTTCAAGTATATAGCAAAGTGAATCAGTTTTTTATATATATATATATATTTATTTATATATATATTTCTTTTTTTCTTTAAGTCACTTCAGTCATGTCTAACTCTGTGAGACCCCACAGACGGCAGCCCACCAGGCTCGCCCGTCCCTGGGATCCTCCAGGCAAGAACACTGGAGTGGGTTGCCATTTCCTTCTCCAATGCATGAGAGTGAAAAGTCAAAGTGAAGTCGCTTAGTCATGTCCAGCTCTTCGCGACCCCATGGACTACAGCCTACCAGGCTCCTCTGTCCATGGGATTTTCCAGGCAAGAGTACTGGAGTGGGGTGTCACTGCCTTCTCCATATATATATATAAACACATAAAATACTACTCTTTTTTTAGATTCCTCATAAGGACCTACCATATAGCACAGGGAACGCTACTCTTTAATGGCCTGAATGGGAAAAGAATCCCATGCTAATTTTATTATTAAACCTCTTGGGCTGTCTTCCAGAGCAAGACAGATTAGGGTGACCTCCCTTCTCGCCACCCGATCTATTGGTGCCCATGACCAAAAACAGACCTATTCACAGATACGGTTCAATATGGTGTACGCTTCCACTTTCTGAGATTAAGAGCAACCATTATGCAATGTCACCCTTATATGAGCATGACTAAGAGTCAGCCCTTCCGCCTTTAAGGGGCCCCCAGAGCTGCTGAGGTCAACGGTTCTTTGGCCTTTGCCCACAAACAGCTGCTTAGACCGAAGGTTACGGAAATGCCTTCCTATGGGAAGCATCTGGAATCATCCCACAAGGAAAGAGTAGATCAAAGGTCCGATTTTTTTGTGCAAAAAATATCAAGTCCATCATAGTCTCTCATGGAAGTCGAGACAAACGACATTGCCCTGATGAGCTGGAACAAGGCAGAAATTACTCTCTAAATTATTAACCTGTGTATTAGAAATGGTGCTGTTACAAATAAGACTGCTCGGGGCCAGCCCTGTAGGACCCTCGGAACATCCCCAGAGCTTAGGAAAATGTTGAGAATAACTAACTCTTCCTGGCCCGGGGACACACTGCCCTGACTGGCCGTCCACCGCCACCAGTAACGGCAGAAGACGTTTTCTAGCGTGAATGCAGTGCTTTGAAATCCACAAGCCTGTGCCACCTGGTGCAAAGACGGTTCATATTCACCCAGGTCACTGCTATCTTATCCTCGGAATCACCAGGAATGGGGGTAGAGCTGGCAAATCCACCACTTTGCTTTACTCTTAAAAAAAAATTGTGATAAATATGTCTATCCCAATCTCCCAGTCTACCCCACTCTCCCCACCCCCTTGGAATCTATGTTGCTCTCTACAAATACATGGGTCTGTGTTTCTGTTTGCAAATAGGTTCATCTGTACATTGTTGTAAATTCCACATATTTGTGTTAATATATGATGTTTGTTTTTCTGGCTTCATTCTGTATGATAGTCTAGTTCCATCCATGTCTCTGCAAATGACACAATTTTGCTCCTTTTTATGGCTGAGTAACATTCCATTGTATATACGTACTACTGGGGAGTTTAACAGGGACAGTTTCAGTTGAGGAAGGTGCAAAACTCAGGAGGGTGGATGATGGTGAGGGTTGCACAACCTTGTGAATCTCCTTAGCGCCACTGAACAGTGAAATGTGGTTACAATAGTATTTTTTATATTATGTGACTTTTACCATGATAAAAAAAATTAAAAATGGTGGTAAAATGTACATAACATGAAAGTGACCATCCTAACCCTTTTTAAGTGTTCAGGTGCATTCATATGTTCCGTCACCATGACTACCATCTACCTTCAGGACATGTTTTATCTCAACTTTGCCTCATTTTACAGTGACCCAGGAAGTTCTGCCCTTGCTCAGGGAGGTTGGTGACTCTTGCCAGTGGGAATTTAGAGACCTGTCTTTTTCTAAGCACCACCTTACTTCTTACATGAAAAAACATCTACCAGTTTCCGTTAGGATCTGTAGTTACATGACCAGATGACACGTGTCAGGGAAAATTTCACAAATATCACAGAACACATGGCTTCAAAATTCCTGTTAAAGGAGGCAGGGTTTATGCTCAGGTTTGGGTCACACAGACTTGACCTGAAAGCCTGAATGCATCCGTGCAAAGCTCCACACTGCATCTCAGGGTTACCTGTCCACACACATATTCGGTCTAAGACCTGTATACTCAGTGATCCATTCTTCACGCAGCTACATTTGCTGACATAGTAAATGAGTTACATCCCCCTCCCCAGCCCCATAGCCTGATTATGGTTAAAGAAGATTTTCTTCCAAGAACAGCACCCCAGAGGGTGGGTGGGGAGTCAGGGTCCAGGCAGCCTGGGTGTGATGTGAGGATGGTGCTGGCAGGACCTCAGGGTCCCGGGGGCCTCTTACCACTTTAGGTCTGAATGGCGGGTCGATCTCCTTCCTTTCCAACTCTTCCCAATTGATCTCCCGAAACAAGGGGTGCTGACGGATGTCTCCCCTCACCCCCAGCCGCTTCTCGGGCTCTCTTACGAAGAGCTGAAAGGGAGCAGAAGCGGAGCAGTTACTTCTCATGGGATGGACCAGGCTCCTCAGATGCAGGGAGCCCGGACCGCAAGGCTCGACGCCACTGAGAGAGGGGTTTGGCTCTTGCCACCTGATTTCAGAGCCTTCTTTTTCTACAACTGTCTTAAACTATCGACTCAAGTCAAACTAGTGGCAACAGGTCTACTGAATATTCCAGAGTCTGAGCTTTGCTCTAGAAATGCTCTTTTTTGAATTATCTAGACCTCGATCGAAATCAGCTTTGCCCTGTGTTATTCATGAGGCCGCCAGCAAGTCACAGAAGCTCTGAGTCAGGTTCCTCATCGGTAAGGTGAGTGAAGCCTCCTTACAGGACTGTTCTGTGGGTTACAACAACAACACACACACACACACACACGCAGGTGTGTGCTAATTCCTGGTCTGCATAACACACCAGCAGAGGCTAAGTGACCAGCATGTTTGTTGTCTGGTTGACTGCCATCAACCAAGGTTGATTTCTTACAAAGCTGCTTTCTTAGGGTCACACTCATGCTCTAAGGAAGAGCTTAGCCTCGTGTTGTTATAATTAAAAGCTTCAGGGAATCAGGTAAGAAGTGTAACAGCTGCCTGAGGCCAAGTGTGCACACACTAGTTTTCTGTTCATTCCCCCAGTAACATGGGGCATTTGTTCCAAGAGGATCATGAGAAAGAGTTTTCTGAGCCTAGCAGATATACCTGTGAAAGGTAAAAAAAAAAAAATTAGAAGATAAAAGGAATAATGAGAAGGTAATATGATCTCCAGCTTCAGGACACCAAATCCTTTCTAGTTTTGCACAGATGAGGAAATTATCATCTCTGCCCTGCAGCTGGTCCTCCCCACCCTGGTCCTGAAGATGCCCGTTGCCCCTTTAGGCAGTCATCGTCTCTGCCACAGGGCAGGCTGCACCAGAGGAATAAATGCTTACAGAGAAAGATTTGATTTCGTCCATAAAAGCTGTCACAAGTGTGGTTTACATTTGTAGGAAAAAGCACATCTCTTACATAAATGGCCAGGATGCAGCTGGAATTTGTTTAAACGTATTCGACTGTCTGGTCGAGAAAGCAGTGCTGAGACACTGTGGATGGCCCCCTCCCCTGGACCCCCAGGCTTCGCATCTGCCACTGGAATCTCCCTTCCAACTTCAGTCCCTCTTCAGACGGCTCTTTCTTCTAAAGGGAGAGGTATTTCTGTCTGGGATCAATAGCGTTTCATCATTTTCCAAACAAACAGGACATCCTGGATGAATAAATGAGGAAGAAAGGGGCATGTCTCTGACCACCGTCAACTGAACAGCCATGTTCCAGCTGTAATTCTTTAAACCTTAAAGAAGACATTTCACACAATTTTTAAAGTGTACTTTTCATTTAGTTATTACAAAACATTGGCTGTATTCCCAATGTTGTATAATACATCCTTCTAGCCCATCTTGCACCTGAGTTTGTGCCTCCCTTCCCAACCCTGTGTTACCCCACTCTCCTCCCCGCTGGTAACCACCAGCCTCTGTGTCGGTGGGTCTGCTGCTTTTTTGCTATATTCACTAGTTTGCTGTACTTTTAAGATTCCACATGTAAGTGATATAGTATTTACCTTTCTGTGAAAGTGTTAGTTGCTCAGACCTGTCCAACTCTTTGTGACAAGGTCTTATTTTCACTTAGCATAATGCCTTCTAAGTCCATTCATGTTGTTGCAAATGACAAAATTTCATTCTTCTGTATGGATAAACAGTATTATATTGGATGTGTGCGTGTGTGTGTGTGTGTGTGTATGTATGTATTACATTATGTATATATGTGCATATAGAGACATACATACATATATAAAACATCTTTGTTCATTTGTCATTGATGAAGTCTCAGGTGTTGCTTCCCCGTCTTTGCTATTATAAATATTTTTAGTTTTTGAGGAACCTCCATGCTGTTTTCCATAATGGCTGCACCAATTTACATTCTCACCAACAGTGTAGGAGAGTTTCCTCTTCTCTACTTCCTCACCGTTTTTCATTTGTTGTCTTTTTGCAATAGACATTCTGACAGGTATGAGGTGACATCTCGTTGTGGTTTTGATTTGTGTTTCCTTGATGATTAGTGATGCTGAACATCTTTTCATGTGCCTCTTGACCATCCTCATTTCTTCTTTGGAAAAGGTCTTCTGCCCATTTTAATTTTGTTATTTTTTATTTTCTTCATTTTTCTAATATAAATTTATTTTAACTGGAAGCTAATTACTTTACAAAATTGTGTTTGTTTTGCCGTACATCAACATGAATCCGCCACGGGTGTACACGGGTCCCCCAACCTGAAGCCCCCCCACCTCCCTCCCTGTACCATCCCTCTGGGTCATCCCACTGCACCTGCCTCATGCATTGAACCTAGACTGGCGATTCGTTTCACACATGATATTATACATGTTTCAGTGCCATTCTCCTAGGTCATCCCACCCTCTCCCTCTCCCACAGAGTCCAGAAGACTGTTCTATACATCTGGGTCTCTTTTGCTGTCTCGCGTACAGGGTTATCGTTACCATCTTTCTAAATTCCATATACATGCGTTAGTATACTGTATTGGTATTTTTCTTTCTGGTTTACTTCATTCTGTATAATAGGCTCCAGCTTCATCCACTTCATTAGAACCGGTTCAAATGTATTCATTTTAATGGCTGAGTAACATGGTACGGGCACAAAGACAGGAATACAGATCAATGGAACAAAATAGAAAGCCCAGAGGTAAATTCTGCCCATTTTTAAGTTGGGTTGTTTTTCTTTTGATGTTGAATTGCGTGAGTTGTTTACGTATGCTGGCTGTTGAGCCCTCGTTGATCATACCGTCTGCAGACATTCCCTCTCACTCATGGTCTGTCTGCTCGTTTTGTCAGTGTCCCCTTTCCAGCTGTAACTCTCACTGGGGCACCGCCTCTCCTGACGTGCATTTGTTCCGCGCACTGCATGCATCCACGCCCCTGCCGGACTAGAGGGTGGAGCCCGGTACAGACACCATGCCGTTACAGATGCCAGTGAGTGCTCTGTCCACCTTTTTCAGAGAATCCCTTACTTCTGGGTCTCACAACATTAGGTGTAACTCCCTAGGGGGAGTGTCTCTCAGAATGATTCATTAGTATCCCTTTGATTTTTACAGAAAAGGGAGCTCAAGGGCGTGAGGGCTGTTGGATTAAACTTATAGAGCAAAAGAGATGCAGAGATGAAACTAGAGGCCAGCCTTACAATCAGCACATGGCAAAATGAAAACCAATTTTTATCAGCCCAGCTCCTAGAACCTGGGGGATCTTCCCGCGGAGCAAGGACATGGACATTTTACTTACTCATATGAGAAAGAATAAGCCCAGATTCCTCCATGTGGATTTAAAACCTCTTTCAACAACTGGTTCTTTTTCTTCCCCTTCTTTATCCTTAATTGTCTTTGTTTCTGCTCTATTCACCAAAAAAATTCACTTTCTACATTCACAGCAAATCTCTTCCCTGCCACTGAAACTCTGCAGGTGCCTTTTTTAAAGCGGAGGAGGGTATTTGCTAGAACTGAGCTTTAGATTTAGTTTTGTTTTTAAACTTTTTATTTTGAAATAATTATAGGGCCTCAGTCTGCTGTAACAAAACGCCCCAGACTGGAAGACTTAAAAATAGCAGAAGTTTGTTTCTCCTGGTTCTGAGTGGGGGAAGTCCAGGATCTAGGTGCTGACATGGTCAGTTTCCGGTAAGACCTCTCATCCTGGCCTGGAGGCGGCCGTCTTCTTGCCACGGGCTCATGTGGCCTTTTCTTGGCGCACGTTTTAGAGGAAGCGATCTCTTTTCTCTCCCTCTTTTTGTAAGGATACTAATCCCACCTTGAGGACCCCACCCTCATGACCCCTTCTACACCTAATTGGCCCTCAAAGGCCTCACGACCTATAACGTCACTTTGTGAGTTCGAGGACTTAAACATGTGAGCCACTAATCCGATTTACAACTCACAATGTTGTCCTTTCACGAATGTTACAGAAGTGGGCTCATACAGTACATGACCTATAGAGATTGATTTTTCCTTCTTTTCGCTTTAATGTCCTTTGCTTGTTCGGTGACTCTGTCCTTTTAATTGCTGAGTAATTAAAAGATGGAAACTTGACGTCAGTAAGTAAAAGGCCCATGCCCTTGCTCTAGGGAGTTCTCCCAGGTTCTGGGAGCCGAGCTGATAAAATTCGTTTCCATCTTGCACTTTTCACCACATCTTTCCTCCTCCAACAGGAAGCAATCCATTCCTCCTCCTCAATCTTCCTCTCCTTGGAAACCACCCTGCCCCCAGTGTCTTTCTGTGGACTTACTCCCAACATCTCCACCTGGTCTGGGTTACACCCTCACTGCGTCCTCGCCAGGACGTCTCCTCTGCTGAGCTGGGAGGAGCTGGGTTTGGAAGCACAGGTGTTCAGCTTTATGGAAAAGGTAGCTGCAATGTCAGCTCCAGACCCCCCAAGCCTTTTCCTCGCTTTCTTTTTCTAGTGAGTTCTGACAGTCCAGGCCTCTGGAGGGCAGCCTTCATGCTATGGATTGAACCGTGTCCCTTCAAAATCCATGTATTGAATCCCTAGCCCCTAGTGTGAGTGAACTGGAAGGAAGGAGATGCTTAAGGTTAGTGACGGAGAAGGCAGTGGCACCCCACTCCAGTACTCTTGCCTGGAAAATCCAATGGACGGAGGAGCCTGGAAGGCTGCAGTCCATGGGGTCGCCGAGGGTCAGACACGACTGAGCGACTTCACTTTCACTTTTCACTTTCATGCATTTGGAGAAGGAAATGGCAACCCACTCCAGTGTTCTTGCCTGGAGAATCCCAGGGACAGGGGAGCATGATGGGCTGCCGTCTATGGGGTCACACAGAGTCGGACACGACTGAAGTGACTTAGCATAGCATAGCATAAGGTTAATGAGGTCATGAGGGTGGAGCTGATCTGACGAGTCCTTATAAGAGGCGGCGTCAGCATTGTCACTCGAGAACACAGTGCCTGCAAGCAGGAGGGTTCTCACCAGAAACCCACCCTGCCAGGCCCAGACCTTGGATTCCCGAGCCTTCAGAAATGGAAGTAAATTTCTGTTGTTTAATTCGCCTAGTCTACGGTGTTTTGTTACAGCAGCTGGAACCAACTAACATACCTCAATTTAGTCCTTCCAAGAGCCAGGGTGTAAAATAAATGTAACAACTGTCGTAGTGCCTGAAGCTGCCATTATGGAAAAGCGAAACTGTTTCCATTCCAATCCTTGTAACTAATTTTTACTGTTGTCATCTTTTTTTTAATTGGTTAATTTTGAAATTAGCTTTCATTTTATAGATGTCTTGTTCAGTCATTAAAAGGGAACTTAATTGGTCATCTGGGGAGTTTTCTAAGTTTACTGCCTGTTTGGATCCATCAGAAAGTGCAACCTGAGGGTGTACTGGTTCAGATTTTTAAATACCATCAACCTTGGGCTGGGGCTCCTCTGGGGGCTCTGTCAGCACTTCAGATTCAAGACCTTGATTCCTCAGGGAGAACTCCACGCCGCCTCTACGTATGAAACATCCTAGATGAGCTGACAGTCGGATGAGAGGCTGAAGTGTATTACTCAGTTTAAATTTAATTCTGAGCAGTTCTTCATGAGAAAAAAGACTGGTGAAAAAAAGATAGGCCAGATAATCTTCTAAGTTTGGATTTAAAACCACTGATAACATCTGATGTTGAAAGATCCTATCCTCGTCCCCGTTTCATTATAAGAAGAGCAGAGCTAAGAATTATTTCCCTAAATGACTTTTTATTTTAGCTAGCTGATATGTCAGAAATCAAAACTCTGTTTTGTTCAAAACACCTGTATTTGCAGTTCTTTTTAGATCTGCTGGCGCTTGGTTAACACTTGCGGGTCTCTTTGATCCACATAGTCGCTGGAACAGCTCAGTAATGTAGGTGCTTATCATGATATGTAATTAGCATGTTGTATGAGCATGAGTTTTCTTTTTTCTTTTTTTTTACAACTTACTACAATCACACTTGTACTGGTGTTTTGCATCTTCAAAAGAGGAGAACTTAAAGTTTAAATCTGTAGTGATGGCTTTCCCGTGCATCGTGTGTCTCTGCGATGGACTGACTCCCTGGGCGCTCCTGGTTCACGGTTAGTGATTCTTGGAGTCTGCGGCACTGGGTTCTGGTTTTTCTTTGTCAAGTAATCTCCTTTCTCACTTTTGTTTGCTCTTGGCTGTGCTGGGCCTTCATTGCAGGCTCTTCTCTGGCTGCAGCGAGTGGGGGGCTCTCTAGCTCTGCTGCGGGGCTTCTCTTGCTGTGGCCGTGGGCTCACGGGCTCAGTAGCTGTGCTGCATGAGCTCAGCTGCTCCACGGTAGGTGGGATCCTCCAGACCAGGACTCGAACCTGTGTCTCCTGCATTGGCAGGCGGATTCTTTACCGCTGAGCCACCAGGGAAGCCTGCCAAGGCTTAAGTCCGGTCTATCGCGGGTGAGGTCTGACTCCTACTTTGACAGTAAATTCTGGAGATCGCTGCTAAGATAAGAGCCTGCAGTATCAAGGGTTCCGGGTGAAAAATACATCAATGTCTCCTGTGGACACGGGTCAGGAACGTGGCAGGAGGGCTGGCCTGTGTCCATCTGGACAGCCCCTGGACTCTGCTCAGCAGGAGTCTCACCCACATGGAGTGTTGCTGGCTTAAGATTTCATACAGAAGTTGGGTTGAGGGATGAATTCAACAGCCTGAGTCTCAAGGGCTTCATTGCAAACTGTCTCCAATTATAGGCATTTCCAAGACACCTGGTAGCATCCCATACAAAGCCTTGGCTTTTTTTGTTTTTGGCCATGGCATGTGGCCTGTGGGATCTTAGTTCCCTGACCAGGGATTGAACCTGGGCTCTCTGCATTGTGAATGCACCGAGTCCTAACTACTGGGCCACCAGGGAACTTCCAAAGTCTTAGCTTTAAAACCCGTCAGATTCAAAGAGCAGGCAGCCCCCAGTCATACAAGAGCAGTTCTTTCTCTTCATAATCTCTCTGTCTTCTTGCTGTGTTCGGTCTGAAGCAGAAACCCAAGAGCTGGAGACGAAGGGGGAGCACACACAGCTGGTACTCTCTGACCACACTCTCTTCTCCAGAAGTGAGCAGCTGCCAGCCGTGAACCCGGCCGGAGGAAAGGGAGCTGGGAGTCTTTGCTCTCAGTTAGGACTGGTGTAATGAGTAATATCTTGGCCAGGACAGCTTTAATTTCTCAGCCAGGACAGTGTTTTCTGACTTAGGAGTGACAAGAACTTTTTCTTTTATCTAAGAATGAGCAGAAAGCCACACAAACTATCCACATCTTCATCCAGGGTAAGGGGAAGATTTTTAATTACGTTTCAGGATCAGCGTTATAATTTGACGTCTGTACACATTACAGAACAATCACCACTGAGGTCTAATTACCACCCATCACCCCAGAGTTGACCCCCCTTCATCTATTTTTGCCGAGTCCCCTAACCCTCTTCTCCACTGGTAATCACGAATCTGTTCTTTGTATCCATGAGTTTGTTTTTATTTCATTGTGCTTGTTTTGTGTGTTTTCTTAGATTTTGGTGGTTCAGAGGTTAAAGCTTCTGCTTGCAATGTGGAAGACCTGGGTTCAAGCTCAGGGTCGGGGAAGACCTGGGTTTAAATCCCTGGGTCGGGAAGATCCCCTGGAGAAGGAAATGGCAACCCACTCCAGTATTCGTGCCTGGAGAATCCCATGGACGGGAGGTGGGTCCACGGGGTCGCAAAGAGTCAGACACAACTGAGCGACTTCACTTTCACTTTCACTTTAGATTTCACATGAGTGAAAGCACATGGTATTTGTCTTTCTCTGTCTGACTTATTTCACTACCTAGAACGCCCCCTAGATCCATCCATGGTGTTGTAAATGGCAATATTTCATCTTCATGGCTGAGTAATATTCCATTATACGCATCTCACACACAGCAAAGCTTCCCCTGTTCATCCATGGATAAACATTTAGGTTGCTTCCATAGCTTTGGCTATTGTAAACAATGCTGCAGTGAACACAGGGGTGCAAAAATATTTCCCAGTTAGTGTTTCCATGTTGTTCAAATGAATAATCAAAGTGGAAGACCGTGTGAGTGCATGGCAGTTCTATTCCTAACTTTTTGATGAATCTCCATACTGTTTTCCATAGTGTACCTATCAATTTACATTCCCAACAACAGCACATGAGGTTCCCTTTTCTCCACATCCTCATCAGTACTTATTTCTTGCCTTCTTGATAACAGCCAATCGGACAGGTACGAGATGACAGCTCATTGTAGTTTTGACTTGCGTTTCCCTGGTGAGTGATGTTAAGCATCTTTTCATGTACACATTAGCCACCTGTATGTCTTTGAGAAACTGTTTATTCAGATCCTCCTTTGCCCATTTAAAAACTGGGTGGTTTGTTGTTGAGTTATATGATTTCCTTATGTATTCTGGATATTAATCCCTTATTAGACATATGATTTGCAAGTATCTTCTCCCATTCAAAGTTTTTGTTTTGATGATTTTATTTGCTGTGCAGAAGCTTTTTAGTTTGAGGCCGTCGATATATTTTTTTACTTTTGTTTCCCTTGCTTATAGAGCCAGATGCCCCAAAATATCGCTAAGACTGACGTCGATGAAGTCTGTTTTCTTCTAGGAATTTTACGGTTTCAGGTGGACAGAATAGACTGTATAGGGATTGTTGCTGGAGATTTCTTTTGTAAATTATGCATGTGAAGGTCTATCTTACACTCATTTTGATAGCTCACGTTCATCCTATTGGTGTCTTAGTTAAAACAGATGGCAAGCATACCCTCTACGGCTGGCTCAGAACAATTATTGTTTACTATGTACTGGGTTGGTCAAAAAGTTTATTCCCGTCTTTCCATAACATCTTACGATCAGAAAACCTAGTGCTAATCTTAGAAAAGTCTCCTTGACTTCACTTCTTACCTTCACTAAAAGGTCCTTCGCCTCCTTCTCGAGCCATCGCGGGTAAAAGGGATTGTCCATGCGGATGGAGTGGAAAAGCTCCTCTTCATCCTGCCCGTGGAAAGGGGACTGACCTACTAGCATCTCGTAGAGGAGGACACCAAAGGACCACCAGTCCACAGAGTGGTTGTACTTCTGACCCAGGAGGATCTGTGTGAACAGGAGGCAAAGACACAGAGAATAGAAATGAGGTTGACTCAAACCTTGCATGGACTTTTCAAGGCCACCCAGGATATAACTCATGAGTACAGAGCGTGGTTTTAGCAAAGATGACACTGAAAACGATGTTTTGAGAAGTTAATGATCGGGTAGAAATGAGTGGGCAGTGCCCAAACTAAGCAAATATTTTTGAGATCAACCTCTTTTTTCCCCCACCTAAGCGAAACAGCAAAATTGTACCATCACCCTTCATCTGCCCATCTGAGACGGGAGCATGTGGGTGACAGATTCAGCCCAGGAGAGCTGGTGTGTATCTGTGCCCTTCGGTGCCTCTAAACCAAACCCACGCATTTTATGGACTTTCTGTTAAGTGTTGGGGCTTCCCTGATTGCTTGTTGGGTAAAGAATCTGCCTGTAATGCAGGAGACACAGGAGATACGAGTTCAGTCCTTGAGTTGGGAAGATCCCCTGGAGGGAGAAATGGCAACCCACCCCAGTATTCTTACCGGGAGAATCCCATGGACAGAGGACCCTGGTGGGCTACAGTCCAAAGATTCACAAAGAGTTGAACATGAGTGAGTGACTACGCAACCTAAGCAAATGGTCCTGAGTCTTTACATAAAGTTTTTGTAGCTAACCAAGCAGCCAAGGAGGTTGACCAAGTCCACCCCTTAAACCTAAGCAGTCATGGTTACGAAGAGTCAAATTTTGTGACTACGCTGAGAGAGACTAGGACAACAAGCCGATAGATATTTGCAAAAAATAAAAATCAAGTTGCAAACAGAATTTTTCAATCTGCCACTGACTTCCAGGATAAAAATGCTACCTACTGGCCTTAATGTTTGAACACCAAAGTTAATCTTAATGTTCAAAAAATAACCTTAAGGAACAGTGTAAAAGTAGACCTAGAGAGAATGATAAAATAAAGATGAGCACAGCACAATCTTAGTTCAGGGGCCTTTGCCTCAAGTGGGGACTGGTTCAGATGCAATGCCCAGGACGTGCCACAAGGGGGAGCCCACGGCAACCAGAAGCCGCTCTGAGCATCACATCCTGGCACACAACTTCATTTGGGTTGGATTAACGAAAAGAAACTTGGAAGACAGGAGACAGTTAAGGTGGAAATTCAGTCTGCCAGGGCTAGGTGATAAAGAGTTTCAATCTTAAGTTAGGGGAGAGAAGCACAATGCCAATTCAGTTATTCATGGTGTGAACAGAAAATCTGCAAACGTCTGTGATGGGTACTGGGCGTTTCCCCATACTTTGTGTGTTACTGACAAGAACGTCTGGGGTAGGTCCTCTTATCCCTGTTTAACAAAGGACAGTGACTGGACCCTGGGAAGGTCTTCACGTCTTCCTTAAGGTCTCCTGGTTAGTCAAGAGCTATGTTCTGAACCCTGGTCTTTGGCGATCTTACTATACAACGTTCCTTTTCCATTATAATGTCTCCAGGATTGAAGCTTTGCTCTAACTTGGTCATGCTCAAACTAGTCTATATTTTTAAAGAAACTGGTGGAGAAACACTGGCTGGAGTTGGCCCCCTTTGAATCTCAGACCCTGATGCCTTCTCTTGGCCATGCTGTCTTTTGTCCCGTGTCCTCCCCATCTTTGCTCAAAATAATACAGGTAATCATAATGTTATCACTTCATGTCAGAGTCCTTCTTTCTCTCTTAGAGCAAAGGAGAACTGCAATTCCATCTGCCTTGTGGAGCTAGTAATTTGAGGTCTGCACATGGCTCACCGGGTGATGTCCACAGCAGAGGAAGTGTCCTTAGAAAACCGAGAGACCTCCAGTGCCCCCACTCAGCGTGACTCCTGCCTTCTCCAGGGAGCGCCTTCTCTGCATTAAAATTCCTAAGTGGCTGGTAGATGTTAAAAAGCAGGGTGTCTCTTTATTTTACTGTTTTCCTATTCTTTGTCAAAATGAGTGTAGACCTCCAATTACACGTCAGACCCTCGGTCTTATAGCAGTGACAGGGGACAAGGGAGGTTTTGAGAAGACCCCAGGAAGCATGGACTGCTGGGACTATTCCCTGGTTTGGAGGAGCACAGTCGGCTTTTTCACGCATCGTTCCTGACACTACACTGAATGCCTTAATTTCTTGTGTTTTGGGATCTCCGCCCATATCTTTGGGGTTCCCAGGGGAGAGTGAGTGAGATGAAGGAAAAACTTCACCAAGGCCCATGCATGGCGTGTGTGTGGAGCTTTGGAAAATGGGTAGCGTTTTGATGGAAAACAGGGAGGCTAGGGAGTGTTCGTGTGCAAAAGAGGCCTAGAGGTGGGGGAATCTGGCACAGGTTCAGAGACGGGCATTTGCGGTGCAGGGCTGAGTGTGGACATTCAGGGAATGGGTGACAGATGCTCCGAGTGGTGGGGGAGGAGCCTAGACATCAGGGTGGAGAAACTGTGGTCCTTAACGGTGCGAAATTCAGTTTACTAGCAAATCAATTACATGTGCGCCGCGGGAGCACAGAGGAGGAAACAACTGATTAGTCTAAGAAGCCAGGAGCATCTTCAGGGAGAGGATGACTCTGGAGGTGGGGGCGATCAGACCCAGGATCCCAAGTGCCCGGTTCAGGGCCACGGGAGAGGAGGGAAGCTAGGCTTCTCAGGACGTACGATTCAGGACCTTCACTCGGGGTTTTGGCTTGTACCAGATGATAATGGGGACCTCCTGAAGATGCTCAAAGTCGTGGCATGACAGGTTTTTGTACTGGAAAGGGAAACCTGGTGATGCGGAGGAGGAGTGGCCCTCAGTTCAGGGCATCCAGGGTCACCTAGACGGTGCCACAAGATATAGATGAAGATACCAGAATTTGTATTTTTGCAAGTTTAAAAAAGTTCTGAGGGACATCTGAGCCCTGGTTTAGAGACCTAACAAGGACTAGGTTTCCCGAGAGGGCAACCGGAAGCCTCACCGGAAGCCTCATCTCAGGAGGAGCTGCTGGTGCGTCGGCCAGGGCATCTGTTTTCAGCACGTCGTGGGGTGTGTCTGTTACGACGACTTACTGTCCTAAGGTGTGACGTCACCTGTGTCGTAGGCCTGGTTAAGGGGATGGCTGGGTTGTGTTTGAACTAAGCTCATTTTTACAACATGGTGGGTCCTTAAAAAGTTTCCTCCAAAGAAGCTTGGGATGAAGACCACGCTAAGTGACGTAAAGCCAGAGATGGCAGTGCAGGGGCCTTACTCCTCGTCCAGCTGCTTGTCACTTTATCATCAGGCTGAAAACGATCATCTCATTGGTTATAGTAGGAAGCTGGCTAAATCAGGTGTATCAAAAACACGGTTGTAAATTCTGGACGTACATCCACTGTTCTTAGCCATGAACCTTGCCTTATGGACACCTTGTGGCATCTATCTTACATGACGTCTTTGTGAGGGCTCTTTTTTAGCTATGAGCCACTAAAACCAGAAACTGAAAGAAACTAACCATCTGGACGCAGAGTTCCTAAGAACAGCAAGGAGAGATAAGAAAGTCACCCTGAGGGATCAATGCAAAGAAATAGAGGAAAACAGCAGAATGGGAAAGACGAGATCTCTTCAAAAAAATTACAGATACCAAGGGAACATTTCATGCAAAGATGGGCTCAATAAAGGACAGAAATGATATGGACCTAACAGAAGCAGAAGACATTAAGAAGAGGTGGTAAGAACACACAGAAGAACTATACAAAAAAGATCTTCATGACCCAGATAACCATGCTGGGCTGATCACTCACCTAGAGTCAGACATCCTGGAATGTGAAGTCAAGTGGGCCTTAGGAACCATCACTATGATCAAAGCTAGCAGAGGTGATGGAATTCCAGTTGAGCTATTTCAAATCCTAAAAGAAGATGCTACACTCAATATGCCAACAAATTTGGAAAATTCAGCAGTGACCACAGGACTGAAAAAGGTCAGTTTTCATTCCAATCCCAAAGAAAGGCCATGCCAAAGACTGTTTAAACTACCGCACAATTGCACTCAGCTCATACACTAGCAAAGTAGTGCTTAAAATTCTCCAAGCCAGGCTTCAACAGTGTGTGAACCAAGAACCTGCAGATGTTCAAGCTGGTTTTAGAAAAGGCAGAGGAACCAGAGATCAAGTTGCTAACATCCGCTGGATCATCAAAAAAGCAAGAGCGTTCCAGAAAAACATCTACTTCTGCTTTATCGGCTATGCAAAAGCCTTTGACCGTGTGGATCACCATAAACTGTGGAAAATTCTTCAAAAGATGGGAATACAAGACCACCTGACCTGCCTCCTGAGAAATCTGTATGCAGGTCAAGAAGCAACACTTAGAATCAGGCATGGAATAGTGGAACAACATGGTTCCAGATTGGGAAAGGAGTACGTCAAGGCTGTATATTGTCACTCTGCTTATTTAATTTACATGCAGAGTATATCATGCAAAATGCCAGATTGGATGAAGCACAAGCTAGAATTAAGACTGCAGGGAGAAATATCAATAACCTCAGATATGGAGACGACACTACCCTTAAGGCAGAAAGTGAAGAGGAACTAAAGAGTCTCTTGATGAAAGTGAAAGAGGAGAGTGAAAAAATTGGCTTAAAACTCAACATTCAAAAAACTAAGATCATGGCCTCTGGTTCCATCACTTCATGGCAAATAGATGGGGAACAATGGAAAGAGTGGTGGACTTTATTTTCTTGGGCTCCAAAATCACTGCAGGTGGTGACTGCAGCCATGCAACTAAAAGACGCTTGCTTCTTGGAAGAAAAGCTATGACCAACCTAGACAGCATATTAAAAAGCAGAGACATGACTTTATTGACAAAGTTCTGTCTAGTCAAGGCTATGGTTTTTCCTGTGGTCATGTATGGATGTGAGAGTTGGACCATAAAGAAAGCTGAGTGCTGAAGAATTGATGCTTTTGAACTGTGGTGTTGGAGAAGACTCTTGAGAGTCCCTTGGACTGCAAGGAGATCCAACCAGTCAATCCTAAAGGAGATCAGTCCTGGGTGTTCATTGGAAGGAATGATGCTGAAGCTGAAACTCCAATACTTTGGCCACCTGATGCAAAGAACTGACTCTTTGGAAAAGACCCTGATACTGGGAAAGACTGAAGACTGAGGAGAAGGGGACAACAGAGGACGAGATGGTTGGATGGCATCACTGACTCTATGGACATGAGTTTGAGTAAGCTCTGGCAGATGGTGATGGACAGGGAAGCCTGTTGTGCTGCAGTCCATGGGGTCGCCAAGAGTCAGACACGACTGAGAGACTGAACTGGACCAGTATTTTGAGTGCCTATCACAAAGTACTAAGCCAATATTTTAAAAATTATTGAGCCTCATGATTTTAGTAGAGCATGAAATGTACTATGAATAGTCATAGTTATTTAAGACTATTTCATCTTAAGTTCAGCCACATCCTTTTCCTGCATGTTTTAGAACACACACTGTACTGTTGCTAAGGTGCTTCAGTCATGTCCGACTCTGTGCGACCCCATAGACAGCAGCCCACCAGACTAGCTGGTGATAATGTATAATAAATGCACGTAAGCTGGCGATGCATTTTTAAGTGATGAAGGATGATCTGAAAGTGAAAATATGTAATGATGCACTGGCTGTTGGGTGTTCCTGGAGCAGAAAACCAGGTCAAAAGGCATCACTGGAGTCCAACCAGAGATGCCGAGGTCCTGGACAGGGATTTGCTGCTGAATTTGTTTTGCCCCAGACAGGGAGGGACTGGAGAAGCTTGTATTTGACTCACAAAGAGATTCACTCTGAGCATCAAAAAAGAATCAAGGTGTGGGGGGTGGATCTTAATTCACAAGACTGGGGAGGGATGAGAATAGATGTGTGAAGTCCTGAGGTCTAAATTTAGAGGGTCTTGGCATTTGCATTTGGGAGGGTCAAGAAAGAACAGAGAGAACAGGTTTGGGACCTGCCATGTTTGTATGGCCTGTGCCAGTCATTTGGAGATCTCAGCAGGAAGACAGATATATGGGTCTGGACAAGAAGTCTGGGCATGGCTGCAGTGATTCGAAATCACAGTCATACATACAGCTGCTGCTGTATGGGAGCAGAAGGTATGGGAGGAGAAAGGACCAGGAGTGGAACTGTGTAAAGAGAAGCATGATTGAAGGTGAGAGGATGAGACCGAAGCTGCAGAGAGAAGCCAGTCTCGGAGGCTAAATTCTGGAAGATGCCAAAGAAGAGAGATTGAAAAGGAAGGACTGCCCAAGATAGGGCATGTGTAGACAGGGCAGTTACAGCCATAGTGTGCTCACCAGAGGCCAAGCTCACGTTTAAAAAGGTGCAGTCAAAACTAAATACATACGTGCAGGGCAGAGTCTCCTGTTTCCCAGACTGAAGATGCTGCTGTTACTTTGGCAGTGAATGGATATGTCACTAAATTTGTTTCGCCTTGGAAACCAGAGGCCCATCACTGTCTATCAAACAACCACTCAGCACTCACACACTTATCAACAATTCTTCACTCACTCTTTGAAAAGGTATCTATTAGCACCTTAATGTGCCAAGCCTTGTGCTCCATCCCTGGATATAAAAGTAAGAATATACTGATCTACACAAGCGACAAGATGAGAAAACACAACCGTATACACCTGTACCAACATCACTGCCCTGGTTTTGCTAGGGTACCATAGCTATTGAAGATGGAATTGGCAGGGGAAATGGTGAACGGTAGATATGGGTGATGTTTCTTTACTATTTTTGGAAGCTTCTTGTGAATTTGTAATTATTCCAAAATAAAATGTCTAAAAAGTGAGAAAGCAGCAGTCCTGGGACTTCCCTAGTAGTCCAGAGGCTGAGACTCCCCACTCCCAATGCGGGGCGCCCAGGTTCAATCCCTGGTTGGGGAACTAGATCCCATGTGATGCAACTTAAAAAAAAAAAAGATCCTGCATGCTTCAAGTAAGATGCGGTGCAGCCAAATAAATACTTTTTAAAAAGAAGGAAACGGCCGCTGGCATTAGAGTGATCGTCCAATAGTGCAGAGAGATTCAAAGACAGAAAAGCCACGATGACTGATTTATGGTGCAAGAAGAACCACGTGGCAAGCGGGTGTCTTTCTCATCTGCCCGGGCGGGCAGCTGGCATGGAATCCAGAACTGGGCGGGGGGGAGGGCAGTGGGCAAAGCAGGATTGAAGAATGCCTTTTGAGCAAACACTGCACTTCCAGGGGCTCAGAATACAAAAGCAATGGCTTGTTTCTTTTTTAAACGTTCATAGGCTCCCCCATGTGACAAAATAGCACAAGACAGAAGTATTCTCATTTTGCATGAGAATGTGGGGCTCTCCAGGCTCACACGGGACACAGCCTGGAAACCATAACTTGGGCGTTTCTAGTCCCAAACGAAGCCACCGAACGCAGGTGGATGCCCCATGAGCCTGTTCAGCGTCCACCTGGCTCTTCTCCAGTGGCTGCTTTCAGTTGGTCTGAGCAGGGTGGATATATTTTAAGGCTGGGGTCGGGGGAGCCAGGACAGGATGGACCTGCTGGGTCCTTCACACTTGGCGAGACGCTGTAGTCAGGGCTGGTACCACCTGCCAGGAGACGCTAGCAGCGCCTTCATGCAGCTGCATTTGTCAAGTACTTGGATTAACAAACACACCTGCAGCACCAAAGCACTTTAAAGTCTTTTGGTTTCTCCCGGGAGGCAGCAGCGGCAGTGCTGGCCCGGGGCGTGCTGAGGTGGGGAGGGGCCGGGGCTCACCCTACCTCCGGCGCAATGTAGTCGGGGGTCCCGCAGAAGGTGTTGGTCCTGGCGTCTCCCAGCATGTTCTCCTTGCACATCCCGAAGTCTGCGATTTTGATGTGTCCATCTTTGTCTAAGAGGATGTTATCCAGCTTCAGGTCCCTGAAAAACAAAGAAGGTTCCCACTTTAATAAGGCAGTTTTGGTGACATGGGGTTGCTGTGTAAGACAGGACACGGTGGCCTCTGTGTCCCATCGGGGTTTTCAAATCAAGATGGCAGAGCAGAAGGACGTGTGTGCATCTTCTCCCAACATAGCTGGAAAGGCCACCCGTGGCTGCTTTGCTGGTCCTCCCCTCTCCTTTCAACCCTTCATCCACAGCACGGCTCAGGGGCTCACTGCCTCTCCTCCACGGTGTTTCCTCCGTGACCAGCGTCTCTGCCCAGGGCTCGATCTATTATAGTCCCGCGCAAGCAGGTAAGCTATTTCTGGGCCCATCTCTGAAAGGCTTCCCTGGTGGCTCAGACAGTAAAGTGTCTGCCTGCAATGCGGGCGACCCGGGTTCAATCCTTGGGTCAGGAAGATCCCCTGGAGAAGGAAATGGCAACCCACTCCAGTATTCTTCCCTGGAAAATCCCATGGACGGAGGAGCCTGGTAGGTTACAGTCCAGAGTCAGACACGACTGAGTGACTTCTCTTTCTTCCACTCTGACGGAGTCTTGTATCTTCTACGCCCAGTGCAGTGCCTGGCCCATCTCAAGAGTTCCATCCGTGTTTCTTGAATGAATGGCTGAGCAGGTGCCGAGATAGGGATGCATAAAGGTCATGTGTCATCTCTGCAAAGCAGCACCCCTCAATATTAAGAGGGGCCTTCCAGAAATGAAGCCTGGTGTGTCTGGGGACGGTTGGTATTTAGTATTACACAACACGTACACGCATTCACTTCTATGCAGATAGGGGTGCAGATAAACCCGACTCATCAAGGAAAAGGCTAGCTGCTACCCGTTTCCCTTTGTCACTTATTAAGGAGTAGTTGTTACTCAGTCGCTCAGTTGTATTTGACTCGTTGAGACTCCATGGATTGTATAGCCTGCCAGGCTCCTCTGTCGATGGGATTCTCCAGGCAAGAATACTGGAGTGGGTTGCCATGTCCTTCTCCAGGGGATCTCCCCAACCCAGGGATGAAACCCACATCTCCTGCATTGGCAGGAGGATTCTTTACCACTGAGCCACCTGGGAAGCCCATTCATTCAGTGAGGCCTAGCTTCTGCTTAAGCAAGAGTTTGAGGTTTTACATTGCTTGTAATCAGCATCCACGTTCTAAAGTTCCCATTGCTATTTCTCTCTCTTGTTAAACTCTAAGCTTCAAGAGGGTGGAAATGCGTATTGTTACTCACTGTACAGCAATGCTCTGACAAGAGTGTGGCGTGTGGCGATCCTTCCATAAATATTTGTTGAATGAACTACTCACGAGCCGGTGACTACCTCACCACTTCATTGCCTGCTGCGATTAAGTCCTGAGTAATGGTTCCCTTTCAGTGCTTTCTCACCTTGTGTGAGCGGATCAGCCGGGGACAGAGAGCAGGGGATACAGTCCTGTTCTGGTGGGTGGATGCTGCTAGCAGCTGTCCCCAGAACTGATGTCTTACATCTGGACCAGCGTGCTAACCTCCGGCACCAACGCCTCATGGACTGTCTGACCAGAGGTGTGGATGCTCCCAAGGTACAGGAATGTGTATCTCACACTCATATCAGTATCGGTTCGGTTTCTCCCATCCTAACGCAAATGCCGTCACACGCTCATTAATGAGGACTACACACTTCCGATATGTCTGTCTTCTTAGGCAGGCCCTTAGCTTTGTTCATTTGTTGTAATTATACCTGCTTTCATTGTGATGTGTTGCTTGTATTTAGACTTGAGGGAAATGTCAAGTTAGAGTCTAGTGAAAAAGAAAACTTTTTTCTCTCACCCATGATCACAGACCTCTCACATTCTGCCTTGGACCCTAGGCTGAGCATGTCTGTCTGAGAGTCTCCCTCAGGCACTCTTCATTAGAATCTTATTCCCTTGGACCTTCTAAGAGTTTGCTGTTCATGTCTTTTCATGTCCTTATATTTTACCTTCAAAAAAACCCCCAAACCCCAAACAAAGTACAAACCCAGAATGTGACTTCCTTAGGTATCCAGAGGCTGGACTTGTATAGCTTCAGTATCCACCACGATGCTTAACAGAGGCTGTGTGTTCAGCAGGTGCTCCATCCAAGTTACCAGGTGTAGTGGGTTTAAGGTACCCCACCCCCACCAACGATGTTTCTATCCTAACCCCCAGGACCTTATGAATGAGATCTTATTTGGAAAGAGAGTATTTGCAGATGTAATCAAGTGAAGGATCTTGAAATGATGTCATCTTCGATTATCTGTTGTTGCTCACTTAGTCGTGTCTGACCCTTTGTGACCCCATGAACTGTAGCCCACCAGGCTCCTCTGTCCATGGGATTTTCCATGCAAGAATACTAGAGTGGGTAGAATACTGGAAGAGTAGATTCCCTTCTTCAGGGAATCTTCCTGACCCAGGGATAGAATCCATGTCTCCGCACTGGCAGGAGACCAATGAGCCACCAGGGAAGCCCTGGTTTATCTGAGTGGTCCCTAAATCCAATGTCACGTGTCCATGTGAGAGGCATTCAAGGAAGAGACACAGGCAGAGGTGAGGGCTGAGGGATGAAGGAGGGACACCCCAAGCCTGGGAACGCCTGGGGCCACCAGAAACTGGGAAAGGCCAGAAGGACCCTCCCCAAGAGCTCGCAGACCAAGTGTGGCCCCGTGGACACCTTGATTCTGGACCTTGGGACTCCAGAGCTGGGAGGGGATAAACTGCATTGGCTGAAGTCATCAAATTTGTGCTAAATCTTATGGCAACCCTTTGAAACTAATCATCAGTGGACAGGAAAGGGAAACTAACAGAATCTTCTTGTTAATTCAGGGGCCCAGTGAGTGTCAGTAAGGTTACAAGGCACCTTGTAGGCTGAAAATTTTCTGAAGGCCAGTCTCAGTGTCCATGTACCTGCTAGGTGACGTCCCTCAGTTCAAATTATTCAATGACTTCCCAGGATCTTCTACAGACCTGTGAGTACACTGCTAAATAAATGTAGTGTTCTTTCTTAGAGGCGCATATGGCACTTCAGAAAACATGATTTCCCAAACAATTTATGATATTAAAGACACTCATGGACCCTCACTGTCTTTTTGTCCTGAGTGTCAGTAATTTACAAGAGATGAAGAGATAGAATGTGAAGAAGCAGCCTGCACTGGGGCATGTGGGGTTTGGTGGCACGAGGTCCCTTTCAGTTCTAAGATCTCTCTTCTCTTTGATCTTCCTAGTTTTTCCTCCCTCTTCTCCTATCCGTCCATCCCACACAATCTAGAGGGCCTCAGTATAGGTACACTTTGGGGATATTTCAGGCATTTCACATAGAAGGAGAAAAGCAAACCATGGAATCTGATCAGAGTTTTCACCATCCTGGTGATCAGATCTCAATTTCCTGAAGATTAAAGAATCATGTCAGATTTTTAACCTATCATTTTGTAGACAGACCCTGACCCAATACAAAAGTATATCCAAAGGGTGTCAGAGAGACTGCTTAAGAAAAATGAGTGCTGAAACCTCCCCTGAGTCATCTGGTTCGGCAGGTCTAAACAGGGTGCCCACACTTGGCTGCATCCCCTGGAAGTAGAGAGGTTTCCCCAGGCAGAGTTTCAGTCTACTCTGTAAGCACTGGTACGGACCATCCTGGATGGAGTGCTTCTGGACCACATTATTATACAGTTTGCTGTCTTTAGCAATTTGTGCAGAGCATCACTTAGCCCTTCCTAATGACTCGGAGTCCTTCCTGAGCACTGGTCACAGGAAAGCAGGTGATCCCATTTTCCTGGGCCGTTAGCTTGTCCTGCTTTCCCCCTTTATGTTGGGTCCTCGGCTGTCTCTTCTCACTGTGGTCACTGTGCAGGCCTCCAGCTGTTCAGCCAGCATCCTGTCTAGCTCCTTGCTTTTATAAAAAAAATTATCTCCCCTTCTAATCTGCAGTGAGTTGGAAACGAGTACCTAAGCCTTTGAAGATTTGTATGTTAAATGAGTTCAAGTGTGCCTTCAGAAATGGACACTGAAGTACGTTAGTTTTTATCCAAGAAGGTTGTGAGATGATGGTGTACAGTAAGTTCTGGATGGATATCCACTCAAGAAAGAGGGGACACGTGGCGTCCTGGATACAGTGACTAGGTGTAGGCATTGTAGGTTTTCACAGGCATGTTTGAGTGTTCAAGGAAGGACTTCCCTCCGCCCTTACCCAGGAGGACACTCAATATGCAGATACAGGCAAGAACGAAAAGGAGACAGAAAGCAACCGTGAGATGCCAGAGAGAAAGTAACGGGAGGAAACGAGACAAAGGGAGGCGAGAGGGAGAAGAAAAGGAAAGAAAGAACAGAATGAGGTCACAGCCCCTCGGCTTTGAGACGGGAATTTCCTCCTTGGTTGGTAAATCAGTATCTGCGATCACTCTGGGCAGGAAGCCTGGGTGTGGAACTTTGCGCCACAAAAGCACACTGACCACTGCCTGTCGTCACCTGAATACGATGATTAAACCACCCAGAGCAGGGAATCCCGACATCCCAGGGCTTGTTCCCAAAGAGCCAGCTTACCTGTAGACAATTCCTTTGGAATGAAGGAACTGCAGACCGAGGATGATTTCGGCAGCGTAGAACCTGAGTGAAGGAAAAATCGAGGTTCCACATGAAATGTTTAGTGGGAAAAAGGTTCCCCTTTAGACAGAGTGAGCGTGTGGCGTTCTGCTAAATGTACATGCGGAATTTTGTTTAATCCTATCAAAAGGAAGACCACATCCATTCTACACGCCCAGCTTCAGCCCTGAGAGAATAAACAGAGCTGATATCTAGTGCTGCTGCTTATACTGTGAACTAGAATACCCACTCCAGTGTTCTTGCCTGGAGAATCTCAGGCACGGGGGAGCCTGGTGGGCTGCCGTCTATGGGGTCGCACAGAGTCGGACACAACTGAAGTGACTTAGCAGCAGCAGCAGAATGCTTGAATTATCATTTTGGAGGGTTATGAGAATATTCAAAGACACTAAATGTAATAATAATGTGCCGGGAGCCAGCGTGAGGAATCCCACCCATGACAAGTTCCTGCAGCAGAGGCCTGATGGGCAAGGCGAATCAGGCCTCAGGGTTTCCCCCTGGTATTTCCTGAGCATGTACCCCCAAAATAAGAATATGCCTGCCTTATTGTATTGTACTTTTCCACTCTTCTGACACACTGGAAAAAGTTAACTCAGGGCTTTAGTCTTTTGCATTTGAAAGGGATGTTTCAGTTCAAACCCCCTCTGATAGCTCTCTAGCTTGCCTAACAGGTTCCCCCAGACTTTTTACAGCTTGTGAATTGTTTATAGTCTCCCAGCCACGAGAGGCACAGGAAGCTTAAAACATCCTAGGAATGTAGGGCCTTCCGAGGTGTCAAGATTATTAGAATAAAACTGATTAAGCGTTTCATTGTTGAGCCAATACTTGCTGCCAAATTTTCATATCTTTTATTTGTTGACACAGTTGGTATACAGAAAAAAGAAGTAGCAACATTAGATCTTTGAGTTAAGTACCTTCTTTGTTATAACCCACTGTGCCTTTGTTCTATAGAGATGTAACTTTAGTGCTTTAAGGAGATGCAGATTAAAGAAAAACACTTCAGGGGAAACAAGATTAACATTCATTAAGGAAGAGAGCCAAAAATTGTTAACAAGCCTCTTGTCCAGAAGATAATGTAAATCACCTGAGACCTTTTGTATACAAAAAGATATACAGAAAGGGTCAGGACTGCTGCCCCTGCATGACTCTGTATCTTCCATTATGTAAAATTTAGGGTATATAAACACCTTTTGAATAATAAAGTTGGAGGGGTTTTTGCACAAGCCTGGACTACCTCGTGTCGATTCTTTCTCTTGCTCCCTCTCCCTCCCTCTCCTTTTCAGGCTGATCTCTTGGAATGCAGAGGCTCACCAAGTCTATTTACTTGCCTGGGCTTCTGAGACCCACACGAGAGGGAGCCCAAGGCGGGGCACCCTCCGATATTCAAGCGGGCACCTGTGGCCCAACGTAGACAGTGCAAGTTCCTTGTCTGGAACTGTATTGGTTTTCCATATAAACCAAGGTAATCAGCCTTTTTCCTCCACTCATTTTCCTACTACACTATTTTTTCCTAATCTAATCTTATATTTCTAATTAAATAAACAAGTTTTCCTTGCCTATCCGTCTCCCCTTCGAATCACCTTGGATCCACCGGGGCTGGACCCCGGCAATTATGTAATAAATTTCCCTTTTATTTTTAAATCTACCTGGACCCCAGATTCCACATGGACCTGACTTGCTCACATGTAAAAGATGCAGTTTGAGAGGAGGAACGCATAGCAGTAGACCTCAGCGATCTCTCAGGTTCAGTTCTAGACCACTGCAGTAAAGCAGATCTTTTGGGGTGGGGGGGGAGTTGGTTTTCCTGTGCATACAAAAGTTATATTGACACTACACTAGTTATGAGGTATGCAATAATCTAAAAAATGCACATGCTTTAATTAAAAATACTTGCTGTGAAGTATACTTCAATAAAAATAAATGAAAAATACAGCTAAAAGATGCTAACCATCATCTGACAATGTAGAGTTGCCACAAACCTGCATTTATTGAAAAAAAAAAGGGTATCTCAAAGCATGATGAAATGAAGTGCAATAAAAGGAGATATGCCTGTGTTAGGGGGCGATCCTGTGCTCTCCACCTTCAAAGATGAGTGACTCAGAGGAGGTGAGTTTAACCATCACTAGTTGGATTAGATATAAGGGAGAATTTCCCGCAAGTGCGATCTGCTGCATCTTGGAGAGGAATGCAGGAATCCCTTCCCGGGAGGCAGTGAGGAAAGACAGACAGCATGTGTCTGTGATGCCTCCTACACTTAACAGACCTGGAGGGGACCAGGAGAACCCTTAATAGCAGAAAAATGCCCGAAGATTTCTGTGCTGCAGAAATCCCATAAAAGTATCCCCTGGCACTTGGCTGATGGGTCCTGGAGACAATAAGATCAGCAGTGAGCTAACCACTGGATGTGACAAGATGGACGTTTCAGATGGGGTTTCTGCAGAAGCTGCTGGAAAAGTCTGTCTGTCAATGCAGCTTGACATGAACCACTCTTGAGTGTGTGTTAGGGGTGAGTGAGAGATTGTTGAGCATTCAGCGAAGAAGGCTAGTGTGTACCCACACTTTCAGGTGGGCCTAGGGGCACAGGTTTTGAAGGTCTCAGGGGCTTGATGACTCAGGAAAGAGGGCCCGAGGGAGGCAGGATGCAGAGGGTTCTGTGAGCTCTGCTACGGTCCACCTAGTCGACCCACCGTGCCTGATTTTGCCTGCATCCAGGGTGTGTGTGCGCGTTCAGTCGCTCAGTGGTGTCTGACTCTGCGACCTCGTGCACGGTAGCCCACCAGGCTCCCCTGTCCTTGGTATTTTCCAGGCAAGAAAACTGGAGTGGGTTGCTGCTTCCTACTCCAGGGGCTCTTCCTGACCTAGGGATCAAACCTGAGACTCTCGGATCTCCTGCAGTGGCAGGTGGATTCTTCACTACTAGAGCCACCTGGGAAGCCAGCACCCAGGGTGGCTCGACGCCAAAGAAGGTGGAGATGTATTCTCGAGAGAAAGCAAACGTCTCTTCCGGTTCTCCAGTTCTCCTGCCCCCAGAGCTGAAAGCTTGATGCTTTACTCTGAGCTTCCCTTGAAAGGCCCCTGTGGACATCCCACCCGTGACCCCTCTTCCATCTAACTCCCATTCAAGGGGCAAATCTTGCTTCTAGGTTCAGGTGACTTAGAAGGCTGATGAATTGGGGTGGTTCCTTAAACTCAGTACTTGATCTTGAGGCAGAAAAATGAAATAAAACTAACTGAATGGAAGCTTTAGGAGCTGGGAAAACAGATGCCTCATTGGATGTGTTTCTGGGGTTGCCTCGCCCTGGAGTTTAGGTCCACTGAGTAAAGCACGTAGGGAAAAGCAAGGTGTGGGCACAGTGGGCCCCAGTCCCCGCCCAGACAAGTGGGACCCCAACCCTACGAAGGGCTCTTACGTGGCTCTGCAGAGGTCAAACTTGTGGCAGCTCTGGATGTGGTACATCAAGTCTCCTCCGTTGAGATACTCCATCACGAAAAAGAGGTTCTCCTGCAGAAAGACACGACAGCCCCACTGTGAGCCTCTTTATTGGGGTATAGCTGCTTTACAACAATGTGTTGCACACGGTTTCTGCTGTACAACAACGCGAATCAGCTGTATGTATACCTATATCCCCTCCCCCTTGGACCGACCCACATCCCATCCCCCCAGGTCATCACCGGGCACCAAGCTGAGCTCCCTGTGCCATACAGCAGCTTCCCACTAGCTATCTATTCTATGCATCGTAGTGTACATATATCAGACCCAGTCTCCCAGTTCATCCCACCCTCTTCTTCCCCTCTTGTGTCCGTATGTCCATTCCCTACATCTGTGTCTCTGCTTCTGCCTTGCAAAGAAGCTCATCAGTACATATATGCATTCATATACGACCCTTGTTTTTTTCTTTCTGGCTTACTTTTCAAAGGAATGAGTTTCATTATTTCAGAGGAATCGATTCTGTCTTGAAATCCCTTTCAAAAAGGCTGGCAAGATAATTTAGTTGCTCTGCAGCATTTCTGAACCCCAAGAAGTCTGGGGAGTTGGGGGTGGTGGTGAGTGTGATGCTGGATGTCGGAATGCACTGATGCAGTGGAGCAGATGGGGGCACAGGAGGGAGGGGCCACCTGGCCTTGCTCACTTGACCGTGGGATGGTCTCAGGCTCTTCAGTGTGTGCTGACTGCCTACCTACTCAAGCTGACAAGGGTGGTAAAAGTGGGGCTTCTCTGGTGGCTCAGATGGTAAAGAATCTGCCTGCCAATGCAGGAGACATGGGCTCCATCCCTGACTCGGGGAAACTCCCCTAGAGGAGGAAATGGCAACCCACTCCAGTACTCTTGTCTGGGAAATCCCATGGATGGAGGAGCCTTTTGGGCGACAGTCCACAGGGTCGCAAATGACACGACTTAGCAAATGAATGCGCGCACACGAGCACCCTGATTTTGAAAGTCCTCATGAACCACAGAATGAGTAATCTATTCGGTGTGGGGATGGCTGGCATGTCTGCACATAAATCTGCATCTGTGAACCTGACCAGGGTGATTTTTTAATTTTTTAAACAGAATTAACTACCATGACGCCCGCAAGAAGGTCACGAAATAGAGGTGAGAGGGCTTCCTCCTGTTAAGTCATCTACTGTTTACACCAATAGAGCTCAGCCTGGGGGCAAATACCTTTGTGCACCACTTCCTGACTGCCTTAACATCTAAGTCAATGCCACCGTGAGCCGGGGGCTAAGAAGCCGAATGGGTTAGGACGGAGTGGGCGGCAAGATTCTGAGCTTGACAAGAGTGAATCACTTTTCGGTTGGCCTTTGTATTTTGTTTCTGAATCGTGTTTTGTTCTTTTATAAAGAACTCAAGCAGGCCTGCTCAGAGTGTATTATTTCTGACTTCAGAAAGAGTCCAAACAAAGAATTAGAATTCAGTAACCTCTAGGATTTGCCCCCAAGTCCGAGCATTCAGAGTGTCTTTCATTTTGCCTACTTAGCTGGCAAAACCATACCGTTTTGTCAAGTAGCTCCATGAAGAAGTGAATTTTACAAAGGTTGCCTTACTTAGGATGCTCCCTCCAGCAGGGGTGTGGCTGAGGTTCTTATTCATGACACAAGAAAACATTGAGCATCTTTCCATCTGATCAGTGAAGTCAGTTTTATTTTTTATTTAAAATCTTTTTTTGGCTGTGATGCACAGCTTGTGGGATTTCAGTTCCCTGATCAGGAACTGAATCTGGGCTGTCAGCAGTGAGAATGCAAAGTCCTAACTGCTGGACTGTTAGGAAGTCCCTGAAGTCAGTTTTCTCTGGGCTTTGCCAGTACCCTGATTATGGGCATTAAAAGAAGTGATACAGTGAAGAACCTCTGGTTAACAAGAAAGCATTTGGTACATCATTCAGTGTTTATCTCTCAGCTCCCCAGTTTGCAAATATATCTATGGAATACATACTGTTCTGTGCCTGGCCCACAAAAGCAAGAGAGTCAGAGTTAGTTTCTGCTTTGCTGTGGTTCTCTGACAATTGAAGGCAATAATTGATGCTGATACGCTGGCAAAGACTGAAGGCAGGAGGAGAAGGGGACAACGGAGGATGAGATGGTTGGATGGCATCACTGACTCGATGGACAATGAGACTGAGCAAGCTCCGGGAGATGGTGAAGGACAGGGAAGCCTGGAGTGCTGCAGTCTATGGGGTCACAGAGAGTGGGACATGACTGAGCGACTGAGCAACAATGTGCTGTGAACAGGCTCAGGGGTAAAGAATCCTCCTGCAGTGCATTTACGGCAGAGTGCATATTCCTGTAGAGTCATTTATTTTTTAAACTTTTTACTGGAGTATAGTTGATTTACCATGTTGTAAAGCAACAATGTTAGTTTCTGCTGCTGCTAAGTCACTTCAGTCATGTCCGACTCTGTGTGATCCCACAGATGGCAGCCCACCAGGCTCCCCTGTCCTTGGGATTCTCCAGGCAAGAACTCTGGAGTGGGTTGCCATTTCCTTCTCCAATGCATGAAAGTGAAAAGTGAAAGGGAAGTTGCTCAGTCGTGTCTGACTTTTCACGACCCCATGGACTGCAGCCTACCAGGCTCCTCTGTCCATGGGATTTTCCAGGCAAGAGTACTGGAGTGGGGTACCATCGCCTTCTCCGAAGTTAGTTTCTACTGTATAGCAAAATGTAAAGTCAGTTAAACACTGAGTACATTCAAAACTTCAGAACAGTAAAGGATTCTGAGTGTTTGTGTGCAAAGTACTGTATTTTCCAGAGCGTCTACAAATATCTTTCATCACTTGGCTGATATGATGTATTTTGTTCTCCTGCATTTTGGGTCATTCAAGCTGACCCGTAAGATGTTATGGAAAAACCCAAATCAATTTTTTGCCCAACACAATACTCATAAAAATATGAGACCAATTTAGGGGGCCTCTAACATCTAAATTCCTTTGTATTCATTTTCTTTGTGAAATATTTATATAAAATTTAGCTGTAAAAGCACTTTTTACTAGTAGAAAGGAGGAAGGCCGGTCACAGCTATATACAGGAATAGAAGTACTTAGACACTTCACTAATGTAAGAATTGGGGAAAAAAATCATTTTTCACATGAGAGACATATATTCATCTCTGGTTTTCAAAGCCAAATCCTTGAAATCATTAAGGTCTAAATTTAACCTAGATATTGTGCTTGAATCTCTACCTTGGTGGATCCCACCCTTGTTACTTACTCTGTCGATGCCCTGAGTGTGGACAAGAGTCAGAGTGGAGGCAAGTCCCCTTCAGAGGGCTGACTACCTCTGCAGAGATTTACATCTTTACTTCTACTTAATGCCCCCCCAAAATCAAGGTTTTGGTTTGGAATAGAGACTGAGCAAGTTACTTCCTGGACATCCGCATCTCTGGGGTGGGGAGGAAGAGCATGGAGCCGGGGTCAGGGCTGCCCACACCAGGAGCTCACAGAACCAGTGAGTGGCCCAGCCTAGGGCGGAGCTCGCATCGCTGAGGCACACCTGCTCAGCACCTGGGCAGGGCGCACCCAGATCCCCTTTTGCTCCACGCGCATGCCCATGTCAGGGTGGTCAGGAGAACACTCAGTGTCTTAGGTATGCTTGTAATTTAGAAGACTGGAGTCCCTCTGAATCTGGAGAACTTAATTTGTTCCTTAGTTGTTTACCGAGCCATAAGCTAAAACATCCTAGGAAACAGGTTTACTTGCTTTTTTCAAAAAGAATAAGCCATCAAAGAAACCCAAAGGTAATCACGTGTACTTCTGATATCTGAATGTTGGGTTCATATGCGTGTGAGGGAGGCAGGGCTCCCTGCAGGCTGGCAGACTCGTTCATTACGTATGGCCTATTTATATTTCTACTGTAAGTTCTAATTAGTAAAGTTCACTGCCTTCCACAGATTCGTTAAAACGTGTCAGAAATAAAGTGCCCAAGTTTCTAATGGCTTGTACCTGCACCAGAACTCGGGCTCAGTTGGTGTTTTCTGGCTTAATTGTCCCACAGGGTCATCTTGTAGTAACTAACAAATTCTCTCCTTCTGTAACATGTGCTAGCAGGGATTCAGTTCATGAATTTTAAAATTGCTTTCTCTGATATGACTGGGTCTCTACTAAGAGGAAATAGTGTAGTTAGGCTGATGGATTTTGCTCCCAAACTGCTGCCTTGGTTGACAGTTGTGTGACCTCTGGTGTCTCTGTGACCCCTGCAGGGGTGACCTCGATTTCCTTGTTTGTAAAATGGGGATAATAGTGTCTACTTTAGAAGGCTGCTATGAAGAATAAATGATCTAAAATACATAACATGCCTAGAAATGATTTAAAGTATGTAACATGCCTAGAACATGGACTCGCACACAGTAAATGCTTTATAAACACCAGCTATTATTTATGACTATAATTATTATACATAATATACATGCATGTTGAGAAATATACATTCACAAGCACAGAAGGATTCCTGGAACCGACTGAATTTTAACATAAAAGTCAAGTTTTAAGGAATACGGTTTTGATGTGAAAATGATCTACTCCACTGAAGATTTTAAAGTTACCTTTCCCCCTTCATTAGCAATGAGAAACTAATACTGAAAAAAAGATGAAATACTCAAAACTCCTACCTCTGGGTACCCTAGAATGATATAGCTAGAAAAGACTCTCTTCTTTAATGCTTTTGTGTATTCTCCGCTTTTTAAAGTATATTTTGGTGTAATTACTTTTATAACTAGGGAAAATACTAATGAAATTTCCTTAAAAATTTATAAGTGAGTGAGTTTTCCATCACCTAATGTTCCTATAGAGTAGATTCTCTGTATTTACCAAGGGGGTTTGCTATTTGATATGGACATCTCGATTCAGTGTTTGATGTAAAGTAAGATGTTATCTTTTTTAGCTCAACTAAATTGAAACTGGCAGGCTTAGCATTATGAAGACAGCATGACCAGGTAGCACCTGATACTCCCTGATAAAATCTGAGTCATCTAATGGAAGACTTCTTATATCATTTTAATCAAAATAATACAAATTTTAAAAAAGATTTTAAAAAAGAATCAATAACAAAAAAGATCTAAAAGGGAAAGCCTCATTAAAGTAAAAGTTTTCATTGACAATGTGAAAGATGATTAAAGTGACAGATTTAACAAAATCAGCGATGTAATTCTCATAGTACTGTGTTTGCATGTCAGTGTCCTTTGGAGGAATCACAAGACCCAGGGCTGTCAACATACCAGGGCTTACAACATGAGCTTATTCTTTAAAAGACATTTTGTGAATGAACATTCTAGAATTGGTAAAGGGGAAATGTAAACTTATCCTAATATGATCTGGCTTCTACCTGACTTCTCCTTCGAAGGATTACATTTGTTTTCCACAGGACAATGAAAATAAAGAACTTGGGAAATTATTCAGTCATGATGACTAGCGAGTCAAGTACTGAGCCAAGAAGGGAACAGTTGCCAAATGTGCATAATTATCAGCAAAGTGAGAACTTTTTAGCATTAGAGATTTTATGATCTTATCAAACTTGTAATAATTTTGAGATTACACAGAGGACGTGGCAAATATCATGCAAATAAGGTCAGGAATATAGATTCCCTTTCCAGAAAAAATAAAAGGAAAAGAATAATGAGTCATTTTTTCAGGGATTTTCCTTCTTCCAAGGGCTAGTGAGTTAATGTAGTAAACTTTATATAAGAGAAGATTTGCATGTTTGAAACAATAAGATTAGAATTCAAATATTTAATGTCCAAGGGTAAGGACTTTTTTGTCAGTCCAGTGTGCTTCTAATGCAAGGGGCACAGGTTCAGTCCCTGGTCAGGGAACTAAGATTCTGCATGCCCCACAGGGTGGCCAAAAAGAAAAAATGCAAGTATACCAGTATGCTTTTTGGAGAATCATTGTTTTGAAGCATATGTAATAAGTGCTGCAACATCCAAGATGATAGTGTAACAGCATGGAAACTGGAGAACAGACTTCAGCTAAGCCTTGGGGTATGTCCTATTACAGCCATTGGCAAGTGTGGGATGGCGCACCCTGAAGAAGGAAGGGCAGTTGGTCCACATCTAAAAGGAAATTCTCCAGATCAATATTTAGCCCTGTGCCACAGGGTAAGAACTCCATACATAGTTACCTTTGTGTATTGTTATTATTTTGTTAGAACAAATGAAACATGTTCTATATTCCTATGTGTTCTCTCTCTCTCTATATATATATATAGAGAGAGAAATATATATATAGAAATATACCTTCATAATGACCAAGAAGGTATGTGATGACTTTTGAATTCTTCTAAATCTCACTCCAGTTAAGTGGCCACATGCAGAAAGCATGCTACCCACTCCAACCCCTAGCCTCCACAACAGGGAGTTGCACATGTTTCCAGCTAAAAAAAGAAAACATGCTTCTTGATATCAAGGGAAAGTACTATTTACATGGAGAAATGGTAAGATGCATATGAACGCAGTTACAGAAAGGCAAACCACAGGAACAAAACCACCTTTCTGGGTTTTATCATCTGAGAAGCCTGAGGAGGTGAAAGATAATGGCAATTAAGTAGGATTTGGTGAATCTGAAAGATATCTATGGGGGAGATCCTCTTTAAGCCTTCAAAGGAGGCAGAGTGGATTTGCAGACAAGAGGTTCTTTCCAGATGTGCTCGAAGGAGTTGCAAAAGGCTGGTGTTTTGTGGGAAGCTGGTGTCTGGGGCTTTGGGAGAATAGCTGATGCAGGCACCAACCGACAATGAGGGCACGTGAGCCTTGAGGAAACGTTACACAAATCACATCAAGGTGAGAAAATACCCATGAGCTTAAGAGCAGGTGTGTGGAAAGGGCACGGCATTTTCGACTCAGCAGGTAACACACACAGGCAGAGCTCCTGAATATTTGTGCATTAACTACCTGTTACCATTAGTGTCTTGGGAGAGGGTGGGACCTGAGGCTAGAGTTTTGAGTACAAAGGAATTTACTATACACCCACTAAACTATTCTTTTTTTTTTTTGTAAATTGTGAATTGAACATCTGCTGAATCAGTTTAGTTGCATAAAAAGGGTATCTGAAACACATCAGAGTGAAGGGCAATTTCTGAAATAACAGTTTTCAAGCATTCATAGTATCAAAAACTAGCAGAGTCCTGTAAAGAAAAGAGACATATGTTATATAACACAGGAGTCCAGCCTGGTGTTCTGTGATGACCTAGTGGAGTGGGAGGAAGGAGGGCAGAGAGAATCAAGAGGGAGGTGATATATCTATACAATGATGGCTGAATTGTATTATCGTATGGCAGGACTCAACACATCATTGTAAAGCAATTTTCCTCCAAATAAAGAATAAATAAAAAACATTAACTACTTTATGAAATTAAAAAAAAAGTTACCTGTGAACGGGGACAACACACAAAGTTAATTCTCATCTCAGTTCATGGATAAGTGTTTTTGAGGATGTGGCTTATGTGGTTTTCTTTTCCTTGCTCAAACTGTGATCACTGTCAGCACTCCTAACTCAACTGGAGCGTTTATGGATTAAAGCGTTTTTGCAAGCTTTAGACAAGGGAGTTTCTGAATGAAATGCTTGCCATTAAAAACCTTCCAGCAGTCTTAATGGATTTTACCTTCAAACTATGGGAATTCTCACAGTGTGACTTTTTTTTTTTTAAACTACCATGCTGAAGGAGTTCTTCTTCTATTTCAAATAATACCTTGCAGTTCATAAGGCACTTTTCTCCACAAAGGATTCAAACTTCTCTGCAAATGCTATATAGTCTTTAATGTTGTCCCTTGGAGACTAAAAAGGGAGACTCGAGGTTACAAAGAAATGTTAGGTGACTTGTTGAAAGTCCGGGAAGCTTCAGGCATCAACTCTTGCTCTGAATTCATGAGCAGAGGCATGACTGTGGCGAGGCCGGCCTTGCGTGTTCTATTATGAAGGGAAAGTGAAACTCAGTTTTCTGTTCCATAAAAGAGACACTGCAAGGTAATATTGACAGAGAAGAGTCACCTGGTTCAGACAGGGTGTGTGGAAGTAGAGGGTGGTGGTGTAAGTACGTGAATTAACAACAACATTCTCACTCCTTATGTCAAATTGAGGACTCTGCATTTGGACGCCTGCAAAACAGCTGGGTGTTCACTGACATTCGGCCTGAAGAAGGGGGAGGGTCCTGGAGATGTGCTCTATGATCTAAAACGTCCTGTAGGTGCGACATCAGTAGTAAAGCTACTGAAACTACTGTGTTGGCTAAAAAGCGCATTTAGGTTTCGTCTTAAGATCTTACAGAAAAATTAGAATGTGCATTACGGCCAACCCAACACTTGAATACAGATGGACCTTTCAGGAATCAAAGGAGACACAGATGAATGTAGGCCGCAGTTTACTTTTCATTTCCAAGGAACGATTATTTCCTGTTAGATCCTGTGGAGTCCCATACCAAGGTCACAGGTGCAGAGCCCGGAACCAAGATCATCTCTGGATAAGCCCCATAGTAACTGTTGCCATGAGCCCCTAATCTAAACTGGCAGCTCCCTGGCCCCATATTAGGTAAAAATGCCCACCCTAACGGATCCCCTAATGCCACCCTTCCAGCAGGAACTGTCTTTGTCTTGAGGCTATAAACACTGGCTACTAACCCATGAAAGCGTCGGCACTCCCTTGAGCCAGCCTGCTCCACTTGCTGTGCCCTCATTATCTCTGCTCTTTGTTCTTAACAAACTCATTCCTTTCAAAAAATTTGTAATTGAAGGATAACTGCTTTACAGGATTGCACTGGTTTCCACCAAACACCAACATGAATCAGCCATAGGTTTACCCATGTCCCTTCCCACTCTAACATCCCTTCCACCTCCCTCCCCACCCCTCTAGGTTGTTACAGAGTCCCTGTTTGAGTTCCCAAGTCAAACAGCAAATTCCCACTGGCTATCTATTTTGCATATTGGTATGTATGTTTCCATGTTACTTTCTCCATACCTCCCAGCCTCTCCTTCTCCCCTGTAGCCGTGTCCCTAAGTCTGTTCTCAATGTCTTTGTCTCCATTTGCTGCTCTGCAAATAGGTTAATCAGTACCATCTTTCTAAATCCCATATATATGCGTTAGCATACAATCATTGTTTTTCTCGTTCTGACTTACTTCACTCAGTATAATAGGCTCTAGGTTACTCTGTGTTGTGGAAATTCTTTTCCAGCCTATGCTTGGACCACAACAGAGGCATCTTTTTCCTCTTTTTTTAAAAGAGACAATAGTCCTCACATGGAGTCACCTGTGCTAAGCCCACGTCACCAGCTGAGATTTAACACCTAACCTATTTGCAGTTCCAACCTTCCCCAGCGATGCAGTCTTAACTGGTCAATCTGGAACTTTCTGGTCAGTGCGAGTGAGGTCAGCTGCCTGATATAAACCTTCTCCTTCCCTAAGGGAAGGTGGTCTTGCCTGAAACAATCTGCCTTTTCCTTGATCCTCCCCAATTTCTGCCTATAAAGGCTTCCAGGCTCCTCAGAGCTCCTTTTTATTTGCTAATTGAGATGCTGCCCAATTCAGGAATCACTGAATAAAGCCAATTAGAGTCCTAAATATAATCAGCTCAATTTTGTGTTTTAACAGGTTTGGTGACGGTGACAGGATCTGAAGGAAACTTCTGACAGCTTTGAGGAGAACGAGAAACACAGGTAGGAAACCATTGACTTCTCTCTCCCGCCATTACAAAGGCTGTGGGTGAGTTCCCTCGGTTTTTGAGCTCTGCTCTTTGCATTGAGCTCCTGATGACATTTAATTGGCTTTCCAGCCCCCTGTTTGCTTGGAGCCCCTAGTTCCGTGCTGGGACCTGCTGGCGGTTTATGCTGGAGCTCCCCATGTGCTTGGAACCCTCCTGCAGACTCCATGCTGGGAGCTGCTGGTGGCAGCTGTTTTTCTCCATTTGTGCTGGTTCGGTCCTTCCCCTAGTCCTGGGTTCCATGTTGGGAACTGCTGGAGGTATGTGAGGTCTTTGTGTTGGTCAGGATGCAATAACAGCTCTTGGTTATTCCTGGTGTGTTAAGGTGCACATTTGTTTGTCGTATGTAGATAAAGGCTACTGTTGATGGGAATTTCAGAGGCAAGAAAAGCCACAAAATTGGTGGGCATGGATCGAGCACTCAAAAGCTGCTAGAATGCTCACCACCTCACCCAGAGACTCCTGGGTTAGGACAGGACAGTTATGGAATGGCTCAGAGTGACACTGAGTCACCTGCCCACCTCAAAACATCCACACAATGGGGTATGTGCCTTGTATAAAAACCACACAAGCCCCGCAGCATACCCTGCTTATTCACCTGTCTCTGAGAGACCCAGAAGGCTCAGCCAGAAACAGATGGGACCTTTCAATTCTAAGAGAGGTAAGTGTGACACCTGCTTATTCCGTCAGTTTGGGGGCCAAAATATGGTTGCACAGAAAAGTGGCCGAGGGTCCTACCAGCCCTCACGGAAATGACCACAGCCATTATGGCTAAAGTTACTTGAGATTATTTTAAAAGTACACTTGAAAAGGAGACCTTCCAAATCAAACACACAGAATGGGGATAACTTTGCGGAAACTAACGCCTGTGGCTGGCAATTCATTATGTAAGTGAATATCGAACTACCTGCATTTGAGTAAATATCAACAACCTTTTATTTTGGACTTAATGTATTTATTTGCAATTTTGTACATGTCTTACTAAAGCATTCTAATGTTTCATGAGAGTGTGGCAGGCAGAATGTAGCAGACGCTGCAGTGCAGGGGACTATTACAAATATACTGGTTTTTACTGCACTTTCCCCTGGAAAAGCAGACTGCTGGATGCATTTTTTTTGGCGGGGGTGTTCCTGCGGGTATTGTTTCCTCTTGAATACGGTCTTTTATTTTACCTGACAGTCGACAGACAAAGTGGATCTTTGTGTGGGGCGGGGGGCGGGGTGCTCTTTAGAAATAAGAAATGTCCCAATGCACCATTTTTGAAAATGTCAGTAATAAACTTGTTTATTACTGATTTTATTACTGATATTTATTATTTATTACTGATATTAAACAAGTTTATTACTGATTTATTTGTAATATATGCAAGGTTGGAACAGAAGCCTAATGGAGCCAAATGTGAATGATAATGACAATTATGTTGTATAATGGACCTCTGATCAGCTTCAAGCTCTTAACAACCCTGCACAGTGATGTCAATTGTATCATGATCTAAAGACATATTGATAAGCCTCTGGGCAATAATATTCAGGTAACAAAAGATGGACTAATATGTTTCCTGTTAATGATGTGTTAGCTGGCATGCAGAAGCCTTCAAAAGGCTTCCAGATGTCAAAGGAGCATCATTAAAAATTTGTTGCAACAGGCTAATGAAATACTAAAGACACAGGAGGTACCTAAAACAGAGTAAGATGCACATTACCTAACCTTTACTGCTCCCTTCTGTCCCCCTTTATTTGGACACTCATTCTAGTCATCTGATCTAAATTGTCTTTCTACTCTGAAGAGAACACAAGATCATAAACAAAGGTTCACCAAGTCAGTGGACTTGCAGACAGCCCCACGTCTACCCTCAATGGAAGACCCCCATAAAGGCCCCTCCCAGCACTGTCGAGACTGAGGGATTTTCTGGTAAATTGCTACATTATTCCCTTAAGCAGCTAAGGCTAACTCAAATTTAAATTAATGAGAAACAATGACCAAGTTTTGTTAGATTCCAAAGACTCTCTACTGTACACCCCACTTCAAGCCTGCATATGGGATCCCAGGAAAACTGGCAGAAGGCAGCTCAGGAGAGAATTCTTCCCTGAATTAGCTCTCCTGGATCTTTATCAATCCATGAGAAAGGGCAAAGACAGTAACTTTTATATCCACTTTGGGGATACCTCTTAAGTACAAGGGATGGTTCTATACTGCAAGAAATATTTGCTGTTTGCCCTGACTAAAAACTGGTGAGATACTTACAAGGATTTAAAAAAAAAAAAATAGCTCAGTGATAAGAAGTTGGTCAGAAATTGGCAGTTGATACTGACAGCATCATAGAAATTTTTTCTTTAAGGCCTCTTCCCTTAAGCCAAAATAAATCTGTGTACACCCCAGAGGGAAATAAACCTATCATCTTTGTGAAAAGATTTACTAAAACATTCCAAAGGCAAACAGCTCTAACTCCAGAACATAAAAATTTTTTGATATCCATTTTAGTTAGAAATCTTCTCTCTGATATACAAGGAAAAAATGAATTAAGGATAACCTAGTTGGGATGGGGTAGATCAATGTAAGCTGTCATTTAAACTGCAACCCAATTCTTTCAGGAATTAAGAGCTACTGTCATGACCTTACAAATTTTGCAAAACTAGAAATTCGGCTCTAGAAGCAGTTCAGAATTCAACTATCCCTTCTACCAAGGCCACAGCCACCCCTATTTATCTCAAAAGCCCTGTATGTATTAATCGTATAAAAATTCTGGCCTTAGGAAACCAAAGTCCTTCTTGGAGGAACCTGCATTCTATTCCCATGCCTTTGAGATGTAAATGTTATCTAAACTTTAGGGAGGTAATTCTTATCAGTAAGAAAATAAAAGGGGGAAAGTCATTTGAAACTTCGGTTCAGCTGCTCAGTCGTGTCCGATTCTTTGTGACCCCATGCACTGAAGCGTGCCAGGCTTGCCTGTGCATCACCAACTCCTGGAGCTTACTCAAACTCATGTCCATTGAGTCGGTGATGTCATCCAACCATCTCATCCTCTGTCGTCCCCTTCTCCTCCTGCCTTCAATCTTTCCCAGCATCAGGGTCTTTTCCAATGAGTCAGTTCTTTGCATCAGGTGGTCAAAGTACTGGAGCTTTAGCTTCAGCATCAGTCCTTCCAATAAATATTCAGGTCTGATTTCCTTTAGGATGGACTGGTTGGATCTCCTTGCAGTCCAAGGGACTCTCAAGAGTCTTCTCCAACACCACAGTTCAAAAGCATCAATGCTTCAGTGCTCAGCTGTCTTTATGATCCAACTCACATCCATACATGACTACTGGAAAAACCATAGCTTTGACTAGATGGACCTTTGTCAGCAAAGTAATGTCTCTGCTTTTTAATATGCTGTCTAGGTTGGTCATAACTTTTCTTCCAAGGAGCAAGTGTCTTTTAATCTCATGGCTGCAGTCACCATCTGCAGTGATTTTGGAGCCCCCCCCCCAAAAAGGCCATCACTGTTCCCACTGTTTCTCCATCTATTTGTCATGAAGTGATGGGACTGGACGCCATGATCTTCGTTTTTTGAATGTTGAGTTTTAAGCCAGCCTTTTCACTTTCATCAAGAAGCTCCTTAGTTCCTCTTCACTTTCTGCCATTTGAAACTTAAGTGAACAAAACAAAACAAAAAGTCTCCTACATGCCTTCCCCACAAACTTTAGTGAAAATGCGTTAGCCATCTGAGCAGGTAACTTTAACTTATTTCTCTATCAGGTAAACAACTTAGATCCAGCCTCTCTTATAAGCAGTAAATTTCTTATTGGAGAAGGCAATGTTACTGTAGCCGATTCATGCCATGCCATTAATTTTAAAATGAAAGGTATAAGGTCTCTGTAACTCTCTTTATGTTCATGTGTCTGTATACATGTGTTGTACGGTTATTTTTCACCTCCTAATGGTATTACTAAAACTGTTGGAAAAAAAAAAAGAATTCCATTTAGTTGGTTTGAAGAGAATTAAGCACTTATATGAAGTAAGTATTCCTAAATCACCCAGAAATACACAGGCATACCTCAGCGATATTACAGGTCCAGTTTCAGACAGCTACAATAAAAACTAATATCACAATAAATCAAGTCACATGAATTTTTAAATTTTCTAGTGCATATAAGGCTTATATTTACACTATACTCTGGGCTATAAGTTGGAAAATCTCATGGATGGAGGAGCCTGGTAGGCTGCAGTCCATGGGGTCGCTAAGAGTCGGACATGACTAGGCGACTTCACTTTCACTTTCATGCATTGGAGAAGGAAATGACAACCCACTCCAGTGTTCTTGCCTGGAGAATCCCAGGGACAGGGGAGCCCGGTGGGCTGCTGTCTATGGGGTCACACAGAGTTGGACACGACTGAAGTGACTTAGCAGCAGCAGCAGCATGGGCTGTAAGTGTGCAATAGCATTATGCTTGAAAATGTATGTACCTTAATTAAAAATATTTTATTGCTAAAGAAAAATGCTCACTATCTGAGCGTTCATGAAGTGATAATCTTTTTGCAGGTTGAGGGTTTTACGTCACTGTTTGTGGCTGCAGGCTAATCAGGGTGGTGATTACTGAAGGTGGTGTAGCTATGCTAATTTCTTAAAATAAGACAATAGTGGTTTATTGATTGACTCTTCATTTCATGAACGATCTCTCCAAAGTGGGCAATTCTATTTGATAGCATTTTATACATGGAATGTCTTTCAAAATTGGGATCAATTCTCTCAAACCCTGCCACTGCTTTAACAATTAAGTTTATATAATATTCTAAATGCCTTGTTGTCATTTCAACAATCTTCACAGCATCTTTACCAGAATTAGGTTCTATGTCCAAAAACCACTCTTTGCTCATCCACTGAAGTCAGTCCTCATTCATTAAAGTTTTATCACGAAAGTGTATCAATTCAGTCACAACTTCAGGCTCCACTTCTAATTCCACCACATCTGCAATTACTTCCTCCACCAAGGTCATGAATGCCTAAAAGTCACCCATTAAGGTTGGAATCAACTTCTTTCAAACTCCCGTTGATGCTGATACTTTTATTTCTTCCCGTGAATCACAAACGTCCTCAACGGCATCTAGAATGGTGAGTCCTTTCCAGGTTTTCAACTGACTTGCCCAGATTCATCAGGAATGAACACCTGTGGTGCAGAGCCTTACAAAATGTATATGTTAGAGAATAAGACTTGAGAATTGAAATCACACCTTGGTCCTTGGGCTGCAGAATGGAAGTTGTGCTAGCAGATAAGAAAACAACAGTAATTTCATTGTACGTCTCCATCAGAGTTCTTAGGAGACCACATGCATTATCAAGGAACGGTAGTATTTTTAAAGGAATCTTTTTTTCTGAGTAGATCTCAACAGTAAACTTAAAATATTGAGTAAACCATGCTGGAAACAGAGGTGCTGCCATTCAGGCTTTGTTGTTCCACCTAGAGAGCTCAGGCAGGGTGGATTAGCATAATTCTTAAGGGCGCTAGGATTTTTGGAGTGGTAAATGACCATTGCTTTTCGCTTAAAGTCACAGTTGCATTAGCACCTAACAAGAGTTGGTTTGTCCTTTGACACCAGGCACTGACTTCTCTCGAGCTATGAAAGTCCTAGATGGCATCTCCGTCCAATATAACACTGTATCATCTGCACTGAAAATCTGCTGGTGTGGCCTCCTTTGTTAATTATCTTAGCTAGACCTTCTAGATAATTAGCAGTAGCTTCTACATCAGCACTTGCCGCCTCACCTTACACTCTCATGTTACGTGTATGGCTTCTTAAACCTCCCAAACCAACCTCTGCTGGCTTCAGACTTTGCTTCCGCCGTTCCCTCCCTCTCCTGGCTCTCAAAGAGATGGAGCGAGCAGGGCCCTGCTCTGGGTTAGGCTTTGGCCTAAGGGAATAGTGCGGCTGATTTGAGTGATCCAGACTGTTAAACGTTCCTCCACAGCCATCATAAAGCTGTTTCACTTTCCTATCATTCCTGTGTTCACTGGAGTCCCACTTCTAACTTCCTTTATGTTCACACCCTGGGCTAACGGTTGGTGCAAGAGGCCTGTCTTTCGACCTATCTTGCCTTCATCCCAAAGCCTAATTATTTCTAGCTTTTGACTTAAAAGTGAGTAATGTGTGTCTTTTCCTTTCACTGAACTTTAGAGGCCACTGTAGGGTTATTAACTGGTCTACTTTCAACTTCGTGCCTCAGAGACTAGGGGACCTGAAGAGAGGGGGAGAGATGGAGAAACGGCCGGTCAGAGGAGCAGTCAGAACACACTGAATGTGTGCCAGTTAACACGCTACCAACAGGGGCATGTTTGCAGAAACCAGCACCTGTGGCCAGCCATTTGCTATGTGAGTGAATATTGAAACACTCGCGTTTGAGTCAATATCAACACTTTTTTTTTGCACTTAATGTATTTATTGGAAACTTTGTTCATGTCTTATTAAAGCATTCTGATAGTGGAGGTGATGGAATTCCAATTGAACTATTTCAAATCCTAAAAGATGATGCTGTGAAAGTGCTTCACTCAATATGCTGGCAAATTTGGAAAATTCAGCAGTGGCCACAGGACTGGAAAAGGTGTTTTCATTCCAATCCCAAAGAAGAGGCATGCCAAACAATGTTCAAACTACCGCACAACTGCACTCATCACACACACTAGCAAAGTAATGCTCAAAATTCTCCAAGCCAGGCTTCAACAGTACATGAACCGTGAATGTCCATATGTTCAAGCTGGATTTAGAAAAGGCAGAAGAACCAGAGATCAAATTGCCAACATCCACCGGATCATAGAAAAAGCAAGAGAATTCCAGAAAAACATCTACTTCTGCTTTATTGATTATACAAAAGCCTTTGACTGTGTAGATCGCAGCAAACTGTGGAAAATTGTGAAAGAGATGGGAATACCAGACCATCTTACCTGCTTCCGGAGAAATCTGTATGCAGGTCAAGAAGCGACAGTTAGAATCAGACATGGAACAACAGACTGGTTCCAAATTGGGAAAGGAGTACGTCAGGGCTGTATATTGTCACGCTGCTTATTTAACTTATATGCAGAGTACATTATGTGAAATGCCAGGCTGGATGAAGGACAAGCTGGAATCAAGATGGCCAGGAGAAATCCCACTAACCTCAGATATGCAGATGATACCACCCTTATGGCAGAAAGTGAAGAGGAACTAAAGAGCCTCTTGATGAAAGTGAAAGAGAAGAGTGAAAAAGTTGGATTAAAGCTCAACATTCAGAAAACTAGGATCATGGCATCTGGTGCCATCACTTCATGGGAAATAGACGGAGAAACAATGGAACAGTGACAGACTATTTTTCTGGGCTCCAAAATCACTGCAGATGGTGACTTCAGCCGTGAAATTAAAAGACGCTTACTCCTTGGAAGAAAAGCTATGACCAACCTAGACAGTATATTAAAAAGCAGAGACATTTCTTTGCTGACAAAGGTCCATCTAGTCAAATCTATAGTTTTCCCAGTAGTCATGTATGGATGTGAGAGTTGAACTGTGAAGAAAGCCGAGCACCGAAGAATTGATGCTTCTGAACTGTGGTGTTGGAGAAGACTCTTGTGAGTCCCTTGGACTGCAAGGAGATCCAACCAGTCCATCCTAAAGGAGATCAGTCCTGAATATTCATTGGAATGATTGATGCTGAAGCTCCAATACTTTGGCCACCAGATGCAAAAAACTGACTCATTAGAAAAGACCCTGATGTTAGGAAAGATTGAAGGCAGGAAGAGAAGAGGACGACAGAGGATGAGATGGTTGGATGACATCACTGACTCAATGGACATGAGTTTGAGTAAGCTCTGGGAGTAGGTGTTGGACATGGAAGCCTGGCATGCTGCAGACCATGCATGGCAAAGAGTCGGACATGGTTGAGCAACTGAAATAACCTGAATATTTTGAGCGTGTGACAGGTGCTACAGGAGGCACCTCTGTGCAAGGACAGAACACCCTGGGCTTCACTGTGCTTCCCCCTGGAAGAGCAGACCTTACACTTTCTGGAGCCACTCTTTTTAGTCCTATGGGTATTATTTCCTCTAGAATACGTTCGTTTATTTTACCTGATAGTTGGCAAGGTGGATCTTTGTGGGGGGCTCTTTTAGAAATCAGAAATTTTGTAATGCATCATTTTTGAAAGTTTTATGGTAATAGACTTGTGTTTATAATAGACACAAATTTGGACCAAAACCCTAATGGAGCAAAATGTGAATGATAACAAAAACCATAAGTTATATAATGAATTCTTGATCAATCTTTTAAGCTCTAGCATCTGCTGTTAATTGTATCATGCTCTAAAAATATACTGACACATCTTCAGTCAATAACATTCATGTAACAAAAGATGTATTTATACATCTCTGGTCAATGATGTGTTAAATTTGCCATCTTACATGGGCATAGTTCATGATGCCCAAAACAATTACAACAATAACATCAAAGACAACTATAATGTAATAATATAAAAGTTTGAAATATTTAAGAATATAAAATGTGACACAGACATAAGTGAGAAAATGCTGTTGGAAAAATAGCTCCAACAGACTTGCTCAATGCAAGGTTGCCATAAAGCTTTAATTTATTAAAGAAAAAAATGCAATATTTGTGAAGTTCAATAAAGCAAAGCACAATAAAGCAAAGTATACCTGTAACAGAAACTAGTCCAAATGCTTCTCAAGTTCACATGATCAGAGATAATCTTTAGTAAATAAAAGCTTGTTGAAGTTTGTTGGGTTAACTAAAATACGTGCCCTAAATTATTATCATTAAAATAATGCAAACATACAACTTTATTCTACTTGTTTTACTGGTCAAATAAGTTCATGTTATCTCTGTTACAAAGTTTTTCAGCAAGAAAAAAATCTTAGGGGGTGATGGATGACTTGTCCAATGTCTTATGAAGCTTTTGTGGGTAGTGTAAACATAATTATTGAAAATGAATCAAGTTGATGAAAATGGGATAACAGGTTTTAGGTAACTTGTAAAATAGTTTCCTCAAAACTTTCTGGTAATCTGAAACACAAGTTTTGCTAAGTTAAATTATGGATAGTCATTAAATAGCTAGATAATTTCCAAATTAGATAAAATACTGAAACACTAATTACTAAATACAGGTTTATCTACTTTGGGCTTTTACAGACCAACTAAAGATTTTTGGGTCTATTAGTAAACTTTTTTTGTGCCATACTGAAATATTTACTATTAGAAAACATGTTTTAAGAAAATTTAAAAACGGTCAAGCCACAAAATAAGAAAAGCTGCTAACATAAGACTTTATAGTTGTTTACTATTTGATTTTCACTAAAATTAGGTATTTTAGGGTTAAACATTATAATTAAAGCTATTAGAAATAGTAAGGGGAAATATCTCTGGATGCAAGGATAGTAGGATGTGTGATTTGACAATGGTAGGTATGAAGAATAGAGATGTATTTCTGTTGAGGAAAAAGAAGGCAATTTTGTGCTAAATGCAGAGTGGTTATTTCAGAATGGAAAGAAGGAATAAACATAGAAAACAACTCTAGAAAGTTTGTGGGAAAAAGAGTCTTGGGAGCTGAATTTTATGCATGGTTAAGCTATCCATGATCCGAATGAATTTATTTAAGTAAAAAGGGTTTTAGTCAAAATTAAAATTGGTTTTTCTTAAAAGGCAAAGTTCTTTTGCACTATTGGTCTACTTCTGGTAAGCAGCCATGAAAGGGTCTTCAAAATAAATTCCTGTGATTCCCATTATCTTTATTAGGTCTTTGATTACTTGACTAATTCTGAGTCTTCTCTACTAAAAGAGACATTTTAAACAATTATGAAACTTTCTTTTTTTAAATTTATTTTAACTGGAGGCTAATTACTTTACAATATTGGGATGGTTTTTGCCATATATTGACATGAGTCAGCCATGGGTGTACATGTGTCCCCAATCCCTTCCCTCAGGGTCACCCCAGGGCACTAGCCCTGAGCACCCTGTCTCACGCATCAAACCTGGACTGGCAATCTATTTCACATATGGTAATAAACATGTTTCAATGCTATTCTCTCAAATCATCTCGCCTTCTCCCACAGAGTCCAACAGTCTGTTCTTTACATCTGTGTCTCTTTTGCTGTCTCGCATATAGGGTCATCGTTACCATCTTTCTAATAATTACACAACTTTCTATATTTACCTGCAAAGTCTTTATCCCCTTGTTTGAATGGATAACTATTACTTCATAGTGAACTATGATCTTATTTGACCAAGTATTTTTAAACTTTTTGGTGTTTTTGACAAACTTCTCCCAAATCAAATTCTAAATGTAATCTTTTTGACCTCAAACCAACTTTGAGATTTTCCAGAGAGCCCCTGGAACATTTCAAAGGATTTGTTTTCTCTCCTTAGAAAAAGAGAGATGTTAAACTAACTAGGCTTATCTGATACATTAAATTGCAATAGGAAGGCCTATCACATAAAAGTTAATAAGGAGATCCAACCAGTCTATTCTAAAGGAGATCAGTCCTGGGTGTTCTTTTGGAAGGAATGATGCTAAAGCTGAAACTCCAGTACTTTGGCCACCTCATGTGAAGAGTTGACTCATTGGAAAAGACTCTGATACTGGGTGGGACTGGGGGCAGGAGGAGAAGGGGATGACAGAGGATAAGATAGCTGGATGGCATCACTGACTTGATGGACGTGAGTCTGAGTGAACTCCGGGAGTTGGGGATGGACAGGGAGGCCTGGCGTGCTGCAATTCATGGGGTCGCAAAGAGTCAGACATGACTGAGTGAATGAACTAAAGCTTCCTTTAGGTTGTATTTCTGTAGATATACAGGTATTCTCAAAATTCATATGTCCTGCAATAATGTAATCAGCCATACTTCCAGTTACCATCTTAAAATGTTTATCACTATTTCCTTATCAAATGAACTCTTCTCAGATCTTTAACTATAGTTATTGGTAAGTCTGTCATTTACAGAGTTACTGTTTTACTCAGATGCTTTTGCAAAAGTATTTCTTCAAAAGTGCTTTATCTTTAAAGAAATTCATGGAAAGGACTCTGACAAATACAGGTTAGTGATAACTTTGGTTCATACAACTCAACTGGGTAAACATTCCCAGAACTAATAAAAAACTGGATTCAAGGAGAACAAGAATAACATGAGACTGAATCAACTGAGGAGGATGATTAGAATTTCTTATTTGAGACATTGCTGGTATCTTAATATTGTTTTTCCAGATTTGAGATCGCTCTTGCGGTAACATGACCTACAACAATCAAGTAAAGTATACCATTGTAAACAAAGATGAAGTGCTTTCTCTGATTCTTCCAGAACCCAGAAACTCTCGGGTATTCTTTTTAAAGCAAAATAGCTATTTTACATAAGTTTAGTGAGAATCTGTCATCGTAACAGGGCACAATTGATTACATTGGTATTATTACCAAGGTATTGACTGTAATAGTATATATGAGAGATGTGTATAGACTCAGAAATGACCAGACGGCTGAAAATAACTAAGATTCACTTTGGGGAGTCTATAAAGTCCTTTGGAAAAACTGGACTGGTACCAAGATTCCTGGGAACTAAACAGACGAGTACAAAAGGTAATTTCCTGGTAGGTCCATAGAACTCCAGGATATTTTTTTAGACCTCAATAAGAGAAGAACTCACCCAAAGTTACAGCTATTGCAAGTAAAATTGGATTGTGAGATTTTGGCTACCTGGCTTCAGAGCCTTAGGAGTTCAACCTGAGGTTCCTTTATAGGAAACAGGTTTTAAAAGAGTATAAATGGCCCAGCACTATTCTTGCTGCACTTATGTAATTAATCAAGCCAAGTTTAATGTAAACAAATTGGGTTTACCATTAATGCTCTTTGGTTAAGAGAACAGTGATTACAGAGAAGAAAACTGTATTTCTGTAGATATCAGAGTCTAATCCTGGGAAGTGCTTTGGAGACTTTGTAACATCCCTGTAACCTGGAGTGGATCTTGAATACTTCCAGTTCCCTCAACTGACTGGTTATGACTCTCCAAACTACTGTTTCCAATTTCTTCCCACCCTTCTGATTTGGAATCCTGAAGAACGACTGCCCTTGCATCTCCTGGCAAGGGACTATCCCAGATCTTCCTCACTAACCAGATGGGAGCCAAACTGCAGGGACTTGAACTTGGGTGTACATCTCACCTGATACTGGGTCCTGTCCACCCACTCAAGACCTCAGGGTCGAATCGGCTGGGAAGAGAAGTAGCCAACGCTGAGGTGCATTACTGGGTAGCCAAGCACGCCACCCTCTCCTCTTCAGCCCCTTCCTTGACTCTGGCCTTGACTTGGAAAGAGAACACCATCCCCCGTATCTCCCAAGCTATTGCTTGGGTGTGGGGGTGGAATCCTTCAGATCGCTGGATTTCTCATCAGAAACTCTGATCTGTCCATGATGTTAGAAAGCCCTGGTCTGTTTCCCTCCCTCTATCTAACCACCCCAAACTTGGGGAGCTCTCTCTTCAGGGTCTACACAAACGAGGAGACACATAGCAAGGGTAACCTCCCCCTTCCTTTGGCAGGATGCTGCGTCACTAGTCAAGACAGCCTGTGGCACCTGGATTAACGTGTCCGTGGAAGCTGAAACTCAGTTACAGGAAAACGCTCAACAACCCACTTGGCTTGAAAAGGTGACTCTTTCAGTGGGATCTTTTTTGTTTTTTTCTTCATTAGTTTGGCAGCACTCCAACTATTGGGAATTATCCTACTTTACAGAGTCATAAGAGTCTCCCTGGAATGCTGTGTTCTTTCAAAGGCTTTAAATTCATGTTTGTAGGCACTGACCCTCAGGTGAACGATCTCCCTCAACGTGGAGCTTCCAAAAAGGAAGAGGATGCCTGACTTAAAAATGGTGACACTGAACCCTGCGGCCGTGAATAACACACAAAGGATCATCAAAAACCACGGGAACTTCAGGACGGCAGCTGGGAATAGTGCTAATACCCTACACTCTGATCACATCTTCCAGTTAAGCTGACGGTCTGGTCAAAAGGGGAGGGAGATGATTGTTGATAAAATAGTCCCCAAATGGAATTACTCATGCTAAGCCCACATCTCTAAATGGAGACTTAACATCTAACCTACCTGCAATTCTAACCTTCCCCAGTCTAGAACTTCCTGATCAGCACTTGTGAGGAAGTGACCTTGCCTGAAACACTGTTCTTTCCTTGTCCCCACTTTCTGCCCATAAAAGTCTTCCATTTCATACAGGTCCTCAGTGCTCCTTTCTGCCTCCTAAATAGGATGCTATTTGATTCATGAATTATTGCAAAAACATAATTAGATCTCTAAATTTACTCAGTTGAATTTTGTGTTTTTAACGCTTTCCAAACCCTTCCCCCTATCCCCCGCCACCTAGGGTTATCAGAGTTAGATCAGAGAAACTTTGGGTACTCGAGTTATTGAACTTTTACTCTAGTATAATGAAACAGAACTATTTTTCTGTGTGTTTTTCCCCCCTGTAGGTGAACATTTAGATACTACAGAGATGACATATCACTAAGACACTTAACATGGTATGAATATATAGGAATCCCATATCTGGACAAAGATGCCCCGGTAAGATTGCATGCTGTTTCCATCATCTTTCCTAGCTTCAGTTTTCTCATAGGTAAAATGGAATAATTTCTACTTCACTGGGATTACAGAATTAAGTATATTATCTTATTTAAGGTTCCTAGGAAATTATCTGGTGCTAAATCGACTTCAATAAAGCTAGTTTGAATCATATATTTTAAACTAAAAATATGTTAGAGCAGAAATGTCTGGTTGCCTCTCTTTCTTAGTAAAAAATATTATTCTGGATGATGGTGTGCTCATCTTAAAGATTCAACTTTCCAGCTCTCCTTAGAGCTATAGAAGAGTCAGAGAGAGAGGTAAACAGCAGCTTTTTGTAAGTCTTTTGCAAAAGTGACTTGATAAAGAAGACTAAGCAGGCATGGGGTTGTTCTTTCCTCCCTAGAATGTGGCTATGACAGCTGGGCTCCAGTAGCCATACTGAACTAAAGAGTACTCTTCAGGATGAGAACCCAGTGCAATAGATGGTTCCTGGGTCTCGGACATCAGGGAACTAACTCCTTTGGTATGAAGAGACTGACAAACACTTCTGTCTCATTTAAGTCATTGTTTCCAGGCTCTATTACTAGCAGCCAATGCAATTTCTAATTGACACACATGTCAATTCACATTTAGACAATTTCAGAGACATGGCTCCTAGTTTTTAAAATAATTTTCTGTATCAAGAAAATAGGGCATCTAATACTAATAGCATCTTAAAATCAAGAAAGCAGACTACTATTCTTCCTAGCTAGCTACCAAGTCCCTATAGTTTGAGTCTTGCCTCTGTTGGGGAAATATAGAACTTAACAGTAGGTCCACAAGAAACCACATTTGTTGAATTAATGGTGACTTTCCAAAGTAATTTATGAAGTCTATTTTCAAAGTTTTATGATTAATTAGTTTCTGATAGATTTTAATTTGCCAGCACAGTTAAAAGATTCCTCCCATGGACACACTGATCTACACAGAAAGCAATTGCTCCTGAAGAACTGAGGGCTGACTGAACAGCTTCTGCTCAAGAAATGATAGAGGGACCGAGACCCAGCATTACCAGGGACCTGGAGGGGTGGGTGGAGGGGATGTATGTTCACTTATGGCTATTCACATTGTGGCACAGCAGAACCAACAAAACATTGTAAAGCAATTATCTTCCAATTAAAAAGAAAACTAGGATCCACCTCTGACACTGTGGTCTGCAGTAGGAAGGATACCCCTGAGAGCCCTGTGCACAGACTTGCCCACTTTGGGACACATGGAAAGAAACAGTGATTTAAAGGACACTTAGACCGTTTACTAACCTTAAGGCATCTGCCAAACATGTGGGGGAACTGTTGGAACTCTTTCCAAATTGGAAAGGAGACAGTAAAACTGTCACTATTTGCAGATCATATGATACTACACATAGAAAACCCTAAAGATACAGTGAAAAAAACCATTAGAGCTGATAAATAAAGTTGCAGGATACAAAATTGATATGCAGAAATACAATGCATTTTATATACTAATAATGAACTGTTGTAAAGAAAAAGCAAAATGATCTTATTTACAGTTGCATCAAAAAAGAATCAAATACCTAGGGATTAACTTAAAAGGGGGAAGACCTGTATTCTGAAAACTAAAAGACATTGATGTAGGAGATTCAACGTGATACAAAGAAAATGTGGAAAATACCCCGTGTTTGTGGATTGAAAGAATTAGTATTGTTAAAATGTCCTTACTACTGAAAACCATCTAAAGATTTAATGCAATATCTATCATAATACCTATGACATTTTTCGCAGAACGAGAACAAATAATCCTAAAATTTGTATGGAATCACAAAAAAATTCAAGTAGACAAAGCAGTCTTTGACTGCTTCAAATCCTCATTGTTATAGAAGTTAAAACCAAATTCTAAACAATAAGTAAGCAGACAAAATCCAGAAGTAAGGCCCTTTTCCCAACTGACTACATTCTAAACTTACACAGAGGAAATCATTATTCATGTAAATTGCTGCTTTTTACACTCACCTGTGGCATCTGGTTATTTTGTTTGACATACAAGGTTTAAACAAATCAGGACTATTAAGTACAAAACGGGCTAGAAGGATATATTGCACAACATGGGAAATCTAAATATTTTATAATAACTATAAATAGAGTATAATCTTTGAAAATTGTGAATCACTGAATTGTACACCTATAACTTACAATACTGCACAGCATCTATACACTATCAAAAATTAAATTTAAAAATCAAGGTGTCTCAAAACAACTGAGGGTCCTTCAGAAAGTGTAATAATGTAAGCTTTGCCTCCCCTTCCCCACCATCTCTAAAAGAACTTAATTCCTTGAAATCCAGTGAGACAGTCATTTTTACATTGTACGTGTACATTCTATAACATTTTTTCTCGTGCATTTACTGCTCTGGTTTTGGTAAAGCATTCCATAGGCTTGGAATTTTAAGAGTATTTCCTATAACAAGGAAAAATGTAAATAACCCCTGAGAATTGACAATCAGAGACAGAATTAATGCCTATTTTTTACAAAATGGACTTCATGGCAGCCTTCTCTGCAAGACATGAAAACAACAGTCAAACAAACACATAAAAACAGCTAGTGGGAAGCTGCTGTTCAGCACAGGGAGCTCAGCTCAGGGCTCTGTGATGACCTGGGGGGGGGGTATGGATACATATGGCTGATTCACTTCATTGTACAGCTGAAACTAACACAATATTGTAAAGCAATTATATTCCAACAAAAAACAACAGCAGGAAAAGGTGCCAAGAGAAATTTGATTTCCTAGAAGCCTGGTCTGAGGTGCATTTAGCATTTTGATAAAAGCCTCACAATATTTCAAGAGGAAAAGTGAGACTACGTAACCCCCAGGGTGCACAGCAAATCTAGAACAAGAACAAGACAGTTGGGCAGAGTTCCTGATGTCTTTCAGTAAAATATCTGCACCATCCAAGACCAACAGACATTTCTGATCTCCAGGAGGAACCGTCTAGCAGGAAATCTCTGTAACCCTCAATACCAGGAATCCCAAACTCTTTTCTGCTGTAAAAACATAAGCCTACTTAAACAGCTTATCATGATCCCTTTCTTCCTTCATGCCCTCTTATAGCCTCTATACTTCTGTTACCCAAGACCTTTACTGCCTATTCAAATAAAGTTTTTCTCAGCTCTGGTACTTAAAAGTCAGCATTCTGCAATTAATATTACTTACCACCGTTAGAAGTATCATTGTCGCCTCTTTGAAAGAGAAGTTGCTCAGTCGTGTCCAACTCTTTGCAACCCCATGGACTAGAGCCTACCAGGCTCCTCTGTCCATGGAATTTTCCAGGCAAGGGTACTGGAGTGGGTTGCCATTTCCTTCTCCAGAGGATCTTCCCAACCCAGGGATCAAACCTGGGTCTCTTACATTGCAGGCAACATTTTACCATCTAAGCCACCAAGGAAGCCACAGAAGAAGTGCTTGCCTGCTGAAACCCGGGATTGAACCGGGGACCTTTAGATCTTCACTCTAATACTCTCCCAACAGAGCTATTTCAGCTCCACGGAGTATGAAATTCTCTAGGTCAGAGACTATATTATTTCTATATCCTTCACAATGGAAACCCAGACCATGAGAAACCACTCATGAATCGCATACTGTACTTGAAGCATTGTGAAGTGGCTTTGGGAAGCACTGTGAAGACTCTGAACTGAACTGAAATAGGCAATAGTAGAATAGAAATAGATAGACACTGTTCAGTTGCTCAGTCGTGTCCGACTCTTTGCGACCCCATGAATCGCAGCATGCCAGGCTTCCCTGTCCATCATCAACTCCCAGAGTTCACTCAAACTCACATCCATCAAGTCAGTGATGCCATCCAGCCATCTCATCCTCTGTCATCCCCTTCTCCTCCTGCCCCCAATCCCTCCCAGCATCAGAGTATTTTCCAATGAGTCAACTCTTCGCATGAGGTGGCCAAAAGTACTGGAATTTCAGCTTTAGCATCATTCCTTCCAAAGAAATCTCAGAGCTGATCTCCTTCAGAATGGATTGGTTGGATCTCCTTGCAGTCCAAGGGACTCTCAAGAGTCTTCTCCAACACCACAGTTCAAAAGCATCAATTCTTCGGCGCTCAGCCTTCTTCACAGTCCAACTCTCACATCCATACATGACCACAGGAAAAACCATAGCCTTGACTAGATGGACCTTAGTCAGCAAAGTAATATCTCTGCTTTTGAATATGCTATCTAGGTTGGTCATAACTTTCCTTCCAAGGAGTAAGCATCTTTTAATTTCATGGCTGCAGTCACCATCTGCAGTGATTTTGGAGCCCCCCAAAATAACATCTGTCACTGTTTCCACTGTTTTCCCATCTATATCCCATGAAGGGATGGGACCAGATGCCATGATCTTAGTTTTCTGAATGTTGAGCTTTAAGCCAACTTTTTCAGTCTCCTCTTTCACTTTCATCAAGAGGCTTTTTAGTTCCTCTTCACTTTCTGCCATAAGGGTGGTGTCATCTGCATATCTGCTGCTGCTGCTAAGTCACGTCAGCCGTGTCCGACTGTGTGTGACCCCATAGACGGCAGCCCACCAGGCTCCCATCCCTGGGATTCTCCAGGAAAGAACACTGGAGTGGGTTGCCATTTCCTTCTCCAATGCGTGGAAGTGAAGAGTGAAGTGAAGTCGCTCAGTCATGTCCAACTCTTCGCGACCCCATGGACTGCAGCCTACCAGGCTCCTCTGTCCATGGGATTTCCCAGGCAAGACTTCATATCTGAGGTTATTGATATTTCTCCCGGCAATCTTGATTCCAGCTTGTGCTTCTTCCACCCCAGTGTTTCTCATGATGTACTCTGCATATAAGTTAAATAAGCAGGGTGACCATATACAGCCTTGACGTACTCCTTTTCCTATTTGGAACCAGTCTGTTTTTCCATGTCCAGTTCTAACTGTTGCCTCCTGACCTGCATATAGGTTTCTCAAAAGGCAGGTCAGGTGGTCTGGTATTCCCATCTCTTGAAGAATTTTCCACAGTTTATTGTGATCCACACTGTCAAAGGCTTTAGCATAGTCAATAATACAGAAATAGATGTTTTCCTGGAACTCTCTTGCTTTTTCCATGATCCAGCGGATGTTGGCAATTTGATCTCTGGTTCCTCTGCCTTTTCTAAAACCAGCTTAAACATCTGGAAGTTCATGGTTCACATACTACTGAAGCCTGGCTTGCAGAATTTTGAGCATTACTTTACTAGCGTGTGAGATGAGTGCAATTGTGTGGTAGTTTGAGCATTCTTTGGCATTGCCTTTCTTTGGGATTGGGATGAAAACTGAACTTTTCCAGTCCTGTGGCCACTGCTGAGTTTTCCAAATTTGCTGGCATATTGAGTGCAGCACTTTCACAGCATCATCTTTCAGGATCTGAAACAGCTCAACTGGAATGCCATCACCTCCACTAGCTTTGTTTGTAGTGATGCTTTCTAAGGCCCACTTGACTTCACATTCCAGGATGTCTGGCTCTATGTGAGTGATCACACCATCGTGATTATCTGGGTCGTGAAGATCTTTTTTTACAGTTCTTCTGTGTATTCTTGCCACGTCTTCTTAATATCTTCTGCTTCTGTTAGGTCCATACCATTTCTGTCCTTTATCGAGCCCATCTTTGCATGAAACGTTCCCTTGGTATCTCTCATTTTCTTGAAGAGATCTCTAGTCTTTCCCATTCTGTTGTTTTCCTCTATTTCTTTGCATTGATCACTGAGGAAGGCTTTCTTATCTCTTCTTGCTGTTCTTTGGAACTCTGCATTCAGATGCTTATATCTTTCCTTATTTTAGCTAAGTACATTTATTCATCTAGTCCCTAATTAAACACTTGAGAGTCTATTGGCAGCTGGAGAAGTGATGATGAAATCCCTAAGTGACCGTCCACATTTACTGGCTGATTCCCAGTTTTTCCACTAACACTTCTGTGGCTGGAGGCAGAATAAGCTACTTATACTAAGTTAGTACATTATCATCAAGGCTTGAAATAGAACAAGAGAAAAACTTCCTCATTTTCTTTGGCTCTTAACCACACAGCTCCCCACGGGTCTGCTTATTATTCTTGGCTACATACAACACAATTCTAGTCTATACACATGAGGACAGGGTCAAGTGCAGCAGAAAAATAGAAAACCATAATGTTTATATGGATGACTGATCTATAGGAATGTTCATTTCAGTGTTATTTAAATCAGAACAAAATTTAGAAGTAGCCTAATGAGATAAATCACAGTGCAGAAAGATATCTACAGATGTCAGGAAATGTACAGAGTGTTAAAGTGCAAGTTACAGAGCAGGAGGTATTTACACTAACTGGTTATTTTTATTTTTATAAACCCAATGAGGGGGAAATCTAGAAGGATAAACTTCAACACAGTAATGGCGACTATACCCAAGTAATGGGATATATATGATTTTCTTTAAGCATATAAGCAAATTTTCTAAAATGATCCTGAAAAACTTTTAGGTTAGAAAAGAAGTTTTTTTTTTTTTTTTTAATTTTAAAGAAAAAGCAGATCAGGAGGAACATTCTCCCAAAATAAGAGGCATTTTTGACAAAACTCACAATTTTACCTGACTGCTCAGTTCCTGGTAAAGTGTGCTCTAAAGGATGATTTTCTACTGGCCTTATAAAGGGAAATAACAGTACACACACATTTTGATCCTTTTTTCCAAATTTTGTCTCCTGAAATATATGTATGGTAGATGAACAGATGTCGCACCTTTTCCCTTTCACAAAGCACTGCTTTGTTAAGCAAGTCACATACTACTTAGAATCCTTGTTATAGAAGTTGAACTAAATTCTAAAAAGCAAGCAAGCAAAACCAGAAGTAAGGCCCTTTCCCCAGTCAACTGCATTAGAAAATGCAAATTTCCTGCATTTTTCCAAACGAGAAAACTTGTTTCTTTCCAAACAAGTTTCTTCCCCTCTAAACAACTGTGAAAGGCTTGCTTAGATGGATGGAAGGTGGACTCAAAGAAGAAATAAATGGAGTGAGCGCCCTGTGTCTCCTGCTCTGCAGGAGCACCCAGACCTAATGGCTGAGGATGTAGAGATGAAGGACCATCTGGGCAGAAGCCTTACCTTGGTCTGGAATGTGCAGAACATATGTGTTAAGAACGGATGCTCCCAGGCCAAGGAGAGGACCCTCTTCTCTACCATTGTGCACTCCACGTCATCGTCCATCAAAACCACATCTTTCTTTAAGGCTTTTATTGCGAAAAATTGATTGGTTTTCTTGAACTCTGCTAGGAAGACCTGGAAGGAAGGAGAAGAGGCAGGGTTATTTTAGAATTTGGATTGACACTTGATAAAGAAGACTCATGACGTGCATGAGAGAGATGTACTGGGGGAGGAAACAGAATTAATTCTCCAATCCTCCTCTATGCCCTTTATGAAGACAAACCGAGTTTTACTGGCGTGGGATGCTATTAACAGCTTCATCCACTCTACCTTTCAAAGGGTTTCACAAAATCAGATGGGTTATTCTCAGCCCCTGGAAAGATTCTATTTAAAAAAGTGGAATCTAGGAAAATCGTATAGATGAACCTATTTGCAAAGCAGAAACAGACACACAGATGTAGAGAACAAATGCATGGACATCACGGGGGATGGACTAGGAGGTTGGGATTGATACACACACACTGCTATGGATAGAACAGATAATGAATGAGAACCCACTACACAGTTGAAGGAACGCTACCCAATGCTTGGACCGAAATGGGAAGGAAATCCAGAGAAGAGGGGATACATGTACACGTGTAGCTGATTCACTTTACTGTATAGCAGATACACAACACTGTAAATCAGCTATACGCCAATACAATTTTCTTAAGTGTCCTGTCTGCCCAGAGACCTAAGTTTATTAAAAACAAAAATCAGAGGAAAATGTGTATTGACGAAGCAGCAGCGAGCAATGAAGAGGAAGACTTGACCGCTTTTGAAATAATCAATAAAAATGAGCATAAAACCTTATTCCACGTTTTACCCACTTTTTCAAGGCCAAAAAGCATATGTGAGAAATACAACTATCCTGATGTACTTAATGCACAGCATTTCCTCTGACGGCACAGACACTAACATTATCTTCAAGACCTACTATGTGTCAGACATTCTGCTACAGGCTTTATGCATGCTATCTAATTTTAGTACCTGTTTAATTCTTGGTTCAGAACACTCTGCAATACAGATGGTAATAATAGAAGAAACCTAGGGTCAAAGGGTAACTTTCTCAAACTCACAGAGCTACTCAGTGGAAAATCTGACTCCAAAGCTGACTTTCTCCACTCAATTTCAGGCATCTTATAAGACAGGACACCAGATGGCTTAGAATGGAGGGTTGCTCCAACCTGCATTCTTGCAGATGATGCAGCCACAGGCAACTGATAGAAGTGAGGGCATGGCCTGTGGAGTCAGAAAGCCACAGCTCTGGCCTCATTTCACAGACATTTACCAGCTGTGGGAATGTGGGCTCACAAAGCAACCTCCCTGGGCTTCAGTTCCCTAATGTGGAAAAGCCGTAACTATCACCACACTGCTGACTTACAGGACTGTTGTGAAAATCACACACCAGGTGGGGAAGCGACCTGCGAACTCTAAAATGCTTTCTGAATGACAGTTATTGGAATCTAAAACCAAAACGAATGTGTGTAACAAAACAGAAGCAGACTCACGGATATAGAGAACAAACCAGTGGTTTCCAGTCGGGGGGAGGGCCAAGACAAGGGCATGGGATTAAGAGGTACAAACGGCTCTGTGTAAAATAAATAAGCAGCAGGGATATATTGAATCTCACAGTGAAACAGAGCCATTATTCTGTAATAACTTTAGAGTACAATCTATAAAACTACTGAATCACTATGTTAAACACATCTGCAGCTAATATAATATTGTAAATCAACTATACTTCAAAACACCCACTCATCATTTGTTTCTTTCAGTGACTTTTGAGGAATGCTGAAGTTCCTGAAGACACACCAATAGTGGAAAATGCCTCCGGGAGTTGGTGATGGACAGGGAGGCCTGGCGTGCTGCGATTCATTGGGTCGCAAAGAGTCTGACATGACTGAGCGACTGAACTGATGCTTAAAATAACACAGTGCAGACACATAGCTTTGGGGGTAGCTGGCTTGATAGAGAGGGTAGATCTTGGATGAGAATTCAGGCATGAAGGTGAAAATGTGAGTCCTCAGTTCTGTCCAAATCTTTTCGACCCCACAGACTGTAGCCTGCCAGGCTCCTCTGTCCATGGAATTCTCCAGGTGAAAATACCAGACTCAGTAGCCATTCCCTTCTCCAGGCGATCTTCCCAACCCAGGGATCGAACCCATGTCTCCTGCATGGCAGTCAGAATATTTACCATCTGAGCCATCAGGGAAATAATGTGTATAACCCCAGAAAACATGCCATTTACTCTCCTGGGCCTAAAATCGATGGAGAACCAAAATAGAGAGGCTACCATTTTGGTAAGGAACCATAGCTATAGAGTGGAAAAAAAAAGAAAAACAAGAACAAGTTTTGGAGTTCAAGAAAGGGAAATATATTCCGCTTTGGGGCTCCCCTCTCTCACTGGGTCCCCACAGTGCAGTCCCCTCGGGGTCCAGGGATCTGGGATTCTGATGGGGAGGAGCTTAGTCACAGAGCCGAGGCTACTGAAGCTCTCAGCTGTCCATTGTGTTATTTACTAAGGCAGGTAGGTTTAAGTTAAAGCTGTGTTAACCTTGTTGAAAAGTAGAAATCTACCCAGAAAACAAAGAAAAACATTTCTATAACAATTAGAAATCCTCTTTTGGTAATTGCTTCTTTCAATAAAACATTCCTCCAAACCAGCCTTAAACTAAGAAGTCGAAAAGGCAATCTCCATCTCTATAATGTTCTTTCAATTTTTGGTAACAGGCTATCATGGCACATTAATTGATGCTACATTTTAATGAAGACTGGCTGTAAAACTGCCTATTGCACTCAGAATAACACCAAGTGAGCCCGCGATGGTTCGTGCTCTTGTGGAAACAAACTAATAGCTATTGGCTACAGTTGGCAAGGCCTAGTGGGTTTTGCCAGGCAATTCCTTGGTATTAAACCCAACCCCTACTAGCAGTACAAAGTCATTCAGCTATGGCAAGACCTAGTTGCATTTCAGCTTGTTTATTATTAAACTGGGTAAGTTTTACAGCCCAAGTCTGGTGAGCAGGTGCTGAGCATAATGCTGGCCTTGGTTGCACAAATTCATGGAACAGTAGTCTCTGGCTAAAATTCTCCAAGAAGTGACATCCAATATAAATAAAAAAACAACTGCTGCTGCTGCTGAGTCACTTCAGTCGTGTCCGACTCTGTGCGACCCCAGAGATGGCAGCCCACCAGGTTCCCCCGTTCCTGGGATTCTCCAGGCAAGAACACTGGAGTGGGTTGCCATTTCCTTCTCCAATGCAGGAAAGTGAAAAGTGAAACGGAAGTCGCTCAGTCGTGTCCGACTCTTCGAGACCCCATGGACTGCAGCCCACCAGGCTCCTCCGTCCATGGGATTTTCCAGGCAAGAGTGCTGGAGTGGGGTGCCATCTTGAGATATCCTTAATAGCCAATATAAGGTAAAAGCCTGTATTCCATGACATCCCTCTTTACAGTCACCGACTTGACAATCTTCTCGTCACTGATAGTTGATTATAATTTCTTAGACTATGTTTTCCTCCTCCTCCTCCTCGCCCCCCATGACAGAGAGCCCATAAGTTGAGTGAGTGGCAGGAATAATTGAGAGGAGGGACTCCTCCGTGAAACTTTTCCTAAGACACTCAAGTTATGGCTGTAATTCTGGGCTGCACTGTGTCCCTTCCAAATAATTCCATGGACAGGCTCCTCTGGAATCTTCCTGACCCAGTGATCGAACCTAGGTCTCTCGCATTGCAGGTAGATTCTCTACCATCTGAGCCACTAGGGGAGCCGTAATAATTCATATGCTGAAGTCCTAAACCCCCAGCACCTGAGAGTGTGACCTCTGTAAAGACAGGGTCTTTACAGAGATGATTATGTTCACATGAGGTCATTAGGATGGGCCCTGATGCCACAGAACTGGCATCCTCATAAGAAGAGGGAATTGGGACACAGAGCAGTGGCCGTGTGAGGACACAGGGAGAAGACAGCGTCTACACCCGGGAAAGAGGGAGGCCCCAGGAGGGACAGCCCTGTCCACACCTTGATCCAGGATGTGCAGCCTCCAGAACTGAGAGAGATACATTTCTGCTGTTGAAGCTACCCTCCTCTGTGGCGTTTTATTACAGTAGCCCCAAGCTAAGACAAGACAGAAAAAACTCATAAGGAAAGTAAAACCACACTCTGGGTTGAAGAAAGGAGCAAAACAACAACAAAACCACCCATGAAGCAAAAATATCTATGAGACAGGAACTGGCCGGGGCACCTTCCCGCTTCGTTGGCGTCCGAAGATGCCACGCTCAGAAGCTGGCGGGATGAACACCTTCAAAGTGAGACGGCTGGAACTGTTTTTTCCCCAGGGAGTAGAGGCTGCCGCTCCCAAGAGCTCCCTATGCTTAGTCGCTCAGTCGTGTCCAACTCTGTGCGACCCCATGGACTGTAGCCCACCAGGCTCCTCTGTCCATGGGGATTCTCCAAGCAAGAACACTGGAGCGGGTTGCCACACCCTCCTCCAGGGGATCTTCCCAACCCAGAGACAGAACCCAGGTCTCTTGCTTTGCAGGCAGATTTACCGTCTAAGCCACCAGGGAAGCCCCTGGGTCCCTTTGATTCAGACATCTCTCTGCCCTCTAACACACATCACATCACATCGCAGCTCCCGCCCAGGAAGCCTCTCTCTGCACACCCATGTCTGGTTTTGGTCCCACCAGCTCAGTTCCGCTGGCCAGAGCTTTGCTTCTCAGTTTCTCTCATCTGGCCCACAGAATCCTACATATAGTATCGTACCTTGCCAAAACTTCCTTTCCCCAACATTTTGTGCAAGGTGAAATCCTCGATTTTTAGTTTCATACGTAGAGAACTTCTTTCTTTGTTCGGCTCAGGTTCTGGAAGTTGGCATGCTTTCTCCATCTCTTCCAAGGGAGACTCCCAGGAGATCCCCTGAGGCTCTGAAAATGATAAGCCAGTGGTTAAAAGGAAATAAGGAACAATGGAGAGTCTTCCTAGCTATGCTGAGAACCTGCTTTCTTTTTCATATCCTGTTCTGAAGTTTCATCTGCAACAGTTCAGAAAGGGGTTCCTGCAGGGCCAAAGGAGCACCTCCTGCCTGGAAGCCTGAAATCTGGGGGGTGGACGGTGTCTCTTTATGGGACAGACTGGGAAAAACATCAGGTTAAGAAACATTCCAACCAGCAAAAGACCATCTCTGCAGCAGAAACAAACACTTTAGATTATGCCGAATCACAGTCATATAGGGATTTTAGCCGAACTGGAGGGAAAATGACTGCCCATTGCTTGCATGGCTTGCAGGCATAACGGCATCAATTTCTGTGACCTACCATGTAGGGAAGAAGAGCTGGATAGCAGATCACTGAAGACCCGAATGGAATCATTCGCCACAGTCTTCAGGTCAAGATGCTGCCTATTTTGATTGTCTCTGAGACATGGTTTACCCAGAGACCTTTCCCAAATCTAATCCAAACACTTCTTTAAAAAAATTTACAGACAACTTATTCCTCACCCCATGCCAAAGAAGTTGTAGACCAACTTTTCTGGAACCTTCCTCCCACCCTCTTATAACATTTCTTTTCTTAAAATTGAAATATACTTGACATATCACATTGTGCTAAGTTAACATGCATAACATGTTGATTGACACATTTATCTACTATGATATCACTTGATGGCACCTCATAGCACATAATTATCCTATCATTTTTGTGGTTGGAATTATGTGTGTGCTCAGTCATGTCCAACTCTTTGAGACTCCATGGACGGCAGCCTGCCAGGCTTCTCTGTCCATGGAATTTTCCAAGCAAGAATACTGGAGCTGGTTACCATTTCCTATTCCAGGGGATCTTTCCCATCCAGGGATTGAGGCTGCATCTCTTGTGTCTCCTGCCTTGGCAGGAAGATTCTTTACCACTCCAGGTTTGTCTTTCCCACTCTAGGTTCGTCTTGCATATTCTAAGTCCAAGGAAAGTAAGTATTTTATAATACATGTTGAAACTATTCAGAATCACATGTATATATATAGCTGAGTCACTCTGCTGTTCACCTGAAACTACCACAACGTTAATTAATTGGCTATACCTCAATACAAAATGGTTTGGGTGTTAAAAAAATAAAAATTGAGAAAGAATCACACAGTCACAACCTCTCAAAAAGCACCTTCCAACAGGAGGCTGGATGAGCTTCCATAATGTCATAAATGTGAAGCATGTTGGCTATTCTTCCCCATTCTCATCTTAAACTTTCCAGTAAAGTCTCAAAGTACAGAATAAGATGGTCTCTGGTATTTCTACCTTAGTGCTCTATGGAGGATTCAGTTTTGTAAAACAGTTGGACCATGGCAGGGAATAACATTCTAAAATTCTAAGGAAAAGTTTGCCATTATTTCTGAGAATATTGCCCTTATTTCAGAGAAACCCCATCTTCTACCCCCACCCCAACTTCCCACAACCCCATTCACTTACAAAGCTTTTCTAGTGGGCTGTATTTTGGTTTTACTTCTAGAAGTAGAAGCCTATTTGTGGGTGGCTAGGTCAGTAATTTCTAACTAGAAAAGAATCATTTATCAGGCCAGGTAAAGGGAGACTTTAACCCAGAAAGTCTTAGTGAAAGTGTTAGTTGCTCAGTTGTGTCTGACTCTTTGTGACCCCATGGACTGTAGCCCGCCAGGCTCCTCTGTCCATGAGCTTCTCCAGGTAAGATTACTAGGAGTGGGTAGCCATTCCCTTCTCCAGGGAAACCTTCCCGACACAGGGATCAAACCCAGGTCTTCTGCACTCCAGGCAGATTCTTTAGCTTCTGAGCCACCAGGGAAGTCCTGGACTCAGGTTAATGAAGATGAATTACTGATGACAATTCCACTGTGAATAGGGATAGCTACCTTTTTTCCCTGGTCCTGGTACGTATGGCGGCTTTGCTTCACCTTTTATGGAGCATGGGAGACCAATTTCAACTGGACCTTCTCTGAAGATGTGCTCAGAATCTCTTAAGCAGCGAGCCTGGGTTACAAACAAAGAGTCAGACCACCCACCTACCCACTCATCACGGAAGGGACCATGCATGCTGCTGTCCATGGTCCCGAAGCCACTTCAGATCCCTGAATACGTAGGATAACTGAACCTCTCCTCCTCGGCACTCTCTTAGGATCCCATACCCTGTGAATGTCTATTATGTTTTATGCACCTGTAGAGCGTGCTCACTTCCTTCATATTTTCTGGGGGCCCAGTGGTTTTTCCCACACTCTTCACTGCACTCAGTCACAAATAGGAATCAAAGACCAATGGATGGAAAAATAGTTCAAGTAGGCAAAGCCAAGTCTTTAAGATTTCTTTTTTTTTTGTTTGTTTTAGAGCAGACCATTTTTAACAACCCTTGAAGTTGTTATAATACTACTTCTGTTTTATGTTTTGGTTTTTTGGTGCGAGGCGTGTGGGATCCTAGCTCCGTGACCAGGGATCAAACTCACACTTCCTGCATTGGAAGGTGAAGTCTTAACCACTGGACCGCCAGTGAAGTCCCAAAGCCAAGTCTCAAAGAGGGTTTCTTCACAGATGTGAGGATTCAGCATGCTACTGAGCAGAAAGGCAAAGCTGCCTCGGATTCAGTGTTTTGGGGGCATTTTGGAGATGATTTCAGCATATGTTTTTCCCACCAGCTATTACATAGTCATCTTAAACAGGTATAAAGCTAGCAGTGAATCCTCAATAATTTTAATGAATACATTTGTTTGTGCCCCTGCTCATTCCATGAAGAATTTAAGCTCTTACAAGGATCCACACAAGCGAAATGCATTAAACAAACATCGCAAAGTGGGGATGTGGACATGCAGATGAAAGCCAGGGTCAAGGCAAGAGCTTGGAAACAGATTCCAGGTTTCCCCATAGAGTTGCTACAAGTCCAAGAGTGAAGGGACTGAAATAGTCCTTGTTGAGTTGAAACTGCAGGCACTCATCCCCTAAAAGCCATTCCTACCTGCTGAGTGCTCTCGATCATTGCCAATGCTTCAGCCATCAGCTTCTGGTTTATACCACAAAGGTTGGCCACCTTTGTCTGGCATCTGTGATGCACATTCATGCCACATGCTGAAAGAGAAGCAACGCCGTGAGCAAGGGCGACAGAACCAACTTCCAGACACAGTGAACACGATCTGTTTTGGGTGCAGGTACATCCAACAGACAACTGGCAAACCCCCAGCACCATCTTCCCCTCAGAGGGAGACGCTGAAGACAGATATTAGGGCGGTGCTCTTATGACGCCAGCAAGTATCCACCTCTGCTTCACTGAGATGCTCATGCACGTGGCAGGTGCCTTTTGGCATGATGCTGGGACACGACTCCTGCTCGAGGCAGAGCCAGAGCCTTGTTGATGGCAAGGAAGGCTGCTGCCCATTTGTGTGCACAACCTGACCACGGTGATTGGCCTCCAAAAGGTGCTCACCAAATACAACTTTTCTTTCATCTTTCAAAATGTTATTGAAATATTTAGATGATACTTTAGCTGTCTTTACCTTTAGTTTTCACTAGGTAAACAGACCGTTCACAATAAAACAAAATAGCATTTTCTATGTAAGTATAAACCATAGATAGTTGTAAAAAAAAAAAAAAACCCCATCAGAAGTGAAATCTTTAATACAGTAAAGATGCTACTTATAATGGCCTCTGTCCTCTGAACCCTGTCTGATTTACTTGACTCTTCCTGGGCTCCCAGATGCAGGTTTTATGTTGGGCGGCCCCAGCTCCCATTTCCTACCCATGGCTTCAAGGGAGAGAGAGGGAGGCAGTTGGCAGGGATTGAGCATCTTACTGTTTAAAAGTGTACCAGATCTAAGCTCCTCTCTGAGGTGCCATGCAGAAAGGCTCCCTGCCCACCAGGATCAAAATGTCAGAAGCCTGTTACGAACCTAGTAGGTGATAACTGAACCTCTGTTGAGTGGAAACAGTTCCTCTGATGACTAATTTCATGCGAATTTCAGCCGCCAGAGGAAGGAGACAGGATCAGGATAAGAGGGGACCGTAGGTACTTAGGCAGGAGGCTTACAGGAGAGCAAGAAGAAGAGAGAGGGAGGCAGAGACAGGGGGAGACCCAGGGGAGAGAGTGGGAGGTGGAGACGCAGACAGGGGCATGAGGACGGAGCAGACAGCACCCCGCCTCGTGGGGTTCCAGCAAGAACAGAGAATGACTCGGGGGGAAGGAAGTCGGGGGCGGGGAGAGGAGGGAAGAAGAGAAGGAGGGAAAGTAAGGAAGGCCAGAGGATGGGAAATGAAAGAAGAGAATGGAACAGAGAAGAAAGAATGTTGGGAAATGAGGGGACAGAGCAGGGCGTGGGGGCCATGGAATAATGCCAAGGAATCCTAGGGGGAGTTCTGAGCTCAGAGGCAGCAGCCACTGCTGGGATGAGCATGGCCTCTGCAGGTGGAGCGATGGGCTCCAGGGAAGAAAACCCCGATGTCCAAGACCATCAGACTCAAGGTGCCATCAGGTGTGGGTTTGATTATTCCTGTCCTGTTTGTCCGCTCAGAAACCCTCCAGTTACCTGTTGCCTGTGAACTCCTAAAGACACTCTACACAATGCCAGGCCACCCCCCCATGGACCGTTGAGCAGGGGTAGACAGGAAAGTATGTGGTGGTCCCCTGGGCAGCAGAGGTTTCTCCGGTTCAGATGAATTTTGACTACCTGTGGGTTTGCCTTCAGCAGTGAGTTGAAAAACCTAACATCTCCTGCCTTCCTTAAGATGTCACTCCAGGCTCCACCAGACCTGCAGATACACCTGGGATGTGGATAAGAAGGCATCTATGGGTGATCTTCCTGCTTAGGTCAGCCCCCTTTATCACTTAAAAGACCCAACACAGATTAGCCGGTGGCATAAGTTAAAATGGGGTCACCCACAAAATATAAAGTGGCTTCTATGTTTAATCAGTGGGCTTTCCGGGTGGCGCTAATGGTAAAGAACCTGCCTGCAAGTGCAGGAGATTTAAGAGACACGGGTCTATCCCTGGGTTGGGAAGATCTCCTGGAGGAGGGCTGAGGAACCTACTGTAGTATTCTTGCCTAGAGATTCCCATGGACAAAGGAGCCTGGCACGCACCCGTCCATGGGGTTGCAGAGTCAGACATGATTAGTGACTTAGCAAACACGCATGTTTAATCAATATCCTAGGATAAACCATAATGGAAAAGAGTGTGTTAAAAAATGCATATAAAAAAATGCATATAAAGTATGCACATTATATAATGTGTGTGTGTGTATATATATATAACTGAATCATTTTGCTGTATAGAAGTAATTAACAAAACAGTGTACATCAACTATACTCCAATAAAAATTTTTTTAATTGAGAATAAAATGCTCCCTGCTGAGTGGGGCACCTTTGCTTTGAACACATTATGTAGGCTCTGTCCCCTCTCAGCCCCACTCAAAAGGCAAAAGGGCTCTGATAGTTTTTGTTAGAATTTTTCCTCCCTACCCCCTAAGCCTGGTGAAATGGCATCTGTTTCTAAAGGTTATTGCCTTAGCAACCTGGGCTTTTAGAGCAAGAAAGCTGTCCGGGTTTTCCTCTGGTTAGACTGAATGGCTGGACGGGTAAAGGGGAGTGAGCTCGGGCTCTGTGGTCGGGTCACCTGGAGGAGCCATGCTGTCAGAGCTGGGCTGCTCCCCGTGCAGGCGTCCCTGGTGGCTCAGATGGCAAACAATCTGCCTGCAATACAGGAGACCTGGGTTCAGCTCCTGGGTCAGGAAGATCCCCCGGAGAAGGGAATGGCAACCCACTCCACTCTTCTTGCCTTGGAGAATTCCATGGACAGAGGAGCCTGGTGGGCTACAGTCCATGGGGTCGCAAAGAGCTGGACATGACTCAGTGACTGACACTTCCAACATTTAAACTGTGCAGCTGGAGTTCATAGCACACTCTGGGGACGGGTGTGCCAGCTTCAGTAAGCCAGGGAATTTTTCCCTACAGGACTTTTCAGCAGGCCAGAAGATGTGCCAGGCTTATTTCTCAATGGGGCCACAGACAGAATGGTCTTTGCTGGTTCCAGGGAGAGTGGCAGGGGCATGGCCGGAGCTGCCAGAGTCAGGAAGCGACAGGCCAGGCCAGGGGACCAGTCAGAGAAGCGTGCTGCCTCCTTGCTCCGAAGGACTGGATGCCTCAGATGGCATCAGGCCAGGCGCCTGGACACGGGACCTGAATGACTGTGCACTTCCCTGGGAAATAAGACACAGGGTGGTGGCAGGTGGAAGGGAAAGAACAGCAGTGGCTTGTTATCCAACAACTTCTCATTCAGGACCACGGGGCTCTTCTGGGCTGGCTGAACAAGCCAGTCATCTCCATCTTCCCTCCCTCCCTCATCATCCCATCAAAGCTGCAAATCCACTCCCCTGGAGGTTCAGTAGGTGGGGACCCCAAGCATCTTTCGTGTGGGACTCACCGTCACACTTGAGTCCTTGCCTGGCCAGGCCCCACAGCAGGGTCCCACAGTGCTCACAGAAGGTTGGGCTCTTGTAATTGTAGACCTTAAATCTGTGCGGCATGTCGATTTTGAACCTCTCCTTGTGGAACTGAAAGGGAACAAGAGAGTGTGATGGTTCGTGTGTCCCTGGGTTCCCTACTTGTCATTTCTCTAGCAGAGACTTTTGCAGAATGAACAGAATAATAAAAACATTGCAATGATGTGTATTGGAAGTCACGATTTTTACTTGTCAAGCCTTATAGTCATGTCCAATGAAGACAGGAAGCCATTAGCTGTTCTGGGTCAAGGGCATGAGATACTCATTTCAGGTAACCTGGAGATAGCTGAAGTCTGCCACCTCTGGGCAGATGGACTAATATTTCAGGAAGGAGACCAGAGTTATTTGTTTAAATGGGAGTTATGTCAACGGACTTCCCTTCCTAATTTAATATAAATATTTCCTTTTCTCTCTCAACCTAGAACGAGTGCTTTCACCTTTGGAAGATATTATATAATGCCTCCTCTAGAGGCATCGGTTTATTAGTGTGAGAAGTGGGAAGACTTCACACTTGTTAGATATGAACAGAAGAGACGAGGCATAGAGAACAGTTCTGCCAGGTCCTGTGACAAATATGTCACCTGTGTTGTCTTTTACACGTGTAATATCTCATACAATCCTCAAAATATGTCATTTGAAGCAGCCTCTGTTAGGATTTTGATTTGATCTATGGGGAGATTAAACACGGAGAGGGCAAGACTCTAGTTTTGCGTCTCAGTAACAATCGTTACTGAAGAGGAAAGTGTTTTAGGGATATTGATGCACCTGGAAAAATGTAAGAATTGTGCATTATGAGCAAGGATTAGGGAGTCGTCGGACTTCCCTGGTGGTACAGTGGATAAAAATTGACCTGCCAGCGCAGGGAACGTGGGTTTGATCCCTGGTCTGGGAAGATTCCACAGGCTGTGGGGCAACAGAGCCCATGCACCCCAGCTACTGAAGCCTGCAAACCTAGAGACCATGCTCTGCACTGAGAAAAGCCATCACAATGAGAAGCCCTGAGCACCGCGGCTAGAGAGCAGCCCCTGCTCTTTGAAACGAGAGAAAGCCCACACTCAGCAACAAAGACCCAGTGCCACCAAAACGAAAAGAATTTTTTGTAAAGTCCTTTAAAAAAGAATTTGTGGGCTGTTAAAGGTAATGTCAGGATGAAATCATCGTATTTCAGACAAAGGCAAATCTTGATCCGTACCATAGTTTCTCGGCTGTTGATAGCTGATCCTGTGCACTTTGCTATTACTTTATCGATACACTTCTTGTGAATTGCTGCATTACATTCTGAAAAGAAATAACTACAGCTTGAGATTTTCAGAAGTTAAGGGACAACTAAACAAAAGGAATGATGCTAGTACAACAGAGATCCTTCTCACTTACGTTGACACTGGTAGCCTTGTTTGTTCAGACCCCTGCAATAAAGCATATGTTTGAATATGTATATGGACTTTAGAGTCAACTGTAGCACCAAAAACAAAAACATTTAAAAGATGAACAAGCTCTCATAGCTTCCTGCTCTCACATAGCGTTTTCTGATCAGCAGCCCCCGTCTGTTATTAGCCAAGAGTGTTAACGTGTGCTCTTATTTTGACCTGCTTTGTGAAAAGTCTGAACATTCAATAAATGAGGGGTTGTTCATTTCCTTTTCATTTGCATATTTCCCAAACAAACATGCAGACAAAAATATTGTCCAACCAAAAATGGATCACAGGCTCTTGGTAGCGATTTTCCATGTCTACACTTAAAAATTTTCACTGTCTTACTAAGTTCAGTACAGATAAGCAAAGATATCCATATAACACTTTATTTCCTCTTTCTGAGTATCTGAGAACATTTGCAGCTAATAAATNTAAATTCTCAACCTTAAGACTGATTCTGTTAACATTCACTATTAGAAAGGAAGGAGTTCAAGTCATTAGATGAAGACAGTTGATGGAAATCCGCCGAAAGGCTACCTGACCTTTGCATACACTGGTTAAGCCAGAGGTTGTGCGTTAACAAATCCTGCAAGAACCTAAAGGAGTGAAGACCCCCAAAGAGTGGGGGAGGCTGAAACAAGAGATACGAGTCATTTTGAGTCTCCAGTCTACCGTAGCCTTCGCTGTTGTGGTTACTGAGGCTTGAACCAATCTCTGTTCGAGGGCTGTTTAAGACACCCAAGAGCCTTGTAAACATAGAAACCCATCAGCTCCAATGGGCAAGTGTTGCCTTCTGCAGACATTTAGTTAGCACAGTTGGGTTGTTGAGCTGGTGGCAGTTTTGACTATAAAACTGTGCTTACAATAACGATCTCTCCCTCTTCTGTCCCTCCCCACTCACCCCCAGAAGCTTCCCATTTAATTGGAAACCAAAGTTTCCTTGAAATCTTAAGGCAGCTGGATTCCTCATGCTATAGGAGCTCTATTATGAAAATATTCTCTAGAATCACACCATTTGAGCCTTCTCAATCCAGGTGAGGCCACTGGAAACTCTCAGGTAGTACCTATTCCCGTACACTCCCCCAAGGTGGAACATGCCAGGCCTGGTGGATTAAGAAGATGCATCATAGGACTTCCCTGGTGGTCCATTGTTTAAGAATCTGCCATGCAATGCAGGGGACGGGTCTAAGATCCCACAGGCCTCAGAACAACTAAGCCTGTGCTCTGAAGCCTGTGTGCCGTAACTAAGACCCAACACAGCCAAATAAATAGTGACACAAGGCATAACCTGAAGCTTGGCATCACATGTGAGTTACCATACCAGACAAATTCATGGCAGACGGAGCAAAACGTGGGCTGTGGGAAGAAGGTGGCTGTGAACTCATGACACTTGACGTGGTGGACTTTGGCCTGCTTGATGGCTCCTCGGCGGTGATGCAGAGCGAAGAAGCTGTCGCTCTCGAACTCGTTCATGTCCTTTGTGTCTGCAGGAAGAGGGCAGTGACAGTGACCTTCTGCGAAATGGCTGTCACAGCTGGGGGCGAGCAGGGTCGGGGGGAAACAGGGAAGGGGCAGAGATGGATGAGGAACTAGACAAGCTTTGAGACCATTAGCATCCCAAGTACTGGGTTGGGCTAAAAGCCCATTTGGGTTTTTTCTAAAAGATGTTATGGACATTTTGGCCAAGCCAGTATTTCTAAAGTTTGGTACAGTACGAAGTGTCTTTCCTTAGTCCCATAACAGAATTACCAGAGGGTGTCCTGTTACAGGACTGGAACAACAAGGCTAGAATCTTGGTTCAATCCTTCCATCCTCTTTCACGACACTGAGCTATATCCTCTCTCAATTTTTAAAACCAGAAATTGGAACATTTAAGGTATTTATTGACCTTTCCTCGTCACTGTCAGTGATGAGTCAGCCAGAAAAGGCAGGAAGTGGCAAATACTTTGCCTGTAATTCTAAAGAATAATGTGGTACTGACACCAAGACGGAAATAATATATATATTTTTTTTAGGTCCTAGGAAATTTTATATCTGGTTGTTTATAGACAAAAAAATGTAGACAGGCAGGAGCTGGCCAGATTTCTGAAGGCAAAAAAGCTTTGGGAAGTTGTTTATGCTTTGGTTCCTGGGCATCAGATGCACCAGCCATAAAACTACACAGGTCAACGTGGAAGGGGCCAGAAATGAACAGATGACTGTAATTTAAAAATGTCTAGATAATGCTGGATGGTACCTAGTCATCTACATCAAATCATCACGTTCACACTTCTTCAGTTTACCCTGGGCTCTGGGTGCTGGTGGAGGTACTCTGGGTAGTAACTGTCCATAGTAACCACAGCTTCCAAAAGGCTGGAAGAATTCTGAGAAATACCGGTGAGAATATTCGCCCTGGTCGAAGCCCAGGTCCCCCAGCCAAAATACACAATAGTAAGGTAGTAATGATTAAACAGTTCAATGGGCCCTCCAGCATGCAAGAGAGAGTGCACGGTAAAGGAGACAGAACAAAGCTGCCATCATCACTGAAATACGGATAACGAATTAACGATTCTAGTTCCTACAGCTGCGATTTCAAGTGGATTCTTGGATTACTTATTCTACTTATTTTTTAAAATACAAAAAAATGGAGGTTTGGCAAGAATAAGGGGCTCCTGCTTCACAAATGAAGAGAGTTAACAATATTTAAACCCCGTTGTTTCCCTTCGGGCTAAGCCATGGCAGTGGCTGGACAACACACTCGAGGCAAGTGGTCCAGCCGGAGTATCTTAATTTCCCCACCCCTTTTCACGGCCAGGCTGCAAGTGCACTGGGTAGGCGGGGCCAGGGGAGGGTCCCGGAGGTGGAGACCCCCCTCCACCATCCAGCCTAGTGCCAGCACTCATTTCAAGACTGAAGTCTTCTCTCCAAGAGTCCATGGGTCTGTTTTATGGAAACCCCAAACTCTCAGATACAACGTCACTCTGCTGTACCCCTGAAACTAACACAGCATTGTAAATCAACTCTACTCCAAAGAAGATAATAACAAAGACTCCTAAGAAAGAGTTCCTCACAGGGCTGAGTACTTTGCCTGATACTTAAAGGAGAGGCGATTTAGGTCTTTTTTTTTTTTTTTTTAAAGGAACTGCACTGGAAATAAAAAGGCTTGGTGAATTCGGGGTTAGATTTAGGGTCACCGAGGCAACTGCCTTCTCCTATAGGTTCTGGTTTAAGTGTAGAGATCTATTTACAACTTGGGACCAGCACAGGAGGCCATTTGTTGGGAAGTTCTGACTCATTTCTATTTTGGTGCTAATGAAATAAAAGGAAATAAAGTGTAAAATTACTTTTGAACTCAGGGAGGGAGGTGAATTATTCTGGGAACCCTATCCATATTACTGTGAAAAATATACAAATATAATCATGTAAAAATTATATGGTGGGGGTTAGTTGCTAAGTTGTGTCTGACTCTTGCGACCCCAAGGACTGCAGACCACCAGGCTCCTCTGTTCATGGGATTCTCCAGGCAAGAATACTGGCATGGGTTGCCATTTCCTTCTCTAGGAGATCTTCCTGACCCAGGAATCGAACCCAAGCAGATTCTTTACTGACTGAATAGTCAGTAAAGCTATTATAATAGTATAAGCTATTATAATAGTCCAGATATATACAACTATATGTTTATAAATATAGTCTGTGTATTAGAACACTGTACATTTAAAAATATGTCAGAGAGTACAGGTAAGGAATTCATTCCCTTGCTCCTTGCTATAATTCCTTTATCCTCTGATCATTTCAATCCTTATAAGAAAGTAAATGTATAAAAGCTCAGAATTTTAAAAATTCTCCTTGTAATTACTGTTTATTTCTGAAGTAATTTGGCCTTCTGTTTGTTCACTGGCTTGAATAAGCTCACTGATTTTTATATAGTTGGTTATTTATTTTATAGCAATGGTGTCTAATCTATTTGTTTAGTTTAACACTTGTTTGTAGTCAATTAAGTCGCACATTTCCTGGGGAGCTATAAGCAAATTGCTATGCAAGATAGTATAAAGAATTATGACATGTTACCCCTAATTTTGAATGGGTAAGTCAGGAAGAAATGGCACTCACACGAAGAACAGACTTGGAGATAAGAACTCCCATATTTTTGGGAGGGAGGAAATGAAATTACAAAAGAGGCCATGAAGAGGCAGCTGAAAAATTAAGAGGAAAACTTGAATAATATTACATCAAGCAATACAAGAAAGAAAAAGTTTCTCAGCATTGAAGGATAGAGAGATGTCAAAGGAATTGAAGCTTAAGAAACAAACATTTGTTTTGAGGGTTCATTCTTTTGGAGAAAGCCATTTAGCAGATGGATTGAAAAATGAGCCAGCTTCTTTGGGTTTAAGGGTTGATAGAGTAGTGAAGGAAAAAGGAGTAATATATTAAACTGTTTCTCAAGAAAGGTGTCAGGGAATGAAAGGAAAGAAAGCCTTGTAGAGGAAAAGAGGTTTAAAAAAATACCTTTAAACTGAGAGATTGGGACTGACATACATACACAGTTCAATTCAGTCACTCAGTCGTGTCTGACTCTGCAACCCCATGAACTGCAGCACGCCAGGCCTCCCTGTTCTCACCAACTCCCGGAGTTCACCCAAACTCATGTCCATTGAGTCGGTGATGCCATCCAGCCATCTCATCCTCTGTCATCCCCTTCTCCTCCTGCCCCTAGTCCCTCCCAGGATCAGGGTCTTTTCCAATGAGTCAACTCTTCGCATGAGGTGGCCAAAGTATTGGAGTTTCAGCTTTAGCATCATTCCTTCCAAAGAACACCCAGGGCTGATCTCCTTTAGGATGGACTGGTTGGACCTCCTTACAGTTCAAGGGACTCTCAAGAGTCTTCTCCAACACCACAGTTCAAAAGCATCAATTCTTTGGCGCTCAGCTTTCTTCGCAGTCCAACTCTCACATCCATACATGATCACCGGAAAAACCATAGCCTTGACTAGATGGACCTTTGTTGGCAAAGTAATGTCTCTGCTTTTGAATATGCTATCTAAATTGGTTATAACTTTCCTTCCAAGGAGTAAGCGTCTTTTTTTCTTTAATTTATTGTTATTATTATTATTTTTACAATATTGTATTGGTTTTGCCACACATCAACATGAATCTGCCACGGGTGTACACGTGTTCCCAATCCCGAACCCCGCTTCCACCTGGCTGCAATCACCATCTGCAGTGATTTTGGAGCTCAAAAAAATAAAGTCTGACACTGTTTCCAGTCTTTCCCCATCTATTTCCAATGAAGTGATGGGACCAGATGCCATGATCTTAGTTTTCTGAATGTTGAGCTTTAAGTCAACTTTTTCACTCTCCTCTTTCACTTTCACCAAAAGGCTTTTTAGTTCCTCTTCACTTTCTGCCATAAGCGTGGTGTCATCTGCATAGCTGAGATGATTGATATTTCTCCCAGCAATCTTGATTCCAGTTTGTGCTTCTTCCAGCCCAGCATTTCTCATGATGTACTCTGCATATAAGTTAAATAAGCAGTTCAGAGAAAAAAAAAAGTATACAGCCTTGACGTACTCCTTTTCCTATTTGGAACCAGTCTGTTGTTCCATGTTCAGTTTTGACTGTTGCTTCCTGACCTGCATACAGGTTCCTCAAGAGGCAGGTCAGGTGGTCTGGTATTCCCATCTCTTTCAGAATTTTCCACAGTTTACTGTGATCCACACAGTCAAAGGCTTTGGCATAGTCAATAAAGCAGAAATAGGTGTTTTTCTGGAACTCTCTTGCTTTTTCCATGATCCAGCGGATGTTGGCAATTTGATCTCTGGTTCCTCTGCCTTTTCTAAAACCTGCTTGAACATCTGGAAGTTCACGGTTCACGTACTGCTGAAGCCTGGCTTGGAGAATTTTGAGCATTACTTTACTAGCATGTGAGATTATACAGTGGAAGTGAGAAATAGATTTAAGGGGCTAGATCTGATAGACAGAGTGCTTGATGAACTATGGACAGAGATTAGTGACACTGTACAGGAGACAGGGATCAAGACCATCCGAATGGAAAAGAAATGTAAAAAAGCAAAATGGCTGTCTGGGGAGGCCTTACAAATAACTGTGAAAAGAAGAGTAGCGAAAAGCAAAGGAGAAAAGGAAAGATATAAGCATCTGAATGCAGAGTTCCAAAGAATAGCAAGAAGAGATAAGAAAGCCTTCTTCAGCAATCAATGCAAAGACATAGAGGAAAACAACAAAATGGGNATAGAGGAAAACAACGAAATGGGAAAGACTAGAGATTGCTTCAAGAAAACTAGAGATACCAAGGGAACACTGAATGCAAAGATGGGCTCAATAAAGGATAGAAGTGGTATGGACCTAACAGAAGCAGAAGATATTAAGAAGAGGTGGCAAGAAAACACAGAAGAACTATACAAAAAAGAGCTTCGTGACCCAGATAATCATGATGGTGTGATCATTCACCTAGAGCCAGACATCCTGGAATGTGAAGTCAAGTGGGCCTTAGAAAGCATCACTACGAACAATGCTAGTGGAGGTGATGGCATTCCAGTTGAGCTCTTTCAAATCCTGAAAGATGATGCTGTGAAAGTGCTGCACTCAATATGCCAGCAAATTTGTAAAACTCAGCAGTGGCCACAGGACTGGAAAAGGTCAGTTTTCATTCCAATCCCAAAGAAAGGCAATGCCAAAGAATGCTCAGACTGTATACACAGTATTAGGTATAAAACAGGTAACTAATGAGAACCTACTATAGAGCACAGAGGGGAAAAAAAAGGTAATCCATTTGGACTGTAGCCTGCAAGGCTCCTCTGTCCATGGAATTCTCCAGGCAAGAATACTGAAGTGGGTTGACATTCTGTTCTCCAGGGGATCTTTCTGATCCAGGGATGGAACCCAGGTCTCCTGCATCACAGGAAGATTCTTTACCATTTGAGCCACCAGGGAAGCCCTAGGACATATGTTTAATTAACCTTCTGCTGTGTGACTCAGGGAACTAGAACTGGGGCTCTGTAACAACCTAGAAGGGTGGGATGGGAAAGGAGGTTCAAGAGGGAGGGAACATATGTATACCTATGGTTGACTCATGTTCATGTTTGTAGAAAACCATACAATACTGTATAGCAATCATCCTTCAACTAAAAATAAACAAAATTTAATGTGCATTCCAATATACATTAGGTGCAAACAAATAGTTTTTGATTGCACTTATTCATGCATTGGAGAAGGAAATGGCAACCCACTCCAGTGTTCTTGCCTGGAGAATCCCAGGGACGGGGGAGCCTGGTGGGCTGCCATCTATGGGGTCACACAGAGTTGAACACGTCTGAAGTGACTTAGCAGCAGCAGCAGCAGCGTACAAGGTACTTAGAATAGTCCAATTCAGAGAGTCAGAAAGCACACTGGTAGATGCCTGGGGCTGTGGGGTGGACGGGTGGGGAGACGGGGATGGGAGTTCATGTTTAATGGGGACAGAGCTTAAGGTTAGGAAGGTGAAAAACTCAGGAGGGTGGGTGACGGTGAGAGCTGCTCAACAATGTGAACAGGCTTGGTGTCATCGAACTGTACCGTTAAATATGGCTGAAATAGTATATATTATGTGACTTTTAGCACAGTAAAAAGCATTTAAAAAATATCTATTTCAAGTTGGAGAAGATAGCATAATTACGTATGTCTTGGCAATGAGGTGGAAACCAGAGAGAGAAGGAAAAGCTGAAGATGCCAGAGAGGAAGCAGGGCTGGTGTTACAGAGCCGCCAGGGTCGACAGCCAGGACACCAAGACGGGGGGCTCCCCAGAGGCGGAGAGCGGGAAGAGGGCTCAGGGCGCAGCCGCTGTGCCCTGAAGCGCAGACACCGGCGGAAGGCACGGGCTCTCCCAGCTCCACCACGCTAGCAGCTTCCTCAGCATCTCAGGAGGGCTATGGGAATATTTGAGACAGTCACTGAGTGGGAACCACAGGAAAAGAAAAGGCGTTTCCAAATGCCAGAGAGAGCCCAACTGAACAGTTCAACACACATGCCCTGAGCCCCTCCTAAGTACACAGTGAAACAGGAAAATGAATAAAACAAGGCCATCTGTAGCAACACGGATGGACCCAGCGACGATACTGAGTGAAGTCGGACAGAGAATGACAAATATTACACGATATCACTTACATGTGGACACTAAAAATATGATACAAATGAACTTATTTAAGGAACAGAAATAGACTCACAGACCTAGGAAACAAACTTGTAGTTACCAAAGGAGAACGGCATGGAGGCATAAAACAGGAATGGGCTTAACATACTACACATAGATACTCAACAAGGACCTACTGTACAGCACAGGGAACTATACCCAATATTTTGTAATAACCTGTAAGAGAAAAGGATATGAAAGTATATATACATATGTGTGTGTGGGGGGTGCATATATATATATTCAGACATATCTGAGTCACTGTGCTCTACACCTCATGCTAGCACAATATTGTAAACCAACTATACTTTGAAAATAAGATTGAAGTGTGGTAGCATTTGATTCATTTACACAGCATTTTGACAACAGGATATAAATGCAATAGGAAGAACTGACAGGCTGTCTGAGACACCACGCACACGGCTTGTAAATTAACTTCTATGAACGGTGTCTGTGTGTGAGATGCAAGGGAAAGTCTTCAGTGACCCATTTTTTTTCCTTGCTTGATCCAAAAAGCATTTGAGATGACTAACTTGAAGCATTACTACTCTGTTCTTCTAGGGCTAAGGGAAGTATTTATCAGCTTCTTACTCATTTTGTATTCTGATGCTGTGACCACGTGTCATATCACACCATTTATACACAGTGTGTACACACAGGGCAACACATTAGCAGAACCTTTGGTGTTTATAGTAAATTCCCAAATGAAAATATAGACAGACTAGAACAGACCTGGGCATATGCCTTCACACCATGTGAAAAATAAATGGTGGACTTCCTTGGTGGTCCAGCGGTTTAAGAATTTGCCTGCCAATGCAGGAGAAGGCAATGGCAACCCACTCTAGTACTCTTGCCTGGAAAATCACATGGATGGAGGAGCCTGGTGGGCTGCAATCCATGGGGTCGCTAAGAGTCGGACACGACTAACCGACTTCACTTTCACTTTTCACTTTCCTGCATTGGAGAAGGAAATGGCAACCCACTCCAGTGTTCTTGCCTGGAAAATCCCATGGACGCAGAGCCTGGTGGGCTGCCGTCTATGGGGTCACAGAGAGTTGGACACGACTGACGCGACTTGGCAGCAGCAGGGAAAACAGGTTTGATCACTGGTCTGGGAATGGTGCACATGCAGCGGGGCAACTAAGCCCGTGCACCACAACTACTAAGCCCACACTCTAAAGCCTGTGAGCCGCAGCTGCTGAGTCCACGTGCCCAAGAGCCGGAGCTCTGCAGCAAGGGTGGCCACCTCAATGAGAAGCCTGCCTACCTCCACGAGAGAAGGCCTGGGCACAGCCGTGAAGACCCAGTGCAGCAAAAATAAGAGTTTTTCAAAAGTAAATACCATAAATGTTTTATATTTCTGTGTGTATCTGGTCCCGCAGAGTGTATATTCAATTCATGCTTGAGCATCACTGGAAATTTTAAGGAAATCCCTTGTGATTCCATTTTCTTTGCTTTCGAAAAAGTGAACTAAGTTGCAAAGGAGAAGAGACATGCCCACCTCATCCCCAAATAGGAATAAGAAATGTCACTTGCCACTCATTTCCAGAAAGTATCTTGCGTTCATCAGCATTCGGCCTTGAGGTTTCAGCTCTAACTGGTGGAAGGAAGAAAAGAAACATGGGTCAGAGTGTGAGGCAAGCGCTGAGCTGAACGACATCCCAACTGAGGAGCTGGGTGAGGCAGGAGATTTCCAGAGCAGCTCTGTCCCTTTTCATCTTGCTCATGCATGTCATCATCAAAATAGCAGAGCATCCATAAATATAAGCTTTCTTTTATCAAAACACCTCAGCAGCTCATGAGTTTGATTTGGAGATCACACCTTCCTTAAGGCCATGTCAGACCTTCTGTGGCCTGATGGACTGCTGCCTGCCAGGCTCCTCTGTCCACGGAGTCGCCCAAGCAAGAATACCGGAGTGGGTTGCCATTTCCTCCTCCAGGACATCTCCCTGACCCAGCATCTCCTGAGTTGCAGGCGATTCTTCACTGCTGAGCCACCAGGCCCCTAGGTTAACAGGGGCATTAGATGGGAGTGGCCTTTTACTTTCACATGGAGAACCTGCTTCCTTTGGAAAGTGCCGGACCATCTACTAAGGGAAATTTTAATTAGATTGGTCAAGGAAGGGATTAAGACTATATATATTTCAGTATGATTATGTAGAAGGGACCAGACAAAGTGACCTGTTAAGGGATGATGCAGATTACGTGATGTGACGTAAGGGACATGTGGCAAATCTGAGAAGGCCTGACTAACCACTAATAATATAACTAAACTGTAACACAGCATTGTTCACATGCTAAACAGAAAAAAAAAAAAAAAGAAAAGAAAAGGTGAACTGAAGCCCATTGCTGATCATCACATCTATGGGTAACTAGAATAACTGAAAAATAGCAAGAAGGGTCTGGTTGAACTCAGGACTGAATATGAATCATGGTTAAATAATTCAAAGTCATGGTGATCTTGTACCTTCCACCAGACCTTTAAAGATATTGGAGAAACTGACATAATAGCAATGCCAATGGTACAGCATCGCCACTGTTAGAATTTTATGATGTGACAAGCTTGTATCACTTGCTTAACTACACTTTCCCACGAAAGCTTAAATTTGTTCTTGTTGTTTAGTTGCTAAGTTGTGTCTGACTCTTAAATGGCTTAAATAGATTAGTGAAAAGAGAAGGGCCTTTGACATCAAGTACATATACCATTATTCTCTGGTTTATGGAATAATAAATAATGGAGGCAAAAATAAAATTCGAAGAATGAGGGATAGGGGCTCATTCCCAGAGGAAGTGGGAAAAACTGGTACCAGGTGACTGCAGTGCTATCAATATTCAGGAATTAGTGGTGATAGAGGAAATTAAATCAGTGAGCTGCTGAAAAAACAGCCTCCACAGAAAGTCAGATTCCATCACATTTATGAGTGAGTGGGGGATAACCACACCAACAGGGAAAACCCTGGGAAAGCAGAAACAAAATTATTGATGTTTGGAAACTAGATGGTGACTGTGGAGTTAAGAGGCAATTCTGAGAAAATCTTTTTTTTTTTTTTTTAATAGAGAAACTAATTTTAAGAAAGCAGATTTCAGCAGAAGCAAGGGAAACTAAGTCCGAAGCAATCTGTTGATGCTTAAACATGATAAATAAAAGTGAACTAGGAAATAACCTTGAACATAACAAAGGCAGAAAATATAAGGTTGCCAGTAGTTAAATGTGGATCCGAGGGCTTCAGTTCAGTTCAGTTGCTCAGTCGTGTCCGACCCTTTGCGACCCCATGAACTGCAGCACACCAGGCCTCTCTGTCCATCACCAACTCCCAGAGTTTACCCAAACCCATGTCCATCGAGTTGGTGATGCCATCCAACCATCCTATCCTCTGTTGTCCCCTTCTCCTCCTGCCCTCAATCTTTCCCAGCATCAGGGTCTTTTCCAATGAGTCAGCTCTTTGCACCAGTGGCCAAAGTACTGGAGTTTCAGCTTCAACATCATCCTTCCAATGAACACCCAGGACTAATCTCCTTTAGGATGGACTGTTTGGATCTCCTTGCAGTCCAAGGGACTCTCAAGAGTCTTCTCCAACACCACAGTTCAAAAGCAACAATTCTTCGGCGCTCAGCTTTCTTTATAGTCCAACTCTCACATCCATACATGACCACTAGAAAAACTGTAGCCTTGACCAGACGGACCTTGTTGACAAAGTAGTGTCTCTGCTTTTTAATATGCTGTCTAGGTTGGAAGGATATCCTATCCTTCCAAGGATCTGAGGGCTTATGTCTCAATAATCCCAATATGCAAAAAATATGGAAAGTCTGACAAGAATAAACTTAAAAAAAATGTCTTGTCAAGAAAGCAAATGCAGCTTTAAGAGGTATAAATAGAAAAACAACTTGTTTGTCAAGGATGCATAATAAAAGAACTTTAAAAATAGTTATCCCTTTATTCATTGAAAAGGAAATCAACAGTATGTTACTTTAAAAATTAGAGATTTGGTGACTCTTTCCTTTAAAAAAAAAAATGAGGCAGAAAGTGGAAAATAAATGGGAATGGGAGAAAAACAGAGGAAAATTTTCTCTAGTTTCTCTCATCTTTCTCTGAGCCTGGTCAAATGCTCTATGACTCAGAGGTATCTGCAGCCTCACCCTCTCCCCCAACAGGTCTGTGTAAACTTTCACCACTAAGTCACATGCCTGTGACATTACCCACTTATTTATCCACTTCCTATTTGCACAACCAGCTACCTAAGAGGAATTCTGTTTCTGTGATCTCTCACCAGGCTGAATGAGTTCACAGACACCCTGAACTAAATTATCTAAATACATCTAAGCATGGGGAAACTTCAAGAAAAAAATCTTGACATATCGTAATCTTTAAAGATTACTTTAGTGATGCAAGCAAAGATAGATATACTTTCCTAAAAAGTACCTCTTTCTCTCACTCTCTTTTTTTAAGGTAAAAAATACACAATTGACACAAAAATCCGTTTTAGGCTTATATTATTCCCATTTTGAAACCTGGCATTTGAAAATCTTTTGGGTGGAGTTCCTAAGAATCTGAGTTATACGAAGTATGAAGCTGAAAGGTAAGAGTCTCCTCCTTTGCACAAAGGATGCAAACATTTGAAAATACTTTTTGGGTTTCAGCTCTTACAAAAGCAGCTTTTACTCATATGTTTTCTTTAATTTTTATACCCCAGAAATTTTCATAGGAATTTTTTATGCTTTCATAGTTTACTTCTCCCTTTAACTTCATAACTATTTTGGTAACAAATGTTTAGAATTGAAGTTTTCAAAAATCTGTGTGGTAACATGAGTTGTGTATAATGTACTTTTTAGAGCAAAGTAAACTAATCCTGAATATTCATTGGAAGGACTGAAGCTGAAGCTCCAATCCTTTGGTCACCTGATGCGAAAAGCCCACTCACTGGGAAAGACCCTGATGCTGGGAAAGATTGAAGGCAAAAGGAGAAGGGGGTGGCAGAGGATAAGATGGTTGGATAACATCACTGACTCAAGGGACATGAGTTTGAGCAAACTCTGGGAGATAGTGGAGGACAGGGGAGCCTAGCCTGCTGCAGTCCATGGGGTCACAAAGAGTCAAATACGACTGAACACTGAACAACAAGCCAAGCAAACACATTATGACTAGAAACAATTACACGGATTGAGATATTAAACGGATCTTTGCTCTCTTCTCACTTATCTGTCCAGCATCCTGTCTAAGATAGTTTATCAAGGTATCATGTAGGTATCTAGATATCTTGATATTCACGTGATATCTTGATACACAGATCACAGGTAGGTTCCCACGCTATGAAAATTTTGTGGTATTTCCAAGCTGACTTTAACAGTTATAGATCAGTAACAGTTCTTCACACCCTAAGAGACCTTATTTCCTTTACCCAAGAATCAAAGAAATTTGAGTATGCTAGTATGTTCTATAGTCCACAATGAACACTCATCGTCACAATCAAGTCACCCATGAGTCAGTGGGAGGGAGTCAGTTTCCTCGAGGCCTTCAGGACACACAAATGAAGCCCATGCCTTGGCTACTTACCCATATTTCTGTCTTCCCATTGTTTTTCCTGCACCTCTCGGCCAGGGAGTAGAGCTCCACGGTGGTCTCGGATATCAGGTCCACGTTTTTGCCCTTCACAATGATCTGCATCACTCGCCCCTTGTTGATGTGGGCGTCGAAAGTGCTGTCCCAGGGCGGGTACATGGTTGGCTTTTTCTGGATGTACATCTGCCCATTCTCTAGGAATGGAAAGATAACGTGTGCATTACGCTTTCAGCCTGTTCTGGGAAATAATTCACCCATTCCCTCTGCTCTCGAGGACTATATAAGTCTTTTGGGAGGACGACAATAACACATACAAGAATTAGAGACACTCAGAGAATGAACTCATGGTTACCAGGGAGGAAGGACGGGGGGAAGGGATAGTTAGGGAGTTGGGGATGGACACGCACACACTGCTATATCTAAAATGCATAACCAACAAGGTCCTACTGTATAGCACAGGAAACTCTGCTCAGTATTAGGTAGCCATGTGGATGGAAGAGGGATTTGGGGGAGAATGGATACATGTATACATGCATGGTTGAATCGCTCTGGTGTGCACCTGACATTATCACAACATTGTTAATCGACTATACTCCAATAAAAAAAAAAATAGTAAAAACAAAAGAAAGAATTAGAGATAAAATAGGACAAAATGAGATGGTTCCAAGGTCTACATGCAAGGTAATGTACTAAAACTTGGAAGTCAACCTGGATAATTTATGCAAATAAATCTGGCATCTTCACTGGCAATGCTCTTTTCCTATTCATCAGTTGCTTCTTTTGAAGTCTGAACATCTGAGCAAATATAAAGAACCTAGCAGCTAAGCCTGGTATGTTTGGTAGAGGACAGTGACCTAGATCCCCCCTCTTTTTTTTTTTTTTTAACAGGTTTTATACTTTTATGCCTTTGGGGATCCTTCTGTGTTAATGTATTAATGGTGGACACATGACTGTTCAATTTCACTGGTATCTAGTAAAAAAAAAAAAAAAGATAATATAAAACTACTGTGTGTTGATTTGAAAAAGACAGTGACTTAATTTCAGGCTTATACTGAGTGTTCTTTTAGAAAGATATTTTAAAAATTTCCACTCAACATAAATACCTTTAATAGGCAAAAACCTTTAAAATACCATAAGCCATTATTTTCTTCTCAAAATGAGGATACATTTAAACGTAAACCATGCACCCTAAGCAAAAACTAACAAGTGTCTCAGAGAGGTGGAGGTCGTCATCCCCGGAGTCAGTGAAGCAGGCTGCGGAGGGCCTGCAGATGGTTAGTGACAGGAACCAAGGGCAGGATGATGAAGTTTAAGGGAACCATCCCAGGACCACCAGGGAAAGCGATCACTAGTGGGATTCAGCAGTGTTGCCCTGTCTCCATCCACACAGGATTCTCTGTAGTATTTATGCTCTAGTCGTTGCAGGAGCAGAAAACTGCAGCTGAATTTCAGGGTTTCTTTCTTGTGACCCTAAGCACATGAAGCGGCAGTCCGAGCAGAGATTTATCAGAGATGTTGATAAAGCAAAAAGAAAACGCCACTGAAAGCAGGGAAACAAAGCAGTTCAACTCTTGACGCATGATGCTGAAAGAGAACAGGCGTCAGGCATTTGCTAAATTATTCTTTGGGAGGCATACAAGGGTTTGAATAAGCTGAAACCTCACACTGTAGGTAAACCTGGCTGTGAGAGGTATAAACTCTGGCAATGTTGAGCATGGAATTGGAAGGGGAGTATTTTTATGGTTTGTTTCATAGAAATTTGACTCAGGATTAGACTTAAAAAAAAAAAGCCATGGCAATATTAGTGATCAGAGTAATGTTTTACTTCCACAAGCTTCAAGCTACCTCTCAAAATTCCTTTATCTTCTTCCAACCATTATCATTCAGCACACACAGGAAACGGACAGAAATTCCCATAGCAAGGCATTTTTCACACTTTCATTCAGTAGTGTCATCATTTATAAAGAGAACAAGAACTCAAGATCCTGTCTATTTACAGTGGGGTTTACTATCTTCAAAGGCTCCTAGACTGACAGCACTGTGTCCTATTTGCTCCTGTTCTTTGCTTTATGTAAAATGCAGCCTTAACATCCCAGACCCAGAAACCTGCTAAAACTCTACAGAAGTCATGTTTTAAATACCATGTTCAGAGAGATTTCTTTTCAGGACAAAACTAAAACAAAATGAAAAAACAAAAACTTCTGCACTCCACAGGCTAACCTTTCAGAAAAACAAACTTCTTTTCCAACATGTCCTCTTGATTCATGTGGCTGATTAGACCAAGTTCAAAGGCAAGGCCAAAAGGAGAAATAGATACTTAAAAAAAGGCTCCCAGGAGGCAAATGTCAGTGAGACCTGTGGATGTAAAGGGAACCAGATCCAAGGGACCCATTAAGTCAAAAAGCAGCTTTGAAAAACTCAGACACTGCACACTTCAAAGATTTCGCTGACATTTGAAAGGTTTTAGATTGGGAGCAAGTGCCATTCTCACTGTTAACAGGAGAGAGATCTGGGCAGAAGGGAGCTCAAGATGATCAGTCAGTCTCCTCCACTTTGATGTGCTCCTGGGGCTGGAAGGCAGAAGCCAGTTGAGCACAGAGAAGTCTTTTAAGGGAAAGAAAACCAGCATCCAGGACTGGAAACCCCAGGGTTCTGAGCTGGATACATCCAGCTGGAGGTCATCACCTGCAGAGTCAGGTTCCTCTTGCACCCGGGAACGTCACTTAATTTTTCTTTTTCAAGACTGCCTTCTCTCTCCATCTTTCTCTCCAGCCCCGATTCCCCACACGACCCTGCTTTGATGTCTTCACTTCACGTACTTACTATGTGATCTGTTTTTTGCTTATCTTCTGCTAGGAGAGGAACTCTGAAGGAAAGGGATGTCTTCTGGCCCAGTATACAGTAGGTGCTCCATAAATACCTTCGTCGTAAATGCACTGTAGTGGCTCCTAATCGTTCCTGTGACTGCATCGGTGGCAATCAGACTTCCCTACAAAGCGTCATCTGCTAAAACCAGAAACTGTGTGTAGAGAGGTAGGGAAAGGCAGGGAGGCTGGGAAAACCATGGGATGTAAACTTCATCTTGCTTTTTATTTTTTCCTTTTCTGTTTTTAGAAAGTCCATGAGAACTTTAAAATACAGAGGCAGGGACCAGATAGGGTAGGCGCAGTTTAAGTGATCATGAAGATATTATAGACAGAATAGGACTATCTTATTTTTCCTGAGTGACACTGTTTATTCACATTATCATTTCTAATGTGCTTCAGGAAATAAATTGGTTAAAATATTATCAAATTTTCTTTAAAACATTTTAGCAGTCACTTCATTAGACAATTTAGCTTTATGTTCTTTCATTCTTCCAAATGGAAGAAGGATTCCAAATGTCCATTCAATACTCATTTTTTGTCTGTTCACTTATTACAATGTACAGTGATGTTAATTTCATTTAGAAAAACTCCTTGACTCCATGGTACTACCATGCTCAAATGTGCACACTAGTTACATTGCTGTACCAGTAATTTAGACAAGCCAGAGCAGGATGATTTTAATGGAAAGATTTAAACCCATGAAGGAATCTTGGAAGACTGTCATGCTTTCCTCCTCTCCATGAAATTTTCATGAATATTTAAATCTGACAAAATTCTTTAACTCACCTGGGGCCTTAGCAAAGGAATTCTTCTGAAATTTGAACCCTAATTGCTGATCCTATACTTTTTGCACGATTTATCTGAACTTGGTTAAAGAAGCAGTAAAATATCTTTGGCATTAAGTCCAAGACTATGGAATATTACTCGGCCATAAAAAGGAATGCATTTGAGTCGGTTTTCGTGAGGTGGATGAGCCTAGAACATAGATCCTGTTACAGAGAGTGAAGTCAGTCAGAAAGAAGAATACCAATACGTTAACACATATATATATATGGAAGCTAGAAAACTGGTACTGATGAACTTATATTCGGGGCAGAAATAAACCTGCAGATACAGAAAATAGACTTTGGACACAGTAGGGGAAGGAGAGGGTGGGACAAATTGAGAGCGTGGCATTGAAACATATACGTTACCATATGTGGAAGAGCTAGCTAGTGGGAAGCTGCTTTATAGCACGGGGAGCGCAGCTTGGTGCTGAGACAGCCTAGAGGGGTGCGAGGGCGGTCCGGAGGGAGGGGACGTATGTATACTTAAGACTGATTCACGCTGTGGTATAGCAGCCGCCAACACAATATTCTAAAGTAAGTATCCTCCAACTAAAACTTTTCAAAATGCAAGACGATGCAGACTTTATCTATAATCATAGAAAACAGACAATACTGTACCATGTTCTACTCTAGCTCATTAAAGTAGTTTTTGGTTTTTTTCCTTTGTTAACTCCGCACATAACGTCCTCAACTCATTCCTCCTTTCCTTCGTTTATGGGGGAAATGGGACCATGACCTAGAACATGAGGCAGGCGACCAGGTCCTGTTCAGAGGCCATTACTAAGCCCGTGTGCCTCTGAGGAAGCACTTGGCTTCTCTGGGCATCGTTTCCTGAGCTGGAAACTCAGGTTGAGTCAGGTGACCTTGAAGATCCCGGAAGGCCTTGCTTCCCAGTTCACTGCAGGGGTTTCCTTTTCCCCTGCCCCTCACGCCCAGCACCCACTCAAGCTTACCTGATTCAACATACTCTTTGACAAGCACGGCACAGTAAGGGTTAACCGCCTCACCCTGGCATGACTGGCAGGACCCACAGTCGAAGTTGGACAAACCAATTCGGAGAAACGGTGACATGATGGTCACTCCCTGCAAAGTGACAGAAGACAACAGCTGTTTGAAGACTGTAAAATATATTATTTGGGGTGTTGCATCCCTCTTAACCAGTGCTTTATCTCTGAAAGCCAGAGCCTCAAGTGGCTCGACTATCCGTTCAAACAAATGTTTTACTTCCCCTTCTGCACGGTGCATTATTGGGCTCACCCCAAACCGCAGGCTGATGTGCCAGAGAAAGCACCGTCCTGGACTAAGGTTATTTAACCTTGTCAGTTAGACCTAAGTCCCACTCCTAATTGAATGGAGTTATATTTAATAGTTGCAGAGAGACACAAAAGCATTCCAACACTTATTTCTTCTATTAGTCAAGTAGGTACCCAGGAAACAACACAGTAATAAGAAAATGAGTTTATAAACAGTGAGTCTATTTTAGTCTCAGCAGTTAAATATGACACTGTGAAATTCTTACACAGGCTATTTATGTGTGTGATGGAATGGGCTCTGGGCATTTATTTAGCAGCTGATCTGTTTACTTTAGACACACACACAGATATACACACAGATATATATATATATATCTGTGTCTGCGTGTGTGTGTATGTATTTAAAGAGCTTTTGAACAGTTTGAACCACTTAAAGACCCTAATCACTGACCACCATAAAACAGCAACTTCATTGTGGAGAGAGAAACAGAGGACTTTGTAAAAGTCACAGATCTAATAATTACACTTTCCGGGAGATGTTAGTGAAAATCCTTTTAGTGTTGGCTACACAGTCAGGGATTCTAGTCTGATTTTTCATCTACTGTTCTTTCCTTTGTTTGACCATGTACTTCAACGAAAGCTCCCTCTTTTACCTACTTTTTCATGACGCTCCATGAATCTGAAACTATTACCCGGTATCAATAATTAGTGATAAAATTACACTCTTGCTTCCTGTCTCTTGAACAGATTTCACCTCATGAATTTTCCAAAACATTCTTAAGGAAGCCAAAGGGAATGTGCATTGGCCAAAAAGTTCATTTGGGTTTTTCTGTAAGAGGTTATAGGAACTTCTTGACCAACCCAGTATCAGGAAGAAAGCACTGGCCATCTTTCTTATCTTTGTGGAAAGGAACAAAACTACTCAGAGTAACAGGCTCCCAGCTGCCAGGATCGATGACACAACTGGGAATCTCGAAGCATCATCTGAGCCCAGCAGAGCCACGGAAGACCAGTCCTCTGGGCCTCTGGAATGCTGGGGCTCTGTAGGTGTTTTGTTTGTTTGTTTTTAACCAACAGGGAGACATATCAGGGGCCCTTGACAGCTGCTGTTAACTTCATGGAGATTAAGAGAGTCCCGATTTCCTGCAGTTCAGCAGGTTTAAATAAAAGAGATGGTCACAGAATCATGCCGATTTGTCTCATGTTCTCAGCCTCTGAAACACATTCCCGTGAATATCAGCAGTGAGATGACTTCCAGGTTTGTCTTTAGGGAGCCCCCTTACCCTCTGAGCTTAGAACTCTCGGGTAGAAGCCTGTCTAAGAAATGAGAATTCTCCAGAGAAAACTTGACCCCCCACCCGCCTCTCCCTCCGGGGTTCCTGGGTCATATAGATCTTTCAGACAAATTTATATTCTTCCACTGATCAAGCCAAGAACTGGCATCATTTATGGGACTATTTACCACATGTGGACTTTTTGAAGATTTCCTCAAAACAAGCTAAAGGTAAGCAATTCATTCGGCCTGGAGCCCAGAGGGATCGGTGACTCATAATGTCTGAGTTACAAGCACTCTGACCTTTCCTGACGATGTGTCACTTTGCTATTTCTAGGCTGGGCTCAGAATTAGGCAACAGTGCTCAACGAACACCTGGGAAAATCTGTCTGGGGAACAGACAGAAGGCTGTAGGGTCTGCAGGGGCTCTATCACAGCAAGGAAGTGAGTTGCAGTGAAACCCCCTCCTCCCACAGGGCTGGCGTAGACATCACCCGATGTCCTACCCACAAGCAATCCAAAAGGGATTGAACTCTGCTCAGTGTTCTGTGGTTCAATATTTTGATGGATTTTCTCTAGTCTATTTTAATTAATGGGTTTTGTGTTTTTGTTTTATATTCTGTGCTCCTACTGTTTGTATGAGATTATATCTGACTTTTAATTTAACATTTTATCATGAAGATTGTCCAAGTTACTATGCTATCTTCCTAAGCATCCTTTTAATTCTTGCATGATATCCCATTGAGGGACAGCTCCATTATCTGCTTTATTGAAGTCTTATAGTTACATACAGAGATTATGTCCAGTTATTCCATAATAGAAATTAGCTGATAAGCACCTTTTACAATTTTTTTTTTAATTTAGGAAGATTGCATCAGACTAGGTCACTAGAGGACTCCAATATTACTAGATCAAATGATATTACTATTTGTAAGAGATTACTATTTAAAGAAAATAACAAAAGGGGAAAATATCTGTAGTAATTGTAACAGAAAATAAGTGATCATCATTCTTATATAATAAGTATACACAAATGTGTAGGAAAAAATACCCCAAACCACTACCCATGACCCAACTAAATAAGTGACAATGTCACAACTAGTTTGTAGGAAAATTTCCAGCCTTGTGAGCAATTCAAGAAATGCAAAAACAAAGATACTATATAATTGCATTTATGTGACATTCTTGAAAAGATAAGCTACATGGGAGAAAAAAATCAGCAGTTAGCAGACAGGATGTGATTATAAAGGAATGGCATGAGCAGGTTAGGGGGGATGGTCTAACTGTTTTATAGCCTGGTTGCGGTGGCAGTCACAGAAATCTAGACATAAATACACAGAATGATTCACCCAAAATAAATGTCAATTTTTCCTCATGGTAACTTAAGAACCAAAATAAAGATATATGCTACTAGCTTTTCAAGGCATAGATTATAAATTCAGAGGTTATATAAACAATATATATTAGGAAATGGAGAATCCATATGATAAAATACTGAATTAAAATCTGAAGTAACCAAGAATAGCCTCAATTTACTAAAGGTGGTCAGAGTCTTTAAAAAAAAAAAAAGAACATCTTTCACTCTGTAACATTTAAATGCTCCTGAAATTTTGCATTTTGGTGCAAATAGCTGAAAAAAGTAACATTAGCATTTAACAATGCATTTTCTTTGAGGTATAATATTCAATTCAAACTAAATAATAAAATAACTAAAATACTTAAAATATAAAATAAAACAATAACATTACTTTACCTGGGCAATTAGCAAATATTTTTTGAAGCGCTCTTACCTAACACTGGCAAGGACAACATGCATCAAACGCTATCTTATCTGTTGTGAGCATAAATTTCCACAGTCCTGTTGAACACACACACACACACACACACACGCATGTATGTATATGTATATATGCAAATCTCAAGAGCCAAGAAGATATGTAATAAGCACATGAAGATGAAATTAACATGAAAGATTTTTGTGGGGTGACTTCTTGTGCTCAGAGCGGATGGTAAGGGAGAAGGGGGATTCCAAGGAGAATTACTCTTGTACAGAAATACAGGCACTGGAATCTCATCCATCAGGACTGTCCTCTCCCAGTCTCTCTACAGAGTGTACATTTCATAATCTCTTTACTACCAATCACAGTGACCTTGCTTTTTACAACAAAGAATGTGTGCATGCGAGTGACTGGCCGGGACTTCCCTGGGGGTCCAGTGGTTAAGAATCTGCCTGCCAGTGCAGCGGAAATGGGTTCAATCCCTGGTCCCCACCGAGCCTGCATGACCTGGCGCCCACGCTCTGCAACAGGAGAGGCCACCACAATGAGAAGCCTGTGCGCCCCGGCTAGAGAAAGCCCACGCACAGCAATGGAGACCCAGAGCAGCCAAAAATAAATGATAAAATAACATTAAAAAAAGTGACTGGCCAGCCCAGGCTGTCCTGGTAGCCCAGGGCAGGACACTCTGCAGACCATTCATCTGAGGACTCCCCTGGACAGCTCCCGGGGACCCTTGACTGCCAGGTCTGCAGGGAACTCACTGTCTTGCCTTTGGAATCTGCTCCGTGACTGGTGCCAGGACTCCTGGCCTAGCACTGCGCCTGGACATCACCCTTTCTCTCATCCGCCACAACCAACTTTTTCTTCTCCTTCCCCTCCTCCTCTCCCTCCCTCCCTGGGACCTCCATTCTGCATCATCCCTCGTTAGACCCAATGCAGCAGCTTACTGTCTCTCTCCAGCCTTGTCACCTCTCACTTCCAGTCGGATCTCCGCACTGCAGCCCCGAGGACCTTCCTTAAGATCACGCAGAGCTCCCGCTGCTTCTGCCACGTGTCATACTGCTTCGTGGCTCTAGGCGCTTCACAATCCCGCCCCTCTCCCTGGACCGCTTTCTAGTCCCCTCTGTCCTCCACCTGCCCCTCCCCCACTTCCTCATCTTCCAAGTTCCTGCTCAGTCTCTACCTCCTTGCAAACCCCTTCTTCCCTCACCTCCATCCCCGCCCCCACCTCACATCTTGGCGGAATTTACCCAGCCTCCCGTGGTCCCTGGGTGCCCTGCGAGACACACCTGTCATAGCAGTTCGCCTCTCCGCTGCCATTTCAAAAGTCTGAGTGGTGCCAATCTTGCGACTCCCATTCTCTTTGTCTTCTGCTCTCAGCCTCCAAATCTGGGGGACACAGAAGGGCCCCACCAGGATTTCTCCAACATAATCCTTAGAGAGGGTGGGGTATACTTATATCCTCAGAAGAGGGGTGGGACTCAATCTGTGGAAGTCCCTCTGGTTAAATCAGTGTGTCTAGCAAAAGCCTTCCAGCGAGAGTGCATGTGAGTGCCTTCCTCAATAGACCCCAGCTGTGATAAAGGGTTTCCTCTCTTACCGTGTTCCTATGGGGAATGCGGGTTGGGGAGGAGACCCGTGCTCACAAGATCATATTGCCCCATAATGCTTTATTTGATTGATTCATTCACGTTTGTCTTCCCAACCAAGACTTTGGGCTCTGAGGGCGGAGACCAGGTCTTAATTAATCATCTACATACCTCTGAGGATTAATCCCTCTCTCTGATACTGAGCAGATGCTCACTGCCTTCTTGCTAAGGAACTTAATTTTCCAACAACATTTTACATCCCCTCTTAATCCTCATGCATTTATTTTACCTGCAAGGGTATTCTATGGTCTGATTAGGTGGCAGCCAGTTACAGAGGAAATCAATTCAAAGGAAACGTGCCAGGAGTTGTTACAGGCAGAGAATCGATGCCATTATGAGCTCAACAGCAGCAGTTATTTAACTTCTCTAAGTCTGTCTTCTCGTTTGGAAAATGGTGATAATGTTGTTACTTGTTTCAAAGAGTGAAGAGGATGAAATGGGAAAACACAGGGAGGCGTTGAGAGCAGGGCTGGCACACAGTCAACTCTCAGAAAAAGTTATTATTATTGCAACTATGAAATATTTCCTAGTGTACTTTATGAGCATTATTAGTGTGTACCAGAAAAGGGTAGAAAGTAAATGGAAATGGTCTTTTAGGAGCGTTATCTGGGCTGAATTATGTGACCTTCTTCTGCACTCTGCCACTGAGCTCTCATAAAGCCCTTCGGGTATCTCTTCTAAAGCACTTATTTTCCCCTAATGGAGTAATCATGATGCCAGCACTCGTCATGATGAACTAGCAGTGTGTCCATCCAGCCTTCTGCGCTTTAGCTAGCCCAGCTGTGAAATATCGTCATAATGTGTACTTTAAACCTGTGGAGGATCTTTACTCTTACAGCTCAGTGTTTCCCCCTTTACGATCTCATTCCTCTTGGGCAGGTAGATGGGCAAGTCTCACTGCTCAGAGGTGTGCTTGAGGTTATATCCGTTAAGTATCAAATGGAGAATTCTGGTCTCTTGACTGCCTGGTGCTGCCTGACCTACTTACCTAGACTGACTCACCCACCACAATTCAAACCCACCAAATACTTTCATGGTGACCTGAAGGATTGCCACCACATAACGAAAGCGGCTGGGGGGAAAGTCCATGGAATAGGAAGCGGGAGAAGTTCTCTAAATGCTCGTCAGCAAAAACGGGTCGAGACTTCACTTCCTCTGCAGCAAGTCAAGTAAGAATGAGCATACTTCTTTATTTTACAAAAATCTGGACAGCAGTTGTATTGCTACAATTTAGCTGGAGGAGCCCTAAGGACAGAGGGAGAGTCTCACAGAAACACCAAAACCTTAACATGTATCAACAGAAGAGAAAGCACAGGCGAATCAATAGAAAGCTTGAGAATGAGAAAAAAATTCAGTGGGTTCCCAATCCATCAGCAAATTTGGTAAATATCAGGCAAGTTCTGGCAAATGAAGATACACCTACCGCTCTCACACTTCTTTATGAGATACAGAGGCAGCCTGAGCAAACAGAACACATCCCTTCGCCTGCCAAAAAACGTAGAGATAAAACAAATACTGAAATTTAGGGAAAAGCACCTGGGTGGCATTATTATTATTCTGACACTAGTTTGAATGTGGCATGGACAGACAGTCCCATGAAAGCCCAGCTCTGACCAAATTGCACGAATACTCAATTGTCTCTATCCAACTGACTCAGCCCATTTTCTGAACACACCCCAATGATCCATCTCATTGGCTCTGTATATACCTTCCTTCCATGTGCGTGCTCCATCACCTGCACTCAGGCACATCCTGCAACCTTTCTCCTCTTTCAAAGACCTCACTTCTGTTCTTCCAGAGGTGGGCAAAGGAAGGGATACAGAGATCCCTTCCTGTTTCCCAAAAGAAGAGGAGTGATTTACCCAAAGGATGAACTACAGGAATAACCAATGCTTGCCTAGTCCAGCTCCCTCCTCTCTTTTCGGGGATCTGCCAATTTTCAGAGACTGTGTTTCTCTACTCTCCTCTGCTTGGCCATAAGCAGGGCAGGGCTATCCTGCCAGTCCTGGGAGGCCAGACATCGTCCAGCACTGCCTATGACCCTGTGAACAACCACCAACCTATTCGCTTGGATGCTTTGGCCATATCTACCAATCCAGCCTTTTATCACTCATCAAGTTGATTTTTTTTTTCTTCTCCATCTCTCAGGCTACTAAGTTGCTTCAGTCGTGTCTGACTCTGTGCGACCCCAGAGACAGCAGCCCATCAGGCTCCACCGTCCCTGGGATTCTCCAGGCAAGAACGCTAGAGTGGGTTGCCATTTCCTTCTCCAATGCATGAAAGTGAAAAGTGAAAGTGAAGTCTCTCAGTTGTGTCCGACTCAGCGACCTCATGGACTGCAGCCTACCAGGCTCCTCCGTCCATGGGATTTTCCAGGCAAGAGTACTGGAGTGGGTTGCCGTTGTCTATTTGGTACAAGCACATGCCTCGAGGGTTATTTATTAGGTCTTCTACAATGCACAAAATTTTGCGAAAAGCTTTCCACAGCTTGTATGATTCAGCCTTCTCACCAAGCCCACGAGGTAGCTCCATTCTACAGATTAGAAGGCTGAGGCCTGAGTGGGTAAGCTGAAGGTCAGATAGTTAGTGAGCAACAGAACCTGGATTCCAGCTTTGCTTGCTCAGTGCCTCCACCCAAATTAGTCAATGATTCCTTGTTAGAAAATCACTTCAAGGTTAGGTCAGGGAGGAAGTGAAAGCCTGGAGAGTTCCCCATAGATTGTTCCCATCTGCTCAACCAGCCCCTAATTAGAAAGGACCCACAACAGCTGTCAGACAAGCTTTCCCAGCAGCCTCCTGGATGCCTACTTGCTCAGTTATCTCGGCTACTAACTTGACATTTCCTTTTGTTGGAACCTGTGGTCTAATGATCTGTCCTTTTATTCCTTGGCTATAACTTGAAGAGTTAAAGGATGGGTAATGGGGCGCTGGCAGTAAAGGACCTGCCTGCCCATGCAGGAAATGCAAGAGATGTGGGTTTGATCCCTGGGTCAGGAAGATCCTCTGAAGGAGGGCATGGCAACCCATTCCAGGATTCTTGCCTAGAGAATCCCATGGACAGAGGAGCCTGGTGGTCCAGTGTAGGATCGCAAAAAGTCAAACACGTCTGGAGCAACTTAGCACGCACAAAGACAATATAAAGGAACTGAAGTTTCTTGTCAGAACTTAAGCTTTTTTGGAAGTGAGGTCAAAGCTGCTGACCTGGATGATTTTCCCATGGGGTCATAAGCGTGGACTGTCCGCCTCTGCGTCTTCTCCATTCCTGCTGTTACTGGTGGCTGGCTGGTACCGGTTATGATTCCTGGAGCCAGAGTCCAGAGCAAGACTCACTGCTTTGTATAAAGTCGGTCTCCTCGGTGACCACTTACTGAGCCCAAAGATGCTGCCTCATATAGAAAGTGGATTTAAGGATGGGTCTGTTTATTTAGGTCAAATTTTCCTCTTAAAGGACACTCTTGGGACTTCCCAAGTGGTCCAACGATTAAGACTGCTTCTACTGCAGGGGGCACGGGTTCAGTTACTGGTCAGGGAACTAAGATCCTACATACTGCGTGGTGCAGCCCCAAATTAAAGAACAAAGACACTTCACCACACAGAAAAAGGTAATGATGTGAGGTGATGGATATGTGAACTGCATTGACTGCGGTGATTATTTCACTGTATCAAGTTTAATCAAGTCATACATCTTAAATATATATCCAATTTTGAACTGTCAATTATACCTCAATAAAGCTGGTGGAAGAGAGGTGAGTTTCTCAGTGATTCTACCATCTTATCAACCCAGTAGCTCTAATGACACACACAGAATGCTTTGGGATCTTCCTCGTGTACCAGAGGAAGAGTTCTTCCGCCTGTTGGATGCTCAGGCAGGAAAAACACCCCACCTGAATGTAGGACATCCAGTCAGAGCCAGGGCTCAGGGCTTGGTCAAAGGACATCTCGACTGAGATGGTCAAGGTGAAGCCCCTGGCCACAGCGTCCCTTTTCTGTGACATGACTGTGTGCCACGAGGGAGGAGGGGACACAGGTAGGAGCCCACAGGAGTGTCAACAAGACAGCCATGGCATAAAATCCAGCTTTCCTCAACCGCACAGTCTTACACAAGGGACCTCATCTCTGTGTGACAACCTTTCCATTTCTGCAACATGGAGAAAATAGCAGACTTGCTTCATAGAGCTGTCATAAAGATGAAATGAATCAACCATTAAACGAAATGCTTACAACAGTGGTGGGAAAGGTAGCTATTATATCACATAGAACTTTCCCAAACCGTCCTTGGAAATTCTCCCTGATGAAATCAGTGACTGATGATAACTCAGCGGATTATCTGACCTGTCCTAGAAGTCACTTAAACTACTGGCCAGTTTTTTTGTTTTTGTTTTTGTTTTTTTGCCATCAATATTTGCAAACCTGCCTACTAGGTGTAAAGCCCTGTGCTGGATAGAAACACATAACAGGGACTAAATGAGTCCTGGGACCTCAGCATGGGGTAGCCCACTTCTGCCTAGAAGGGATTAGAGAAGGGTCTGGACTCCACTTTCTCACCTTTCATCCTGCGAGTAAAATGACGTGGCCGGTTAATGCAGACTCAGCATCAAGAGACAAAACAAGAGATGGCAAAGTGAGCTGCTGCTCCTGCGTACGGCAAGAGCAAAACACCCCTGTCTGCCCAGTGCCTCAAACACCACACCCCACTTCCTTCCCCGGGTGTGTGACAATTTTCAAAGAAAATACAGTAGTTGTTAGTATCATCACAGCAGGCGGAAACAGCGATGTTCAGTCCAAAGATGAACTAGCAGTTCTGTAAAGAATAACCTACCCAGAGCCCTGCGTGTGCGGGCAGACTGGCAGTGCTGGGGTTACTGCCGCAGACCAGGAGACAGGATGGCCAAGGGCGGGGCCAGGAGGAGAAGGCAGGGTGGGGCTCTGATGATGGAGGGTGGATGTGTGAGCCACCCACCCCTTCTTGGGGCACACAAATGTCCCCACCTTAGAAATGACCGGGTTGTAAAAGCATGTTTGTGATCGGAGCTTAGACTCCATGGAAACTGAAATTAGATACTCTTTGGGTGCTGAGACAAGCCTTGATCCGCCCGTTCATCTGTTCATTCAGAATGAAGTCAAGATTCTGACACTAACCACCCTTCTGTCACTGTCCTAGCTTAGGAGGTCTGCCCCTGGTTTTCCCTCCTGTGACCTCTCAGATTTACTGTGGGTTAAATAGCCCCATATGAGGTCTATATTGTCAATTTAAAACCACAGAGTACTTTGATTCTTAGAACATATGAGTTGAATGGGTGAGACCATCTGTATTCTTGGCCACAACTGCAGTGGACACCCACCACCTGGGAGATGGGAATCCCCAAGCCCAATAGTTCTCAAAGTGGGATCCTGGAAGACCCTCAGCATCCAAACCAGTAAGATGGAGGGGCAGGCTTTAGAAATGCAAACCCTCCATCCCCACCTGGACTCACCGAACTAGAAATTTGGGGAGTGGGTTCCTCCATGGAGCCCTCCACTGACCCGCTGCATATTTAGCTTCTAGAAGCATCAAGCTAGAGCAAATGCCTCCAGGCCAGGCTGTGTCTCTCTCATCTCTATTTGCTTGGTGTCCAGCACAGCGATTCTAAATCAATGATTCTCAATCAGGGCGGCCTTGCCTCTAGGGGACATCTAGCAATGTCTGGGGACATTGCTGGCTGTCACATATGGTTGGAGAGGGTGGGACTGGCAACTGGTAGGCTGAGGCCAGAGATACTCCAAACAAAAACTACAACACATAGGACAGCTGCCCACAACAAACACATCAATGGTGCTGAGGCTGAAAAGCTCTGTTCTACATATTAAATAAACATATTAAATGTGGAGATGCCAAGAGAATCCTCTCTCTTCATTCCTCCCTGCCTCTTATCCCTTCCTCATGTTGAGTGAATTCTAGCCCCACAACGAGAAGAGACTATGATGACTTGGGAGAATGGGTCTCTCTCTTTCCCACACCACCTCATTTGTAGCCACTAGTAACATAGTCGGAGAAGGCAATGAATGGCACCCCACTCCAGTACTCTGTCCTGGAAAATCCCATGGACGGAGGAGCCTGGTGGGTGCAGTTCATGGGGTCGCTGAGAGTTGGACACAACTCAGTGACTTCACTTTCACTTTTCACTTTCATGCATTGGAGAAGGAAATGGCAACCCATCCACTCCAGTGTTCTTGCCTGGAGAATCTCAGGGATGGCGGAGCCTGGTGGGCTGCTGTTTATGTGGTGGCACAGAGTTGGACATGACTGAAGCAACTTAGCAGCAGCAGTAACACAGTAACTGACATGTAATACAACTCACTACGTGTTTCAACTACATAAATGGATACATTGGTTATGAATGAAAATGAATCAATCTGTAAACAAATCAGTGGATCTGTCCATTTTTTTTCTTTTTGAGAGCTGAAAGGGCTCTTAGTGATCAAGTAGTCCACCCATTCCTATAAAAGATGAGGAAATTCAGTCTCAGAAAAATTAAGGCAAATGATCAAATCTACCTGATTAGTGGAAGAAGTGTTACTAGGGTCCAGGTCTCCTAGATCATTATTTATTCATCTTTCCACTGTGCTTTTATTGCAGATATCACTCCAAGAAAAATGGATTTGAACAAGTGTTTGGATTTCTCCTGCACAAAACATTATACTACTTACACAGAAAGACTGTTCACACCACCAAATGCCAGTCCTCAGCCTTACTATTTGGAATGTAGCCTAATTTTGCTGATTTGGGACAGTTCAGCAGCTTCACGTGCAGTAGCCAAGCATTCAGTTAGTGAGTGAACCTAGCTAACTGCTGATTATTCACATTCCAAAGAAGCCGGGGGGTGGGGAGGCTTTCCTGTATTCATCATACACAAAGAAAATAGGAAGAGATGAAAAGCTTTGTTTCTTTGAAGAAAAAAAAATGGTAAGAAGTAAAAGCAGCACTTGATTATGAGACAGAGTTCTTTCCAATGCTGAGCTCTGACTCTCCCTGGTGAATCTTCAGTGAGCCATCAAGACTATTTTGTGATCAGAGCTATTGTGAGAAATGCGTTTCAGCCTATTCTTACAGACAAGTCTTAAGAGAACAGCACAGCGGTCCATGCCTATTGCTGTTCTCCAGAGCAGAAGGCATGGAGTGAGTAAGCATCTTCATTCTGACAAAGAATCCACTACAAATTAGTGGCAAATAGTATGCATAGAGCACTGACAACTTATACAGAGCTTTTTGAAGATGAGGTTAAGAGAGAGGTTGCTGGTCTTGAAAGATACTGGAAACTGTTTTCATTTTTTTTTTTTTTAATTGGTCCTTCATCTCACTTTGAGAAGCATTGCTCTCTGGTACCTATTTGTTACACAAAACTTGGGAAAATGCAATCTCCTTTAGTATTCTATTTATCTTTTTTATATTCCCCCTTTGAATATATGCTCTATGATTTTAGGAGTAATGTCTAGTTTTTGTTTTTAATAGCCTTCAGTTGTTTTTTTTTTTTTTTTTTTTGCAGCCTTATATTCATAGCAAAATTCAGCAGAGAGGACAGAGATTTCCCAAATACCCGCTGCCTGCCTGTGCACAGCCTCCCGCATAACCAACATTCCCCTACCTAGACGGTACATTTGTTACTTACATGGGTATGCCACCATCACCCAGAGTGCTGAGTTTACATGAGGGTTCACTCTCGATGGTATCATGCAATGCATTTGAACAAATACATAATGACATGGGTACTTGTCAGATATGAATGACAGGTCAAGTCTGTCATTCTTGTGTTAGACTAAACGGTTTCCCTGTTCTAAAGATCCTATGCTCCACCCCATTGTCCTCCTCCTCCAGCCCTGACAGATATTACAATAAAGATGCAGTAATGGAAACAGCATGGTGCTGGGAGCAGAAGAGCTGGGCAGATCACCAGAAGGAAACAGAATGTCTTGAAATAGGTCTCTATACTTATGAAAGCATGTGTACAATGATGGCAGAAAAATCTGGGAAAAGGGAAAGATTGTTTAACAAATGGGCTGTGCCCCTCAGCTAAACCTGCATGAAAGCTGACATCAAAATAAAATTTAGATAGACTGATGACATTATTGTAGAAATAAAGACCTCTAAAACTACTAAAGGCACTAGATATATAGATTAATGATTATATCCTTTTAGAACTAGGAAGGATTCTCAAATATGATATCACAGACAAGCTTCATACAGAAACACACTTCTATCTTGTTTTAGCTAAAAAGGTACAAGTGTTAAATATTAAAGACAAATCACAACGTGAGAGACATGATTATAAAACAGGTAGTGAAATATTTGACAAACAAATACGTGAAAGCTCTTAAATATCAATAAAAAGTCAAGCCTAATAATTAAATACTATTCACCCAATTAAAAACTAGACAAAGGCTAAGAGCATACATTTTACAAAATGATTATAAAGGCAAAAGAAAACCATGAAAAAAGTTCAATTTCACTAAAAAAGTAAAGAAATGTAATTTAGTTCCATAATAATCCTTTCTCTGCAATTCCAAAATACAAAAAGCTCTGGAAATAGGAAAAAATGCTTCTACAGTGGAAACTAATTTTTTTCTTCCTTACAGTAAAATTGTAATCATTGAATATACAAGAAGAAAAGAAAATACGAAATCATCAATTTGCCAACCTAGTGCAAACTAATTTTGTGGCAAAATCTGATGTGGACTACTCATGGTCTATTTAATCCCACTGAGCATAACTGTTAATACCTTATCCCCCCCTCCCCCATACATAAAGCCTACTGGGAATATTTTGTACTAAATAGTTATACTTTATTACCTTCATAAAATACAAATTGTAAAACAGATTTAGCTATAATAGTTTGGATAGGGGACCTGCACAATCTTTATGGAAGAAAATATGTATTAAATGACTGAAATGACAAGGCAAGTATATGAAGGTATATAAACAAGAATGCTCATTGCAGCATGGCTTACAAAAACTGGGAATAGCCTTATTGTCAAAAAATAACCTATTATTTAAATATATTATGATAGATAAATACAGTGGAATATTTTACAACCAGTAGACTGTTATCCACTTAATTTACAGGCTATAATTGAAATAGAGATATGCTAACCTTAGTGTATAATTAGACTCATTAAAAAAAATAAATTTGGATGTATAAATTTTAATGGGAAAAACTCTGGACCAAAACACACTCTCTGGGTGGATTGAATGTTAGGTGATTCTAAATGGTTATTTTTGAGAGGTTTACAATACTAATTTTTAAAAATGATCCTGTATAACAAAGAGGGGAAAATGCTCTTCATAAATCAACTCATTTTTTTACACCTAACAATTTTGTGCCCTAGGATGGACATTATAGAGAAGTTCCCATTATAGACAAGGGAGAACGGGAGGAGTGGAGACTTTTATGAAGGCTGTAGAACCTGTGAGTGACAGGGCCTAAGCCCTCTGATTCCAGCACTGCAAGACCACTGGACGCCCGGCCCCAGGGTACCACCTGGCACACATTCAGATCCTGAGCTTCATCACACTGGGGATTTTAACAAGTCACTCTTGTTAATATCAATTCACTGGGAGGTTTGCATGTGGAAAGTGCTGGGAGGCAGTTCTTAGACACCGAAGCCTTTTGATTTCAAGAATCCTCCAATCCTTATCAGAGGAGATTCCCAATTTAGGAAACGGCAGTGGCCCATGACTTCATTAATAGGTAGTTTTGCTGTTCAGTCGCTCAGTCGTATCTGACTCATTGCGACCCCATGGACTGCAGCACACCAGGCTTCCCTGTCCTTCAGTATCTCTCAGAGTTTGCTCAAACTCAGGTCACTGAGTCAATGATGCCATCCAGTCATCTCATCCTCTGTCATCCTCTTCTCCTCACAGGTAGTTTACGTCAGCATATATTATTTTTCCATAGCAATGTTACTCACGATGTTGAATGGATATATGCACGTTTGAAAGTACCGAATGGTACCATGAAACCACCTGCAATGGATTTGTAACAGGTTTCCTAGGAACTGCCCCCTAAAGTCCTATTTGGGGTTTCAGGAACACACCCCAGGACAGAGGACTCAGAGAACACAAAATTGTTAGGAGTAGTGGGATCGGATCAGTTCCTCTTCCAGCTCCAGGTCACCTGCAGGGCTCCCACTGCCAAGGCAGTGAGAAGTAAGACCTCGGGGGGAAGGGCACTGGGGAGGTGGGCAGGAGTGGGGTAGCTGCACCCACAGGCGATGCAGGTGCGGCTGGAGAGTGATGCCAGGGAAGGTGAACCAGGAGAAGAAGGAGCATGAGGGGAAGAAGAGGAGGCACGCAGCCGGTGCTCTCCCACAGAGGGCATCTGAAGCTGGGGGCAGCCTGTGGCACCACCTCACCACCTGCACACTTTCTTGCAGTTGGATGTGGTCAAGAGCCAGTGAGCTTAACGGATGAACAGCTTCCAGGTTGGGCCCACCTGCCTCCTGCCCCTGGCTAGAACCACCTTGATGATGCCTTTGATCACCTGAGCCTGGAGGCCCTGGTGGAAGAGGACCAGAGGCCTGTGACAGCAGGGAGACACACAGACTATCAGACACCACACTTCACAAGATGAGGATGAAATGAATAAAGGACTGATGAGAGCCTCCTGAATGATAGGAGGACTGTCCTAATAACAAAAGAGAATTGCCTTAGTCTATCTAAAAACTTCTCCTCCCCCCTCCTCCTTCCTGCCCCTGCTCCCCACATGGACCAGCCAAGTCTCCCTGTCCTGCTAACAAGGGGCAAAAGAGAGGATGTTGACAATGGCAACCAAATTGTGCATCTGGCCTCAACGTCCTCCACTCATCCCACATGTGACAGTGCAAAACGCGCCAGAACCATCCTCTGGACACATATTTTCCTGAGGCTTAAAAATCTGAAAATCAGATGTGTCTGTCTGGGTGACAAGTCAACAAAGTCTGGGAGAGAAAGCGGAAGCAAATGCGTCAGGTACCCCATCCCTCTGTCCTGCCCTTGGGCCGCAAGAGGGAAAACGCCAAACTCAGGGCACCGACTTTCCCTCCTTGAGACAAAACCTACACTATCGTGGAAAAACCCACGGCCCCTAATTCTCAGCATCTCCCAACCTGACCTCTCAGAGTGAAGTGAGTCCTGCTCAGGTTGCGGTGGGAACAAGTCAGTGAGGCCTAAGGGACAGAGCAAGACAAGGGCTGACGTGCATGGGTTCCCGGGTGTGGACCAGTGGAAGCACCAGAAGATGACCTAGCGCTCTCCCTGATCTTCGCTGTGAACACGTGATTGGCTGGAGAAAGTGGGAGATTCCTTTCTTACATTTGTTCCTTTTTAAAACTAATATTTCATTTTGTTCTAAACAGAACAGAGAACAATAAGCTATTTTGTTAGCTGCTGCCTCAGTTTTCCTCTTAGGAAAATCAATGAGAAGAAGGAAGAGCAAAATCTGACCATAATTAGACGTCCTTTTTACATATGCTTCATGCCATGGTCTTGTAACACACCCAAGGTGGTACCCTCATCCATATTTTATAGGTAGTGAAACAGGCTCAGAGAGGCAAGAATATGCATTCAAGGTTGCACAGCTAATGGTGGAGAAGCAGGGACCAGACTCCAGCACCATAGTGCTACCCTGAGACCTCACTACTGAGGTGTTCTCTTCCTTTCTGGGGTCTTTCCTGAAAGCACATGGAGCTCTTTGATCTCCTGTATGCCAAGCTCTGTCCTTTAACTAATTATTTTTTACGCCAAATGCCTTTTCATAAAAGCTGGATGAAGCACAAGCTGGAATCAAGATTACCGGAAGAAACATCAATAACCTCAGATATGCAGCGGACACCACCCTTATAGCAGAAAGTGAAGAGGAACTAAAGAGTCTCTTGATGAAAGTGAAAGAGGAGAGTGAAAAAGTTGGCTTAAAGCTCAACATTCAGAAAACGAAGATCATGGCATCCAGTCCCATCATTTCATGGGAAATAGATGGGGAAACAGTGGAAATAGTGGCAGACTTTATTTTTGAGGGCCCCAAAATCACTGCAGATGGTGACTGAAGCTATGAAATAAAAAGATGCTTACTCCTTGGATGAAAAGTTATGACCAACTTAGTTCAGTTGCTCAGTCACGTCCGACTCTTTGCGACCCCATGAATCGCAGCACGCCAGGCCTCCCTGTCCATCATCACCTCCCGGACTTCACTCAGATTCACGTTCATCGAGTCAGTGATGCCATCTAGCCATCTCATCATCTGCCGTCCCCTTCTCCTCCTGCCCCCAATCCCTCCCAGCATCAGAGTCTTTTCCAATGAGTCAACTCTTCGCGTGAGGTGGCCAAAGTACTGGAGTTTCAGCTTTAGCATCATTCCTTCCAAAGAAATCCCAGGGCTGATCTCCTTCAGAATGGACTGGTTGGGTCTCCTTGNTGATATTTCTCCTGGTAATCTTGATTCCAGCTTGTGTTTCTTCCAGTCCAGTGTTTCTCATGATGTACTCTGCATATAAGTTAAATAAGCAGGGTGACAATATACAGCCTTGCCGTACTCCTTGGCAGCATATTAAAAAGTAGAGACATTACTTTTTCAACAAAGGTCCATCTAGTCAAGGCTATGGTTTTTCCAGTGGTCATGTATGGATGTAAGAGTTGTAAAGAAAGCTGAGTGCTGAAGAATTGATGCTTTTGAAATGTGGAATTGGAGAAGACTCTTGAGAGTCCTTTGGACTGCAAGGAGATCTAACCAGTCCATCCTAAAGGAGATCAGACCTGAATGTTCATTGGGAGGACTGATATTGAAGCTGAAACTCCAATAATTTGGCCATCTGATGTGAAGAGCTGACTCACTGGAAAAGACCCTGATGCTGGGAAAGATTGAAGGCAGGAGGAGAAGGGGTCAACAGAGGATGAGATGGTTGGATGGCATCACTGATTCGATGGACAGGAGTTTCAGCAAGCTCCGGAAGTTGGTGAAGGACAGGGAAGCCTGGCATACTGCAATCCATGGGGTCACAAAGAGTCTGGCATGACTGAGAGACTGAACTGAACTGAATGTCAAATGCAGTTCTTGGGTGCAATCTCAAAAATGACAGAATGATCTCTGTTTGTTTCCAAGGCAAACCATTCAATATCACAGTATTCCAAGTCCATGCCCCAATCAGTAATGCTGAAGAAGCTGCAGTTGAACAGTTCTATGAAGACCTACAAGACCTTCTAGAACTAACACCCAAAAAATATGTTTTTTTCATTACAGGGGACTGGAATGCAAAACCAGAAAGTCAAGAGATACCTGGAGAAACAGGCAAATTTGGTCTTGCAATACAAAATGAAGCAGGGCAAAGGCTAACAGAGGTTTGCCAAGACAATGCACTGGTCATAGCAAACACCCTCTTCCAACAACACAAGAGAAGACTCTACACATGGACATCACAAAATGGTCAATACTGAAACCAGACTGATTATATTCTTTGCAGCCAAAGATGGAGAAGCTCTATATAGCCAGTAAAAACAAGACCAGGAGCTGACTGTGGCTCAGATCATGAACTCCTTACTGCCAAATTCAGACTTACATTGAAGAAAGAGAAAACCACTAGACCATCCAGGTATGACCTAAATCAAATCCCTTATGATTATACAGTGGAAGTTACACATTCAAGAGATTAGATCTGATAGAGTGCCTGAAGAACTATGGACAGAGGTTCATAACATTGTATAGGAGGCAGTGATCAAGACCATCCCCATGGAAAAGAAATACAAAAGGCAAAATGGTTGTCTGAGGAGGCCTTACAAATAGCTGAGGAAAGAAGAGAAGCTAAAGGCAAAGGAGAAAAGGAAAGATATATCCATTTGACTGCAGAGTTCCAAAGAATAGCAAGGAGAGAGAAGAAAGCCTTCCTCAGTGATCAATGCAAAGAAATAGAAGAAGACAATAGAATGGGAAAGATAAGAGATCTCTTCAAGAAAATTAGAGATACCAAGGGAACTTTGCATGCAAAGATGGGCACAATAAAGGACAGAAACAGTATGGACCTAACAGAAGCAGAAGATATTAAGAAGAGGTGGCAAGAATACACAGAAGAACTGTACAAAAAAGATCTTCATGACCCAGATAATCATGATGGTGTGATCACTCACCTAGAGTCAGACATCTTGGAATGTGAAGTCAAGTGGGTCTTAGGAAACATCACTATGAACAAAGCTAGTGGAGGTGATGGAATTTCATTTGAGCTGTTTCAAATCCTAAATGATGATGCTGTGAAAGTGCTTCACTCAATATGTCAGCAAATTTGGGAAACTCAGCAGTGGCCACAGGACTGGAAAAGGTCAGTTTTCATTCCAATCCCAAAGAAAGGCAATGCCAAAGAATGCTCAAACTACTGCACAATTGCACTCAGCTCACACACTAGCAAAGTAATGGTCAAAATTCTCCATGCCAGGCTTCAACAGTACATGAACCATGAACTTCCACATGTTCAACCTGGATTTAGAAAAGGCAGAGGAACCAGAGATCAAATTGCCAACATCCGTTGGATCATCGAAAAAGCAAGAGAGTTCCACAAAAACATCTATTTCTGCTTTCTTGACTATGCCAAAGCCTTTGACTGTGTGGATCACCACAAACTGTGGAAAATTCTGAAAGAGATGGGAATACCAGACTACTTGACCTGCCTCTTGAGAATTCTGTATGCAGGTCAGGAAGCAACAGTCAAAACTGGACATGGAACAATAGACTGATTCCAAAGCAGGAAAGGAACCTGTCAAGGCTGTATATTGTCACCCTGCTTATTTAACTTATATGCAGAGTACATCATGCTAAAAGGTGGGCTGGATGAAGCACATGAGGGAATCAAGATTGCTGGGAGAAATATCAATAACCTCAGATATGCACATGACACCACCCTTATGGCAGAAAGTGAAGAGGAACTAAACAGCCTCTTGATCAAAGTGAAAAAGTTGGCTTAAGACTCAATATTCAGAAAACTAAGATCATGGCATCTGGTCCCATCATTTCATGTCAAATAGATGGGGAGACAATGGAAACAGTGACAGACTTTATTTTGGGGGCTCCAAAATCACTGCAGATGGTGAAATTAAAAGAAGCCATGAAATTAAAAGAAGCTTGATCCTTGGAAGAAAAGTTATGACCAACCTAGATAGCATATTTAAAAGCAGAGACAGTACTTTGCCAAAAAAGGTCCATCTAATCAAAGCTATGGTTTTTCAGCAGTCATGTATGGATGTGAGAGTTAAGAAAGCTGAGCACTGAAGAACTGATGCTTTTGAACTGTAGTGTTGGAGAAGACTCTTGAGAGTCCCTTGGACTGCAAGGAGATCTAACCAGTTAATCCTAAAGGAAATCAGTCCTGAATAGTCATTGGAAGGACTGATGCTAAAGCTGAAACTCCAATACTTTGGCTGCCTGACGTGAAGAACTGACTCATCGGAAAAGACCCTGATGCTGGGAAAGATTGAAGGCAGGAGGAGAAGGGGATGACAGAGGATGAGATGGTTGGATGGCATCACTGACTCGATGGACAGGAGTTTCAGCAAGCTCCGGGAGTTGGTGAAGGACAGGGAAGCCTGGCATGCTGCAGTCCATGGGGTCGCAAAGAGTCAGACACAACTGAGCAACTGAATTGAAATTAAACTCGGTGACTTATGTCGACACCTTTGTCAAAAACCCTTTGGGGGGACTTCTCTGGTAGTCCAGCAGCTTAGACTCCTTCCTTCCTACTGCAGGGGGCCCAGGTTCAATCTCTGATCCGGGAACTAGATGCCACCTGCTGCAACTAAATTCATGTGCCACAATTAAAGATCCCGAATGCCACAACTTAGACCAAGTGCAGCCAAATAAACAAACATTAAAAATATTTTTTTAAATCCAGTGCTTGCTTAAAAAAATTAACAAATTGGGTTCCACTGGGTTCTCTGCAGCTGGTCTTTATTGAAGACAAACAATTATTAAAAGGTACTATTCGTCCCATTCTTCTCTAGGGCTCTCAAAAGATGCACCTCAGTTGCTCCCCACAATGAAGCTACCCTTCTTGCTTTTGCAGACTCGGGTCAGGGAAGGCTGAAGGAGCATTGCCTTTTTCTGGTTCCTCGTCCACGGTGCCACCCCTCCTTGCACTTCCTCCTCTGGGCCCTCTGCCATTCAGGACTTTCTCACTGGTGATGGTATAGGAATAAAAGCCAAGTGATAGAACAGGACATCTGGTCTCAGGGCAAAGAGGAAGGAAGAGAGGAAGCAGGGGGTTTGGTTTCCCCGCCGCATCTCTCTCGGGGAGGAATGTACACATTGCTTCCAGGAGCAGAAAGGACGGGCCACAGTTCCACCAGCCTCCCCTGGGCTCTGCCTTCAGTTTCTGCCTGAATCGCCCCTTGTCTCACCCTAGTGCTAACTCTCTGAAGCTTCTCTAGAGTGATGGTCCACCGTGCTACACGCCAGCATCCAAACTCTGACACTGCCATGACTCATGATTGAGGCCCTGGGATGGATGACTTTGGGGCTACAGGAAGCCTAGCCCAACCTGTCTCCACTGATTCCTTGCTGGGCTTTTGGCAAATCAAGGAAGCCAGGCTGGATCTGATTGGAGATAGAAGCAGTCTAACAGGAATTACCTCTTAGCAGAGAGAGAAGAAACATCTTCTAACAGCTGGTCCATTAGGAAATATTAAACCAAGTTTTGAGCTTCCTGTTGCCAATTACAAATTGGCCCATGGGCTTCCCTGCTGGCCCAGTGGTAAAAGAATCCACCTGCCAACACAGGAGATACAGGTTCCAATCCCCGGGGTTGGGATGATCCCCTGGAGGAAGACATGGCAAGTATTCATGGCAAGTAATCCAGTCCAGTATTCTTGTCTGAAATGGATTTTTCAGGCAAGAGGAACTTGGCAGGCTACAGTCCATGGGGCTGCAAAGAGTTGGGCATGACTGAGGAACTGAACACAACAACCACCACCTCTACAAGGATTAAATCATGTGCTGCTGCAGCTGCTGATTTTCAACACTCCCTGAAAAGAGTAGGATGGAGAGCAAAAATGAGATACTGTGCTCAGAGGAAAACTAGCAGGAGACGTNATTGTTACTGCCAAAAACAATAAAATAAAAATTTTTTAAGGTTTTTTTTTTTTTTTTAGCTTCAGTGCAGAAGATCCCAAAGTTAGTAGGAAACCCACTGCCAACATGTCCTTTCCCTTTGCAGAGTTCCATCTGTGGTGCGCTGAGAAAGTCTTGGGTTAAGAAGTCAGTTCTTCTCCCCAGGAGAGCACAGCCCTTTACACACGCGGCAGGGAGGCAGCCAGTTTCTGGCTCGGTCCTTTGAAAGTTGTTCCTCCCATATAGCAGTGCCCACGTTTCTGTGTGCTCAGTAATTGGTGTGCACACATCCTGCTGTGTTTGGTTTTAAAAAGAAAAGAAGACAAAGTCACGCAGGAGGAGCCCAGGCATCTAAAAGGCTTGTCAGCCTGGCATGTGCTTCCTGCCACTTTCTGCTGAGCCCTCCATCCTGTCTTTCTCTCCCCAAACGGAGGAGGAAAATGACAGGAGGTAGCCCAGTGCTGGGAAAAGGGGAGAGAGCAAGAAGTCAGAACTGGGTCTGCCATGACTAAACTCACCAAGTTCATTCTCAGAATAAGACTGCACACATCATGTTAAAGGCAACAGCAGCTTCTGTTCCTCTTATCTATTAGAGAGAAACTAACCGCTATTTTGTGGTTACATAAGAAAAGCAAACACACACCTCCAGAAACTTAAAACACTGTCATTGATGATGAAATAAACTCACTCCTAACGGAGCAGGTTTCTGACGAGGGCACCGTGTGCCTGGCCCGGCTGCTCTCCAGACAAACACACACCAGTGCTGGAATGAAGACCAGCTTGGCCAGATCTGGGAGGTGCCAGGGTCTTTCCACTCATGGCCCTCCTGACTCATTTTTTTTTAAAAGAAACTTTTACTGGAGGGTAGTTGATTTACAACATTGTGTTAGTTTCAGCAGTACAACAAAGTGCATCGGTTATCCACACACACATACCCACTCCATGTTAGATTCTTTCCCGATGTGGGCCATTACAGAGCTGAGTACAGTTCCCTGTGCTTTACAGGAGGGCCTTATTAGTTAGCTTCAAGTGCACCCCTCCTGACAGAGGAGAGAGATCTAGTTTGTCTTTGCGTAGGCGGCTGTCAAGACTGGAAACCAACATGCCGGTCCTCCCCATTATGGGAAGGGGAGTCATCTCTAGCCCTGAAGGCTACTGTTTTTCACACAGTTTGCAGGTTGTTTCAAAGCAAGTTTCCATTTTTCCCTCAGGGGAGTAAAACTGATTATACCATTTATTACTTTACCTTCCTACAGTAAATCAAACACCCCATTAATACAGTCTACCCTTCATCCCTGATTAACCTGAGATGTATTTAAAATTCTGTAAGGAAGTAAGAGACAGAAATGTATCTTGGGAAAATATATTTTGGTGAAATGTTTGCTATATATTGAGACTACTTTAAATCTTCAATGGACGTGTTAAGTGTGTGACAGATTTTTACAATGGAAATGTGAGTTAGACATATTAGGACTGGTTACTATTGATTGTGTGCTAGACTCAGTGCTTTATACCCACCTAAAAGAACGCCCATAGCATAAAGAGGGAAAAAATGGTGCCATTTGCAGAGACGTGGATGAACCTAGAGACTGTCACACAGAGTGAAGTCAGAAAAACAAATATTGTCTATCAACACATATATGTGGGATCCAGAAAAATGGTACAGATGATCTCATTTGCAAAGTAGAAACAAAGTCACAGGTGTAGAGAACAAACTTATGGTTGCCAAGGGGTGGAAGGAGGGGTGGGATGAACCGGGAGATTGGGATTGACATGTAAACACTACTGATCTTATGTATAAATAACTATTTATTATATCTATTATAACAGATAATGAGAACCTATGTATTGCTCAGGGAACTCTACTCAGTGCTCTGTGCTGACCTAAATGGGAAGGAAATCCAAAAAAGAAGGTATATATATACATATAAAGCTGACTTACTTTTCTAGACAGCAGAAACTAACACAACATTGTAAAACAACTATATTCCAATAAAAATAAGTAAATACAAATAATATGTGAAATGCAAAAAAAAAAAAAAAGCCCACAGAAGCTCTGCAAGATAGAAATCATCATCTCTACATGACAGATGAAGAAACTGGGCTTGGGTTACAAGGTTAAACATCTCACATGAGGATTTGCACCTGAAAAAGAAAAGGAGCCAGGATTCAGCATCTGCGTGCCCCAGGCAGCCAGAGGGTCTATTCTTAAAGGTGCGTGCCCCCAGACAACCTATTTTTAACTATTTAAATTATTTTACATACCCTCCAATTAATCAAATGTGCTTAAAACAAATTATTTATTCTGACATTTCACTACTTTGGTTTCTCTCGTGGTTCAGATGGTAAAGAATCTGCCAGCAGTTTGGGAGATCCGGATTCGACCCCCAGATCAGGAAGATCCCCTGGAGAAGGCAATGGCCATCCACTCCAGTATTCTTGCCTGGAGGTATTCTTGCATGGACAGAGGAGCTTGGCGGGCTACGGTCCATGGAGTCACAAACAGTCGGACATGACTGAATGACTAACATTTCACTGCTTTACAATTACTTTCCTTCCAGTTAGAAGTACAAAGGAGTCACAATGTATGTTTTGGAAGAAAGGGTAACAGCAAAAATGTCAGTATCAAGTTAATATCTGTCTTTATCAACATGTGCAGGACAGATCTAAAGATGTGAGGCACTTCTGGGCCCCTACCTGCCCCGCCCATGACCAGGACACCTGGCACTCCTCTGTTTGTCTCCAAAGCCGCCTAATTAATTGCTAACCTACTTTTCCCTCTGGGAAGGCCCTGGGTTTACTGCTGAGGATGAGATCCCAGGAAGAATGTGTTTGTTTGTATAACACTATGTTTCACCTTTTCTTTATTTTCAGACAGACCCCCCAAGTCTGTAAGTCCTACAAATTACTCTGCTGTCTGGGTTTAGTTTAGCATAAACAGAGCATTTCTTTCTTTTCCAGTCAATTATGGGGTTGGTCTCCCTGAGCTCTGTTGTGTTCAATTCTATCAATCAAACATGCAGAAGCCTAGTCTGTGACACAGATGACACCTTTACTTTCAGAAGACTGAGAAGCTCTATTATTTCAGGTGCCTAGGAAAATACTCACAGACTTTTCCCAGTTACCTAGTTTTTCTTAAGAGACAATACGACAGACATTTTCTACATAATAAACTTATATTCATTGCTTTCTCAGTCTAGACAAGCAAGATTCTTTTAAGGACAGATTTCCAAAAATTTGACTTTCCTCCCTGAGCATACTTCTATTATGAATTGAGGGTAGAGTCATTAACTCATAGAAAAACATTCTCAGGACAAACAACTTATGTGTTAAGCTCCTATTTGGGGAGAGCTTCAGAGAGAGAGGTTTGGAGCAAAGAATGGTGGTAAATCAATCTGAACGACGTTAAACGGATTGTCATGGTCCCAGTTTTAAGCTTCACTCCTGCACCTATTTGACATCTATTCCAGAAAGATTGTGGATGGCCAGATGTCTCCTCTGAAATCAACCCCACTCAAGATTCTCCCACGGACTTGCCTCTCTAATGACACATCGTCAGCTTAAGTACCCATTTGCCCATCTAATCAAGGACCACAACACAGTGGTAACAGCAACCAGTGACACTATAATTAACTCCCTAGTGATTAATTCTTATTGACTCAGGCCAAAGGAGGATTACAACTTAAGATAACTGGAAACTGGGTCTTGACTTGCAATTTGATTCTTCCTGCTCGTCTTCAATACCTGCATCGATCAGATAACTATTCAACATTCTCTCTTACCTGAAAGAGATCCAATCCAACTAACGTATCAAATCAGCTTTGTTTTTCTGAGTGACATGTTTGCTACTTTTTCACTCACATCATTGATGCCCAGGTGGTAGGGGTTGTTGGGGAAAAGGAGCAGGAGAGAGTGAAACAGACAATCACTTACCACACTGGGAACAGATCTCTAAATTACTGAAATAGGAGCTTCTCCATTTCAGTTCAACACGATGATAATGACTATGCTGTCACTAATGGGTGACACAAGGAACTAGGGAAATGAGAAAAGTGTATTCCTTCTACCTGATCCTCATGACATTTATAATTTAGAAAGGGAAGAGAAGGAAATGATTATGTATGGGCCAAAGCTCTGTGCTAGGCACTGGCCATCAGTTTTCATGTTCTCATTAAATCCGCACATCAACCTTTGAAGAATGGGCTACTGATCCCATTTTACAGGAGAGAAAGTTGAAGCCTAAAAAAGTTAAAGTAGAATATTATTCAACCCCATGTCAGAATACCCTTCCTTTTTAATTGAAGTATTTCCTTTCCTTTTAAGGCCCAATAATACTCACTGTACATGTCACATGATGTCTATCCTTTCACCTGTCAGTTGCGTGATGAATGGAAACAGTTGTTTTCCACCTGTTGGATATTGCAAATAATGCTGCTACGAACTTCGGTGAGCAAATATCTTCTTAAGATGCTGCTTTCAATTCTTTTGAATGAATACCCACAGGGGTGACTATCGGATTACACTGTAATTCTAGTCTTAATTGTTTTGAGGACCTGCCATATTTTTTCCCACAGTGGCTGTGCCATTCTACAGTCTCAACAACAGAGTACAAGGGTTTTAATTTCTCCGCATCCTCACCAAAACTTGTTGGATTTTTCGAACTAGCCGTCCTAATGGGTGTGAGGCGATATCTCATTGTGGTATTAATTTGCAATGATATTGAGTATCTTTCCATACACTTCTTGGTCATTTGTATATCATCTTTGGAAAAATGGCTATTCATGTCCTTCGTTGATTTTTTAAGTTGGACTCTGTTTTTTGTTGTTGTTGTGTTGTATATAGCTATTAGTTTTAAAATTGTACTATAAAACATTTCAGGCGTACAAAATATAAAAAATAACTTGATGAATACCCAATACCTACAATCCAACCTAAAACAGAAAACCTAACCAATATACTTGAAGCTTCCAATATCCTTCTCCTGACTGAATTCCCTTTCACACTCTCACCAAGAGAACTACTATCCAGACGCCAGAGTTTATTAATCCCTCCATTTTTTATATATGTAATAAATATTTATATATCTATTTCTATTCTACTATTGCCTATTTCAGCTCAGTTCAGTTCAGTTGCTCAGTCGTGTCCAACTCTTTGCGACCCCATGAATTGCAGCACACCAGGCCTCCCTGTCCATCACCAACTCCCAGAGTTTACTCAAACTCATGTCCATTGAGTCGGTGATGCCATCCAACCATTTCCTCCTCTGTCGTCCCCTTCTCCTCCTGCCCCCAATCCCTCCCAGCATCAGAGTCTTTTCTAATGAGTCAACTCTTCGCATGAGGTGGCCAAAGTATTGGAGTTTCAGCTTTAGCATCATTCCTTCCAAAGAACACCAAGGGCTGATCTCCTTTAGAATGGACTGGTTGGATCTCCTTGCAGTCCAAGGGACTCTCAAGAGTCTTCTCCAACACCACAGTTCAAAAGCATCAATTCTTCGGCACTCAGCTTTCTTCACAGTCCAACTCTCACATCCATACATGACCACAGGAAAAACCATAGCCTTGACTAGATGGACCTTTGTTGGCAAAGTAATGTCTCTGCTTTTGAATATGCTCTCTAGGTTGGTCATAACTTTCCTTCCAAGGAGTAAGCATCTTTTAATTTCATGACTATTTAACTGACTTTAAAACTCAATATATAAACCGTTATTTACATTCTTCTGCAACTCCATTTATATTTGTGAGATTCATTTTTCTTGGTACATGTAATCTCAAATATTCATTTTATTCACTCTATAGCTATGGTTCTCAAACTTTTTGGTCTTAGGATTCCTTTACCTTTAAAAAAATTACTGAGGCTACTGAAGAGCTTTGGTTTAAGTGGATTCAGTTAGTCAATATTTGCCATATCAGAAAACAATGCTGAAAAAAATCAGCAGTGGCCACAAGACTGGAAAAGGTCAATTTTCATATTAATCCTAAAGAAAGGCCATGTCTATGAATGTTTAAATTACCATACAATTGAACTCATTTCACACACTAGCAAAATTAGGTTCAAAATCCTTCAAGCTAGGCTTCAGCAATACATGAACCAAGAATTTTCAGATGTACAGCTGGATTTAGAAAAGGCAGAGGAACCAGAGATCAAATTGCCAACATCTGTTGGATCACAGAAAAAGCAAGCGAATTAAAAAAAAAAATCTACTTCTGCTTCATTGACTGTGCTAACGCATTTGACTGTGTGGATCACAAAAAACTGTGGAAAATTCTTCAAAAGATGGGAATACCAGATCACCTTACCTGCCTCTTGAGAAATCTGTACGCAGGAAAAGAAGCAACAATTAGAACTGGACAGGGAACAACAGACTGGTTCAAAATTGAAAGGGAGTACATCAAGGCTGTATATTGTCACCCTGCTTATTTAACTTATATGCAGGGTACACCATGTGAAATGCTGGGGTGGGTGAAACATAAGCTGGAATCCAGATGGCTGGGAGAAATATCAACAACCTCAGATATGCAGATGATACCACTTTAATGGCAGAAAGTGAAGAGGAACTAAAGAGCCTCTTGATGAAAGTGAAAGAGGAGAATGAAAAAGCTGGCTTAAAACTCAACATTCAAAAAATAAAGATCATGGCATCTAGTCCCATCACTACATGGCAAATAGACGGGGAAACAATGGAAACAGTGATGGATTTTATTTTCTTGGCTTCCAAAATCACTTCTGACAGTGACTGCAGCCATGAAATTAAAAGACACTTGCTCCTTGGAAGAAAAGCTATGACAAACCTAGAGAGTGTATTTAAAAGCAGAGAAATCACTTTGCTGACAAAGGTCTGTGTAGTCAAAGCTATGGTTTTTTCAGTAGTCATGTATGAATGTTGAGAGTTGGACCATAAAGAACGCTGAGCACAAAAGAATTGATGCTTTTGAACTGTGGTGCTGGAGACGACTCTTGAGAGTCCCTTGGCCAGCAAGGAGATCAAACCAATCAATCCTAGAGAAAATCAACCTTGAATATTCATTGGAGGGACTGACGCTGAAGCTGAAGCTCTGATACTCTGGCCATCTGATGCAAAGAGCCCACTCGTTGGAAAAGACCCTGATGCTGGGAAAGACTGAAGGCACGAGAAGGGGACGAGAGAGGATAAGATGGTTGGATGGCATCACTGATTCAATGGACATGAGTTTGAGCAAACTCAGGGAGATAGTGAAGGATGGGGAAGCCTGGTGTGCTGCAGTCCGCAGGGGCTGCAAAGAGTCAGACGTGACTTGACAACTGAACAATGAAGAACAACAATTTAAAATAATAAAACCCATTATATAAAGTTAACATAAGAACATATTTTATGATTAAATAATCTTACTTTTTCAACACAAAAGGCAATGAGAAAAGTGATTCTGTGTTACACTTTTGTAAATCTCCTTCGTGTCTGGCTTAGAAGACAGCTGGCTTCTTATTCTTATTTCTCCATTCAGTCTGTTGCTATCATAACACATGGCCTCTGGAAAACTCCACCATACAGAATAAGAGAGGAAAAGGTGAAAAAGGTCTTAGTCGTGCTGTGAAATGAGTTTTGATCTGGAAATACCCTGAAAGAGGTCAGCAGGATCTCCAGGGATCTCTGGACCACACTTGAAAATCACTGCTCCTTAGAATTTCACTGAAATAAATATACTGCAATCTTTTTTATCTATTCTTCTGCCAATGTTCATTTTTTTGGCTTTTCTTAATCATATCGTTGTGAACATTCTTGCAGATATCTGCTTTGCCACAGGTTTCTACAAAATATGCACAAAGCAGCAGAACCACAGCATTTTGGTGTATACACATCTTCGACTCTAGCATAGTTACTGTCAAAGTGCTCTCTCAAATGTACAATCTGTAAATGTGTCACTAGTTTCCAGGACCTAAAACTTTAACCAAGATTATCTCTGGGAGGCAAGAAATGCGATGATAATTTTTAAAAATCTGAGAGATAACTAATAGTATGGAACTGTATCCTATATCTGGAGAAAGCCCTCCAGAACAAACAGATGTCTGTTAGAGATAGAATTAGCAAAAACAACAGCCTCAAAGACAAGCTCTGGCAGAGCTCCTTCAAGTAATTCTAGGGAAGAAACACACCTATTTCACTCTCCTCTCTTCAACACCCAATTCAACCATCTGTTGTTGAATTCAGCTGTGTGACCTCAGGCCAAGTTACTTTATCTCCTTGCAGCCAAAGTCCTCATCTGTAAAATGGTGATCATTCATGATTCTATAGATTAAAACACATTAACTTCAAAAGGATGACAGTGCGCCTGGGATATGTGATTTACACATAAAGCAACAAAAGCCAGTAAGCCTGATGTGAAGAGCTAATCCATTAGGAAAGATCCTGATGCTGGGAAAGACTAGGGGCAGGAGGAGAAGGGGGTGACAGAGGATGAGATGGTTAATGGCATCACCAACTCAACAGACACGCTGCTGCTGCTGCTAAGTCGCGTCAGTTGTGTCCGACTCTGTGCGACCACATAGACGGCAGTCCACCAGGCTCCCCTGTCTCTGGGACTCTCCAGGCAAGAACACTGGAGTGGGTTGCCATTTCCTTCTCCAGTGCATGAAAGTGAAAAGTGAAAGTAAGTCACTCAGTCATGTCCAACTCTTAGAGACCCCATGGACTACAGCCTACCAGGCTCCTCCGTCCATGGGATTTTCCAGCCAAGAGTACTGGAGTGGGGTGCCATTGCCTTCTCTGGAACGGACATGAGTTTGAGCAAATTCCAGGAGACGGTGAAGGACAGGGAAGCCTGGTGTGCTGCAGTCCATGGGGTTGCAAAGAGGCAGACATGACTCAGCCACTGAAAAACACCACCACCACAATTTCTGAAGAGGAAAAAGTCCACACCAGCAGCTTTAGGAGAGAAGTGAGGCTCTGAGCCGGGAATGAAAGGATGTTGGGATTGGATGAGAGGAGGTGAGATGGGGGTAGGCAAATGATATGAAAATAGTTCCCCTTTTGATAGCCTGGTCAGCAATATTTAGAGGCAGTGGCTAGCTTCAGGGCCTGGGGAAATGCTGTGGCTGATGCCACTTCCCTTGAGAGCCCTAAATTTAGAAGGAACCTGCTAAGGCCACGTCCACTGTGTGCTGCTATGGGGAGAGGAACACCTGGGATTTTGTCAACTTTTGCTGGAAGATGACTGTGGTATAAGGCATTTCTTCTAACGCATCACATTCAAATTTACTTTTACTGGGAAGAAAGGTTATTTCCATTAAAAACAACTGACTCCAAAGCTATCATGATTTATTTGAGCCGCTTCTTGAGAAGTGAAAATCAGTTCCTGTCACCTCTAACTGACATATAAAGCAGGGTGGTTATTTATTTGCATATCTTAGTAGGAAAACCTCTCATTTGTCTAAGTGATGCATATATTAGCTATTTTTAGGAACTCCTAGTGCAGAAAACATAAATTCAGATGAATAAAGCAATCCTCTGAAACAGATTGCTAAACAGAAAAATATTTACCAAACAGCAATTCTATGCTATCATTTAGATGGGAGAAAAATATACTGTTTTTGACATGCACAAAACTGCAGCATCCAGGTTTGTGCATGTCAAAAAAATCATCAAAGTAGAATTTATGGGATTCCCAAGTAAATGTGAGCTACTTTAAGGATAATGCATTATACCAATTTTATAACATTAATGCTTTATAAGTGGATTTTAAAAACAGAGAATGGTTTAAGATGGACCTCCATCAATGGAACATTACAGTTAGAATTATTACCTTCCTGTTATTCCTTCTTATTTTATGGATTATGCTTTAAAAGCAACAAATAATATGAAATAGATAAAACAAGCAAATGCAGAGACAGAAGATAGGGTGGTGATTACCAGTGGCTAAGGGGAGAAATTTTGTCCAGAATCTCTGCTTGGGGTGATGAGAAAGTTCTGGAAATGGATAACTGGAGTGATAGCTGCATAACATGATACAGCTAATGGATGCCACTAATTCTCCACCTAAAAATGGTTGAAATGGTAAAAATTAAGCTGTGTGCACTTCTAGCATAATAAAAAGCACCAAATAATCTAAGCATTTATTACTGAATTCACTAACAATATTTTCACAAAATTTCATTCCGGGTCCATTTCCTTTCATTTGCTAAGTAGGCTGTCACACACCTTTTCTCCTTATTCTCCAAAACCATAACTCTGCCTTCTCCACCTTCAGCAGATGAAATTATTTCATGAGAAGATGGAAGCCTCAAGGCATAAACTTGTTCAGCTTCCTTCCCTCTGGTCCAACTTACCTATTCTCCACCTGTTCTCCCCCAGCTGTGCCCTATGTATGATCACATTCCAGGACCACATCCCTGGAAACTCTTCTTTTCCTTGACCCCCCAACCCCCACCATCCTTGTGATCTCACCCCCTCTGCAACCCAGGAGCGACAGAGGAGGAAATGGTTGGATGGTATCATTGACTCAATGGACATGAGTTTGAGCAAACTCCTCAAAGACAGTGGAGGGAAGCCTGGCATGCTGCAGTCCACGGGGTCGCAAAGATTCGGACAAGACTGAGTGACTGAATAACAGCAACTGACTCACAAATGTGCTCTTATTCCCCATCCCTGACAACCTGTGACTTGGCTTCTGCAGATGTGGCTGCGTCTCCCCTCCCCCAGCAGCAAGCGTCCCTTCCCACCACCAGGCAGCTTCTCTACCCTCTCCCTTTGTCTTCTGTACCCACCGCTCTGCTGACCCGGCTCTCCCCAAGGACACCGATGACGCCAATTTCCAGATCCAGCGGCTCATTCTTCATCTCCTTCCTCCATGCTACACAGCACTGCTGACAGTCCTTGCCCCTGCCTGCCCTTTCATCTCTTTGGTCACTCTTTCAGCTACTCTTAGTTCAGCTTTCTTTACCTAAACTTCTGAAACACATCCAGGTTTCAACTTGAGTCCTTTCTGGCTAATCACACCCACACTGGTGGCTTCAATGATCCTCTACTGAGTGATAACTTCAAAAAGACATTCTTCTTGAACTACACTTGCACGCCTTTAGTCCTATAGTTTCAGCTACACACTGGATCACTCCACGGGTCTTTCTGCCAGCTCAAGCACAGCCAGAACAAATACGAGTTCTACCTTTTCTTCAGTGCTCATGCCTCTCTGCTCTCTCCTGTCCTGCTCAATGGAATTACCATCCACTGACTCTTCCAAGCTAGAAATATTGGAATCCTTAATTTTTGCCTCTTACATCCAACTGTGCAACAAGACCTGCCAGTTTTATCCTGTTGTTTCTTTTGTATTTGATCCTATTCTCCAATCCTTTTGACTTCCCTGGTGGCTGAGACCGTAAAGCGTCTGCCTACAATGTAGGAGACCCAGGTTCGATCCCTGGGTTGGGCAGATCCTCTGGGGAAGGAAATGACAACCCACTCCAGTACTCTAGCCTGGAAAATCCCATGGAGGGAGGAGCATGGTAGGCTATAGTCCACGGGGCCACAAAGAGCTGGACACAACTGAGCGACTTCACTTTCTTTCTTTCTCCAATCCTTTAGCTTGACAACTTCAGACCTTTCCCCTAGATTATTACAGTAGATTCCTAATTAGTACCAACCTCATCGTCTTTGCACGCAGTCTATTCATCCTTCACCTTAGCCATAAAAGCTGCCTTTCCAAAATCTCTTCAATGCTGAAAAACATAAAACTTCTCTCTGCCTACAGTATGAAGCCCAGACTCAAAAACCACACAATTTCTTCATTACAGACAAACTTCCAAACTTTAAGGAAACTGAACTTTGGCTAAAGATATCGATTAAACCAGGCATTTAAAAATATTTTGGTTTCTTAAAATGTGTTCCTCTAAATAGTTTTGTCTCAAAGAAACTTAAGCAAAACAAATCTTCCCTCACACAACTAGTAAGATGAAAACAGAACCTATAATGTTAGTTTAAAAAAAAAAAGCTTAGTAAACACTGAGAGGAGATATATGCAGAAACCCACAACTGATTTAATTTGCAAAACCACAGCTTTAACTCAACTAAAGTAAAGATAACTTAGATAAAATACAACCAGAAAACTGAGATAAAAGAAATGGGGTAAATAAATTAAGCTGATGATTTAGCAAGCAAGTGTCATGGGTGTATAGCATGAAAGTCTGAGAAAGCGCTTTGGACAAAGAAAGGTGATGGGTTGACTCCAGAGAGCCCCTGGGAGTTAAAGTTCTTAGGGGAACCCCTGCTTACTGGAAGAGGATCATTTCTTGGACCATGTCCATTTCATTTGTATGGTCACTTAGTTTCAGGAGAAAAATAAGACTTTATAGGTTGATGTTCAATTTTTGAGGTTGGGGTGGGAGACCACTGGTATTTATTAAGGCTCCTCTGCAGCCAGAATTAAGCAGTGGAAGTCTCGAAAACTTCTACTTTCTTGACTCCCACCACCAACCAGCTGTGAACCCTGAATATCTCATCCAAACTCCAGTTTCCTTGCCTTTAAAAAGAAGGGTCTAGATATACAGAACAGATTTGTAGACATAGCAGGGGAAGGAGGAGAGGGACGGATTGAGAAAGTACCATTAACATGTATACACTACCATGTGTAAAACAGATAGCTAGTGGGAAACTGCTGTATAACACAGGTAGTTCAGCTCGATGCTCTGTGATGACCTAACGGGGTGGGATGGGGGGTGAAGGTAGGAGGTAGGCTCAAGAGGAGGGGATCTATGTATACTTATAGTGGATTCAAACTGTTGCACAGCAGAAGCTAACATAACATTGTAAGGCACTTATCCTCCAATTAAAATTAAAAATAAACTTAAAAAATGAAGAATCTAAAGAGAAAAACATCTGTCCTTGCTAAAATTCTGTACTTCACTATTTTTATCTCAATATTATTAAGATCAGAAAATGCTAAGTGTATTTATCCTTAGGGGAAACAAGAGGAGACAGACTATTTTCAAAGTGACTAGTGGTATTCCTTTTCCAGTAAATTAGACATTACCGAGTGCATTCTTCCCTGGTGGCTCCGACAGTAAAGAATCTGCCTGCAATGCAGGAGACCTGGATTTGATCCTTGGGTCAAGAAGATCTCCTGGAGAAAGGCATGTACCCACTCCAGTATTCTCACCTGGAAAATTCCATGGACAGAGGAGCCTGGCAGGCTACAGTCCACGGGGTCACAAACAGTCAGACACTACTGAGCACCTAACACACACACACACACACACACACACGCACACATGCTTTCTCAGGCACAGTGAACCATGCTCCCTCCAATATGTGGGTGTTAAAATAAGGAAAGGAAGTGACAGATTGGGGGCTTGGGCTGCAGGGGTGGGAAGTAATTAGACAGCCCTTTAGTTTCCTTCTACTCATTTGCCTGTGTGCTAAAACAGCAGCAAGAGGCATTAATAAGTTCTGGATATTTTGGAAAGGTAGAGGCCCTCTTCACTAATCGGAATCATAATAGTTAGAATTCATATATCTATTTAGATAACAAATAAGTAATGACAACCTAAGTCCCAGGCATGTACCAGCTTAAAAAAACAAACAAACAAAAAACCCAGTGTTGACAAAGGAGTCAGGACAGGCCTCATGGATGAACAGAGAAAATAAGGGTTATGCATCACTTGGAACCAGGGAAGGACAGAACAGGACCTTTCTGTATAACCGGTGACCTGTCTGCACCTTCTTTTTCTTTATACCCGTGGGGTTTTTTTGGTAATTTTTTATTGGAAGATAATTGCTTTGCAATATTGTGCTGGTTTCTGCCATACATCCACATGAAGCAGCCACAGAAATACCTACGTCCCCCACCTCCTGAACCTCCCTCCCATCTCCCAGCCCTCTAGGTTGTCACACGGCACTGGGCTGAGCTCCCTGTGTCGCACAGCCAGTTCCCACTGGCTAGCTCTTTTACATACCGTAACGTGTAAGTTTCCATGCTACTCTCTCAATTCGTCCCACCCTCTCCCTCCTACACTGTCTCCGCGAGTCTGCTCTCCATGTCTGCATCTCCACGAGTCTGCTCTCCATGTCTGCATCTCCACTGCTGCCCTGCACACACATGCGCTAACGCACAATATTTGTCCTTCTCTTTCTGACTCACTTCACTTTGGACCATAGGCTCTAGGTTTATTTGCCTCATTAGGACTGACTCAAATGTGTTCTTTTTAAAAGCTGAGTAACAGTCCATCGTATATATGCAGCACAGTTTCTGTATCCATTCATCTGTCGATGGACATCTAGGCTCTTTCCATGTCCCAGCTACTGTGAACAGAGCTGCAGTGGACGCTGGGGTACATGAGCCTCTTTCAGCTGTGGTTTTTTCAGGGCATATGCCCAGCAGTGGGATTACTGTGTCATACGCTTACCCATGATTTTATGGCAGTGAGCACACAGCAGATATTTTTCCTCTCCCTCCCACTCCATAGAAAGCAAGCACTTAGTAATCTAAGAACAGGCCAGGTTCCAGAAATCTCTAATTCTTCATTCTTTTTACTGTAACTTCACAGCACTGTCGTGAGCTAGATGACCTTCCTTACATACTGTTTTTTGTTTGATTTTTAATGCCTTCCTCCTTCATGAGGGTTAGGACTTCGGCTCTCTTTTCTCCCCTGTATTCCCAACATCACATCCATCACTGACAATGATCAGTGAAGGGCTGGATCAATTACTATCTGTGGACTGAATAATTCCCTGCTTGTTCCAAGTCATAAAAGTTCCCATTTTCTCTAAGTTACTGATTAAGCCACTCTAACGTGTGAAGGCGATCTGAGTGCTGCTTGCATTTTTCAGAGGATCTGTGTGTCTTAAATTTCTAGCTGGCAGAACTCTGGTACCGGGAAGAAATGAGGACTTTCAAGTGGTTACTGGAGGGTATTTTGAGATCAGGTGGGAAGGAGCAGTCCAAAGACAGCCACCCTTTGATTTGCTAGAATGTCTAGTCCAAGGAAAAACAAATCCTTCTGTGCTGTTCACAGACTCCTCCTTCCCTCTATGCGCAAACCCATAAATCTTCCAAGTGCTGGCCCAGGAGGGTTGCACAGGGTCAGAAGCATAAGGGTCCATAAGGGTCAGAAAGATAAGGCTAAAACAGAAGCCCCAGAAAGCAGAGGTACGCTTTGTTTCTGCCCCGAAGACAACGCATCATGGGCGTTCTGCATCTCCGTGGTTATTACAGGTTTTCTGTTTATTCATTTTCAGGACTAACATTTATATTCCACCTCTGAAAACTGCCCATTTGCTCAAATATGAAACACCTATGATATTTCTAGTTGTTATTTTGCAAGGCAACCAGAAAAATAATAAAGTACAGAGCTTTGAGATTTAAAAATAATTATTCTTCGGAAAATATTGGCAAAACAAGTGTTTTCTTGAATAAGGATATCGCTTTGAACTTTCTGGAATCTTGGGCTTCAGAACTTGTCAAATAACAACAATCAATAAATAACAGACATAAAAAGGATCAGAAACTATTTGAATCTTACCAGTGATTTCATAGATACACAAATATACTGACTTAAAAGCAGATTACACAGTTACCTCAGGCATATATTGAGAAACAATATAAATATGTCTCACAGCATAAAAATATACCATTCCTCTCATTTCCAGAATTGCCTTACAAAGTCATATTTCAAACTTCAAAGTTATTACCAAAGGAGATTAATCTGGCTGCATTTCTCACTCATTTTTAATTAAACACACTTTCTTCTGAACAGCTCTTTGCAAGTTCCAGTAGTCAGCATATACAAGTGTGTGTATGTGTGCCCACAGATGATAGACTTTGCCATTTTAAAATGTGCCCCAAACCATAACTGATATAAGGAGGGAAGGAAGTCTTGTAACTCATTTCTTAGAATTAACACTACTGTCCGGTAATATTTTTTTAAAGCAATGATTCAGTAGATACAGTATATTGCCTAACTCGGGCTAAGCAAGTGGAGCATCAGGAACACAGATTACAGCATCAAGCTGCCCAGGTTCAAATCTGAGCTCTGCCGTTTAGCAGCTCTGTGACTTTGAACAAGCTGTTTAACTCTTTCCTCATCTGCAAAATGGGGACAATAAGACGGCCCACTCAAGTAGGTTAACAGATGTAAGCTGATCAGAGCAGTACCTGGATGCAGAAAAAGCTTGATCCAAGTTAGTTGTAACTATTAGTCTTGAGTTTATCCATTCAACAGTCAAAGGAATGACGATCATGTTTGCTTCTTCCACCACCTAGCAGAAAACATTTTCTCACAATGATTACTTCCTTTAGAGTTGTTTTGTCAAAAAGCAGCTCTGCTTGTTCAAGGTGGGCCTTCCCGCTCCCTCCCCCGAGTCACACCACTTCCCCTGAAGCCCGTCACCAGCCTCAAGTGCAACAGTCGTCAGTTTCACTTTCACGTTATGCAGGCAGTGTGGCTGGGGAGGTGAGCTGGTCACTTAACAGGCAGCCAAGGGAAGTAAGCACCGCCTCGTCACTGCTTTGCCCGACTTCTCCCCTGCCCTCTTGGCCAGGCAGTCACCTGTGGAGAAGGGGTGCGGAGGAGGGCTGAGGTTCTGCACTGTTTGGCATCCGGGTGCCCCGCCTCTTCATGGCAGGTCTGGGATGCCCTTATGGGGTGCTGCTCCCGTATCTCCGTGAATGCACACGGCCAGGTCTGAAGCCAGCTTCCTCCCTGCTGCTTCCTTCTTAATAGTGACGCTGAGCTCTAGCTGACCATTCTGTTTCGGCTGCTAAGCTCGAGTCTCACGCTCTGTGTGTCTGGCCTGTTCTCCTCCTCTCTCTGCACGGTGGCAGTTCTGCGTCCACCCCTTTGGCTCCGTCACCCGGCTTACTTTCACAGCTCTGACCTCCTCCTCATCACACCCGCCTTCTTCCTGTTTGGGGTTTTCTGGTCTTCCCTTCAGGCAGCCCCCCTGCTCTACCCTGTGCGGAGATCACACCAATGTCCTGGCTATGTACTGAGCACCTGCTGAGTGGGGGACGAGCCCAGGGCTGGACTGCAGAGAGAGACCTGGATCCCTGCCCTCTAGGAGCTTGAAGTGTGGTCGGGGTGGAGGGGGTGTTGTTACTGCCGAGGTGGCTTCCGGTACAGGAAGCTGGGGCGCTCACTCAGCGGGGAAAGGATGTTTTAATTACAGCAGGGGGTGGGGGCGCCCTCGCAGAGGCGGTGATGTCTGAGGGGTCGGCGAGTGAGGATGCGAGGGGGAGAAGGGCATCTCTAGCGTGTGGTCCCCCATGGAGCTACGCTAACCAAGAGGCATGGAAGGAAAAGGTGGTGCTCAGGCCCTTGGGAGAGGGAGACTGGAGAGGCAGGCAGGGGACCTGCGAGCAGTGTCAAGGGCCTGGATCTTATTCTAAAGGTGATGTGGGGCAAGGGAGAGAATGGCAATCCCATTTTTGTTTGCGTCACTCTTCTGCCACCGGTGAGACTAGAGGTTCCATCTCAGAAAAGAAATGTGAGGTGGTGAAATATTATCCTATCACAGCCTAAACACGTGTGCTTCCAAGGGTAGCTGCCAGAGCACCTCCCATTCCAAAGCTCTCCTGCGATGCTCCTCGGCCCAGCTCCCTCCCTGTCATCACGGCTGACTTGGGACTGGCTTTGACCAGGAGATCTCAGCAGAAGTGATGCTCCGTGGCTTCTTAGTTTGACCCGTAAGAGATTTGAGCCTTTGTCCATGGCAAATATTTACTGTTAGGATCTAATCATCACGAAAAGAAGTCCAACGTGGCTGCATAGAGAGAAAGAGAAGGAGCCGAGGGTTCCAGTCTTCGAGCCAAACCCGCCAAGTGTCATCTGTTGCTGCTTAATTGCTCAGTCACATCCAACTCTTTGTGACCCTATGGACTGTAGCCCACCAGGCTCCTCTGTCCATGGGATTTCCCAGGCAAGAATATTAGAGTGAGTATTCTCAAGAATTGCCATTCTCCACCTTGCCCCATGTCACTCAAGAATATGAGCGTGAGTTGCTATTTCTTTCTCCAGTGGATCTTCCTGAGTCAGGGATCAAACCCACGTCTCCCGTATTGGCAGGTAGATTCTTTACCACTGAGCCACCAGGGAAGTCAATATAATACACTGGGTTGGCCAAAAAGTTCATTTGGGTTTTTCTGTAAGATGGTATCAGTTCAGCTCAGTTCAGTTGCTCAGTCGTGTCCGACTCTTTGCGACCCCATGAATTGCAGCACACCAGGCCTCCCTGTCCATCACCAACTCCAGGAGTTCACTCAGACTCACGTCCATCGAGTCCGTGATGCCGTGATGTCATCCCCTTCTCCTCCCGCCCCCAATCCCTCCCAGCATCAGAGTCTTTTCCAATGAGTCAACTCTTCGCATGAGGTGGCCAAAGTACTGGAGTCATGGTATAGAGAAACGTCAACAAATTTTTTGGCCAACCCAATTCTAGCAATTCCATCTCAGATCTGTGCACGGCTTCAGGAGAGACCCCATGTGAATCCATGATCAGCAGAGCCAGCCCCAAAAGCCTGAGCCACAGAATCACGAGCAGATCAAATGGTGTTGTTTTAAGCCATGAAGTACTGAGGATGTTTGCTACTGAGCTACTGCTATCCAAAGCAATATTCTAGGTCAAATAAATATTAATAGCACACCGGGGTCTTAACAAGTTCAGGACAGCAGCACCGGTCCACTCACTGCCAACACGGGTTAAGTTGAACTTCACTTAATTACTTGTCACCAGCTCTAATTTCAGACCTACATCACACTTAACTGATTGGCGCTCAAGCTTTTAAAAAAGTGGTTCTTAGAAAATGTAATCCTGCTTCCATCTCGCAAAAAACTAAGAGAATGCAGTGTGTGGATTAAAATTCCCTGGAATTCAGCCTGAACTTTCCTATTGATAGTTTTCAGACAAACATCCAAACAAACGTGCGTCTCACTTTTTGCCCTTGCAGAATGTTCGACGGTTCTTTCTATTTTGCTTGTTAGCTGTACTGCTAAGTGTCTTGAGACAAACCAGTACTTGAATAAATGGTGTGATCTCTCTCTCTGGGTCTAGATGTTTAGACCCAGAGGTCTATACTGTTTTTTCCACCAGAAATATCTGCCATATTTTTCCAGGAGAAAATGACTTTGTGTATTTATTTTTTCACATTACTATGTTTTAAAAGATTTTTTTAATGTGAACCATTTTTTAAGTCTTTACTGAACTTGTTACATTATTGCTTCCATTTTATGTTTGGTTTTTTTGGCCATGAGGCATGTGGGATCTCAGGTCTCTGACCAGGGATGGGATCTGTACCTCCTGCATTGGAAAGTGAAGTCTTAACCATGGGATGGCCTAGGAAGTCCCCTGATTTTGTATATTTAATGAAGATATATCCTCTCTGTTCTGAGTACCTCTAACCCGTTCTCAAAAGAGAAGGGCTTGCCCTTCTTCCTTTCAATTGAAATAATAAAATTCAAATGTTGAACTGGCATTTCTCTCGACCAGGTTCACCTATGGGACACTATTAATGGATTGAGTTTGCCTTCATTAAAATTTCTAAAGTTATGTGCTAGCTTATGCTTAGCAATACTGGCAATTTGGGGTCAAGCAAGTTGCTGAAGCTCCAGGATTTTGGTGATCTGATGTGAACAGATGACTCATAGGCAGAGTCCCTGATGCTGGGAAAGATTGAGGGCAGAAGAAGAGGGCGTCAGAGGATGAAATGGCTGGATGGCATCACCGACACAATGAACACGACCTTGGGCAAACTCTGGGAGATGGTCAGGGACAAGGACCCCTGGCGTGCTGCAGGCCATGGGGTCGCAAAGAGTGGGACACAACTGGGTGACTGAATAACAACAACAATGTTGCATTTATTTTATTTTAATAAGTAACCCAAAGCCTTTCCTACTGCTCACATGGCTTTCTTTCCAAAAGTGCTTTCATCAAATACCCCAAGTGTATTATAAATAACAACAGATCTCAGGGCCCAGGAACTTAAAAAGAATCCCAGCAGTAAGCTCCTTCTTTTTACTGGAACAGAGGAAGGTGAGAGTACTTTGTGCTGCACTTTTGGCAAATATTTAAGCTGCTTCTGCGTCAGAACTTGGAATTATGCAAGTGATCGCTCCCTGAATTATTTCAAAATTGTAAGGACTTTATCCAGGATTGCTGTGGTACCCTAGCCCATGCATCGTACCACTGAAGCCCACAAGGTAGAGCCCACAAGAGAAATCAATGCAATAAGCCCCAGTTCTGCGACAAAGAGCAGCCCCCACTAGCCACCAACTAGAGAAAGCCTGCACACAGCAACGAAGACCCAGTGTAGCCAAAGATAAATATTTTTTAAAAAGAAGTAATGCAATTCAATCATTTAAAAATACGCGATAATTTATTTTTCTTCTCCAATGACTGATGCAGAAGAACAGAGTCTCCACTCTTAGAGCGGAGAAGATGCTATCTGGCTGCTATTCCTCATGAGCTTATCTTCCAGAAACAAAGTCCACTGAGGAAATCAAGGTGTTCTTTTTGAAGAATCAGCATTTTGAGAAGAACTGGCTGTTATCAGACTTCTTGTGCTACCATCACCACTAACACAGGAGAAGGAAAAATGTGCTGTTGCCCTTTTTTTCACAGGTAGCTTTAATTTGCAAAATTTAAAATGAGAGCAGAATGATTTCAGTGTTTGGGTGACTGCTCTCCTACGTACTGGTGAAGAGGCACATGTTCCAACCATTGGTAATACAGTAAGTTCCCGACATACAAACCTTCAAGTTGCAAACTTTCAAAGATGCGAACATGCATTCACATGTCCAGTCATGTAAGTTAGATCACATGTCTGGCATACTTTTCAAGGAACTGTACTGTAAGATTAAAAAATTTTTTTTTGTATTTGTTATCTATGTATTATTTGTGTGAAAAGTATTATAAACCTATTACAGTACAGTTACTATAGAGCTGATAAAGAAGGTTGGGTGCCAAAGAACTGACGCTTTCGAGTTGTTGGAGAAGACTTTTGAGAGTCCCTTGGACTGCAAGGAGATCAAACCAGTCAATCCTAAAGGAAATCAACCCTGAATATTCACTGGAAGGACTAATGCTGAAGTTCCAATATTCTGGCCACCTGACGCAAAGAGCCAACTCATTAGAAAAGACCCTGATGCTGGGAAAGACTGAAGACAGGAGAGAAAGGAGGTGACAGAGGATGAGATGGTTGGATGGCATCACTGACTCAAGGGACATGAGTTTGAGCAAACTCTGGGAGATAGTGAAGGACAGAGGAGATTGGTGCACTGCAGTCCATGGGGTCACAAAGAGTAGGACAGGATGTAACAACTGAACAACAACAACATACAGCCAATTGTGTTATTTGGGTGCCTAGGCTAACTGTGTTGGACTTATGAACAAATTAGATTTATGAATGCACACTCAGAACAGAACTCACTCATATGCAGGGGACATAATACACTCTGTATTCTACACCCAGGCTAATGAATGGGTTAACTATAGGCTGGGAGCCATAACATGTATTTGATACTGTACCACCCAGGTGCCTGGGGGAAACCCTGTGTGAGTGGAATGTGCAGATCTCAAAAGACACCCTCCCCGAACAGCTACAAAATATTAGGATCCGGAGGAATTCTAGAGACCCCCTCATCCAACTCACTCATCTTGTCAACACGGCCAAGCAGGCCAGAGAACACTGGTCTCCTATCCCCAATTCTGTGATCTTTCCATCTGCCTTCACTGTCAGACAGCTCAGGAAGACTGAATGATGGTGGAAAAGCTGGACCAAGGCAGGGGGAACGTTGCTCCAAGATCCTATAACCTCTCTCCAGTCTCTGCTATGGAAAAGCACGATCTAATCTGGATTCTTAATACCCTTGCATGCCAACTCCCATGTGTCTTCATTCATTGCAAGGTACTGGGAAGCAAGGTGGATGGCTGGGGAGGGGAGGGAGGCAGCAGGTGCCTCCTGAGTCTGGCCAAACAGAAGTCAATGCACCGAAGTGTAATAATGCACTCGGCCCCATGCACCGCTTCTCAGTCATACCCCTAACATTCACCTTAAGCACATGGGCAAATGTTACAGTGCTCAGAGCTCTTAGTACTAATGAGCATGTCCTGAAAAACATGACATTTGTAATTAGACTCCTTCATGCTGGCAATGAGAGAAAAATAAAACCTATTCTCTGAGGAGGAGATGTCCTATCTTCTGCAAATGAAGATGAAGTCTGAGCTCTGTGCTGCGAGTTTAAGAAGAGAAGGAAATAGAAGACCTGGTGTATGTCCTTGGTGTATGTCAATCCTAAAGGAAATCAACCCTTAATATTCATTGGAAGGACTGATGCTGAAACTGAAGCTCCAATACTTTGGCCACCGGATACGAAGAGCTGACCCACTGGAAAAGACCCTGATCCTGAGAAAGATTGAAGGCAGGAAGAGGAAGGGACAACAGAGGATGATATGGTTGGATGGCATCACCGACTCAATGGACGTGAGTTTGAGTAAACTCTGGGAGATAGTGAAGGACAGGGAAGCCTGGTGTGCTACAGTCTATGGGGCTGCAAAACGTCGGACACAACTTAGCAACTGAACAACAACAAGGTCACTGACCAAGCTTTCTCAGGAGATAATAACTGAATTACAGTATCATTACTGGGACCTCCCTCACAGTCCAGTGGCTAAGACTCGCTGCTCCCGATTCAAGGGATCCCTGAATCAAATTCAGTTTGATCCCTGGTCAGGGAACTAAATCCCACCTACCTCAACTGAGTCTAAATGCTGCAACTAAAGATTCCGCCTGCCACAACTAATACCCAGCATGCTGCTGCTAAGTAGCTTCAGTCGTGTCCGACTCTGTGTGACCCCATGGACGGCAGCTCACCAGGCTCCCCCATCCTTGGGATTCTCCAGGCAAGAACACTGGAGTGGGTTGCCAGCTCCTTCTCCAATGCATGAAAGTGAGAAGTGAAAGTAAAGTCGCTCAGTTGTGTCCTACTCTTCGCGACCCCATGGACTGCAGCCCACCAGGTTCCTCCATCCATGGGATTTTCCAGGCAAGAGTACTGGAGTGGGTTGCCATTGCCTTCTCCGACCCAGCATAGCCAAATATATAAAAATTAGAAAAAAATTTTTTTATTGAGCTCTGTTTATGAGCCAGATAGAATCACAAATTCCCAGAGATACGAGAAAGCAGAAGAGGAAGAGGAAACACATCACAAGCTACATAGAAAAGATGTAACAGGAAAGGACTCTCTCCTGGATAATTGCCAAATGGACCCTGATGGAGAAGAGGCTCCATGAACAAGGTGAGGAATGCAGCCGGGTACCACCTGATCGTCTCACTTCCCAGAGGAAAGCAGAATGCTTGGGGTGGAGACTCCGTTGAGCTCTGGAGGGCAGGGATGCTGAGCCTCACACAGTTAAAAGCATCTCCCTTGTGTGGCAGACAAAGACGAGTATAACTCCTCGGTTGCCCTGGTGTGACCGTCACCCCCACTCCCCTGCCGAGGATGGAACCGTCCCAGTGGAACACACAGAGCATTTCCCCCAAAACATGATGGCATCCACACAGAAGTGTACTGTAAAAATTGCCTCTAAAATCCCACTGAGGTGACATGGGCTTTTGAGGTATAAGCCCAAACCCTAAGCTCCCGTCTTAACATTGTTTTAGCCATGGCTTACTAGCTGTTGGGAACCCATGCGAGTGCTCATTTTATTATTGCTGGGATTTATTTTTAATCTTCTTTAAAAGAGTATGTGCTTTTCTCCTCTGGTTTCATATTTTTGGTTATTCTACCTTTCAGTAAGTCCCCTAAAGCATGGGCTCCCAACCTCTGGGCCGCAGACCTCTGTCGGATCAGTGACATTAGATTAGAAATAAAGGACACAAGAAATGTAATGCTCTCCAATCATCCTGAAACCATCCACCTGACTTCCTGGTCCGCGGAAACTGTCTTCCACAAAACCGATCACGGGTGCCAAAATGGTTGGGGACCGTTGTCCTACAGAATTTATGAGTCTTTATTTCAGCTCAGTTGTGTCTGACTCTTTGTGATCCCATGAACCGCAGCACAGCAGGCCTCCCTGTCCATCACCAACTCCCGGAGTTTACCCAGACTCATGTCCATTGAGTCGGTGATGCCATCTAACCATCTCCTCCTCTGTCGTCCCCTTCTCCTCCTGCCTTCAATCTTTCCCAGCATCAGGGTCTTTTCACATGAGTCAGCTCTTCTCATCAGGTGGCCAAAATATCGGAGCTTCAGCTTCAGCGTCAGTCCTTCCAATGAACACCTGGAAGCGATCTCCTCCAGGACTCTCAGACGATCATATTTGCAAAGCAGAAGTAGAACCACAGATGAAGGGAAGAAACGTAAGGATGCGAAGGCAGGTGTACGTAGGGGTGGGATGAACTGAGATTGGGACTGACATACACTGTTGTTCAGTTGCTGAGTTGCGTCAGACTCTTTGACATTTACATACACTACTATGAATGAAACTGAGAACCTACCGTGTGTGCAACACAGGGAACCCTACTCAACACAGTGGCCTGAATGGGACAGAAACCCCAAAAGAGGGGATGTATGTGTATGTGTAACCGCATCACTTCGCTGTACAGCAGAAACTAACACAACATTATAAAGCATCTATACTCTGAGAAAAATATCTTTTAAACAAATTTATTACTCTTTACTTTTAAGACACTTTTCTTTGAATGCTCTCAATTATTTAATCTTTGGCAGGCCTTTATCATCCTAACTCTTGAATTTCTTCCTTCACTTTTGATCTTTTCGATCTTTTTATCTTTCTTAATGAAGTTTAAGATCATGATGGTTTTGTTCTGAAAGATCCTAGAAACATCGTTTTATTAAATTTTAATCTCTTTTATCCTTTGATATTTTCTTTTTACTAAAATGATTTTGAGCTCTCTGTATATCTGCACTGTTTACCCCCTGCCTCATCCATTTGCTTGTAGGGGGAAATTTTGGAATATCTCAGTATTACTTTTTATTTCCTTATCATTCTTAACTCAGTTTCTCTTCCTTTCATTACTGGCATTTCTCAGCAAGGTGAGAAACTGGGAGGGCGACAGGGGGAGAAAAGCCCACCACAGGGATGGGGAGACAGAGTTTCCCCCTTGTAAGAAGTTGTCTTTAAGCGTGTAAAATGTTTTCTGTCACCTTCAACTCTGAACTTCTAGTAGAATGTATCTAGGTAGTTCTAGAAACCCACAGGCGGAACCTGCTGAGCTGATGATCCTGCTTGTGCAGACGTTTTTATTTTCTGCACCAAAATCCCTGCAGATGGGGACTGCAGCCATGAAATTAAAAGACGCTTGCTCCTTAGAAGGAAAGCTGTGACAAACCTAGACAGCATATTAAAAAGCAGAGGCATCACTGCTGACAAGGTCCGAATAGTCAAAGCTATGGCTTTTCCAATAGTCATGTATGGACATGAGAGTTGGACCATAAAGAAGGCTGAGTACCAAAGAACTGATGCTTTCAAACTGTGGTGTTGGAGAAGACTCTTGAGAGTCCCTTAGACGGCAAGAGATCAAACCAGCAAATCCTAAAAGAAATCAACCCTGAATATTCACTGGAGATGAGGGCAGCAGAAAATGAGATGGTTAGACAGCATCACTGACTCAATGGACACGAGTCTGAGCAAACTCCAGGAGATGGTGAAGGACAGGGAAACCTGGTGTGCTGCAGTCCATGGGGTCACAAAGAGTCAGACACCACTTAGCAACTGAACAACATTCATGTTAGAGTCCAGGTTTCATCCCAAATAACACTGGGGAGCCACTGCAGAGTTTAACGCAAGGAGTGACAAGCTCAGATCTGGGTTCTACAAGGATCCTCCCAGCTGCACAGTGGAGAACCACCTGCAGTAACAGAGACCAGGGAGGAGGTTCTGGCAGTGATCCAGAAGGGAAATGGTGACCTGAGTTAGGGCAGGAAAAGGTGGATGGAATAAAAAGATATGTAGGGGTGTGAGTCTACCAGAACTTGGCTTGAGGTGAAATGAGGAGGTGAGGAGTCAAGGAAAACATCCAGATTTCTGCTCGTGCAAGAACAGGTGGAACAGCGCCATAGACAGGAAAGGAAAGGAAGGATTATCTTGTGGGAAGAGAAAGGGGAAGACCATGCAAGCAGTCTGAAGCATGTGGCACTAGATGCACCCGTTCAGCAGCCGCAAAAGGACGCTGGAGAGGTCACTGTTAGGGAGTGGTCAGCAGGGGGATGGCTATTCAGGTCAGTGGGCACGAGGTTACCCACGGAGTGAGAATCCAGAGGAACCTCAACCTTCCATGGCAAAGGAGGGAGAGCGGGAGCTTGCAAAGCAGAAGAGGGGAAGGAAGGAGAAGGGGAAGCAGGGGTGGGATGAGGCTGTTGCTCCGAGAATGCAGAGGTGGTCAGGACACCATCTGCTGCAGAGAAGTCACGGAAGAAAGGAGTGGAATTGAGCAAGGGTCCGCAGAAGGGAGGGCTTCCCTGATGGCTCAGTGGTAAAGAATCTGTCTGTTAATCTCTGATCCAGGAAGATCCCCTGGGAGAGGAAAGGGCAACTCACTCCAGTATTCTCGCCTAGAAAAACCCATGGACAGGGGAGTCTGATGGGCTACAGTCCGTGGGACTGCAAAGACAGACACGACCTAGCGGCTGAACAACAATAAAGCAAAAGGCAGCATGAATGTGTTAGATCCCAGAGGCAACAGAGCCAGGAGTCCGGCTATGGCAGGGAGTGAGGACAGAGCAGCGGGGGCGGGGGACAATTTAAGCAGGCTGGCTGTGAAGAGGAGGAAGGAGAAGGCCATGGCTGGAGGAAGCTGAAGAAGGATGGCCTTCTTCTTCCCAGAAGGAAGGGGCTTCAGCATGCTTGTGCAGTGAGGTAGGACCAGGCGGGGTAAGGAAAATACAGATGCAGAATGAGATAATCAAGAGAATGAGATTCCTCCTCCTTCCACGGAGGAGGAAGAAATGGAATCCAGAGCATCAGTGGAGAAATGAACCTTAGAAGGTGAGGCTTCTGTTTTTTTATCATAAAAGAGGGGAAGGAAGGGAGGGTAGATCCAGAGCTGGGCAGGGAGCCCTGTCATCACGGGGTTAGGTTGTTTCCATCAGGGAAACTCCCATTTTCTCAGCAAAGCAGGCTGAGGGGATGGTGGCGGCAGGAGATGGTCTGAAATGGTTGCTGTATTCTACAGGGGCAGGGAGTTGACTGGGCAAAGTCTGAGGGAGGGCCTGGCTGACGCTGGAAATCAGAGAGGCTGGACGCCACGAATTTGCAGAGTTACATGATTCTGTCTAGAAGCGCAGCAGCCTCTGGCTCCGCACCGGGAGGAGATGGGACTCCGCTGTGGACGCGGGGAGCCCAGGTTTGGAAAGAAAAGCACATCACCTCATGTGGCTCCACCCAAGCTGCTGCTCCCAGCCTGAGTCGGGGTTGCGGGGGGAGTTCAAGGGGAGGGCAGAGGGGCTGTTTTCATCTTTGTTGACTTCAGGCCCCACAATCTCTGGTCTGTTGAATCAATACTTTTTTCTAGGTGATTTTTTTTTCCCCTTAAGAAGCTGACAGGGCACATCCCAAAGTCCGTATTCCTCTTAACAAAGGTGGAATCTGATTATAAGACTCTCCCCCTGAGATGACATCTTCCCCAAACAGCCAACTGCTGAACAAACTTTGGGAATATAACCCACAAAGGCAGAAAAAGGAGCTTACGTTGGGAGCCAAGAGATCAGAGTTCACAGCTGGTCATTTGTTGTGGGACGCTTGATGAAGATTCTTGACCTCGACCTGCCTCAGCATCTCTATAAACTGTGGATGAGCCACTCAACAGGCAGGACTTGAGGAGAAAATGTCTCACATACCCCAGACACGTGGCATGATGCCCACTCAACCAACATCACTTTCCTCTGCCTGCCTCCAGGCCAGAGAGTGTATGATTCTACAACTTGGAGGAACGTTACAGAAAACAAGGTCATAGGTCTAGGATGATCAGAAGACACATGTCCCAAACGCCACGATCCCAAATCTCATGAATTATTTAACTCTTGCTATGTGAAATGCATGCTCGTCTTTCTGTTCCATTCCATGTTGAAAGATTCGCTGGTTGCAACACAATGCAAGCCTCACAATCCAATAATGATTGTGCTTTGCAGTTTAAAAAACACTAGATGAGAGGCCCAACTCTATATCACTGCAAACAGTACATTAGCAGACCACAGAATGGAAAAAGTTGAAAACTACCGCTCTAAAAACGCTACCACACAGCTGACATGAATTTCTCCCCAAACTGCAAGAAGGACATATCAGCTGACTTTCATGAAAGACTTGGCCTCTTGCTCACCTGGGCTGTGAAGAGTCATCTGACCATGAATTCTCAGTGACTGGCTTGCTTTGGAAACTCACCCATATCGCGGCAACAGGACTCTACCGGCTAGATGCTTATTTTAGCATATGCCCAGTGTGAAGAATGCAGAGGGCTGAGGACGGTAACAGGGCAGGCTAGCCAAGGGTGATTAAGGGGCCACTCTTCGTACTTTCAACTAAAGAGCAGTAGTTGATGTGGTAGTCATCAACACACTTTGAGAGGGAAGCGTCTGGGCTCATCCCATTCTCCTCCCTCACTGCTCTGCTCAAACCAGACAGGGTTTGTCCTTTGCCTTACTAGGATGCCATGCTCACAGGCCATCCTAAAATGCAATCCCACCTTCCAAAACATCCTCACCTGCACAGCAGGTCTCAGCTGTGCTGCCACTTTCTCCAGATGCCTTCCCAGACACCCCAGATCTCGTGTTCCCTTGGCACCACATGTGTGCCCAGTATAGCATGTACACACTCATTCTTCACTGGGGGTTCACTGGGGGCTCCTTGGGCACCAGTCCTGCTGTAGGTGCTGGGAAAAGGGCTACAGGCAAATGCCTGCCTTTTCGGAGTTTATACTGGCGAAGAGGAAACACATGAATCTGCAACACGGTTGTGCATGGTAATATTATAAACTGACATAAGACATGATGAAATCATCACACTCAGAATTTCCCCTTTACCTGGTTGCATCTCGCCCATGGTTACACAGCACAGTGTGTGGCTCTGAGGCTCCCAACAAAAACTTGGTAGATGAAAGCACAACCATCAACCTTGTTTTCCCCACTGTCCTGATAATTTGTCTTTTTTTGGTCACACACAAGACGACAACCTTTAGTTGTCTGCAAAGGGCCTGTTCTGCACATTTAGCATCATTACAATGAATGCCACGCTTACCTGATTCTCGACAACCGCTCATTGCTAAACCACAAGGAACTTCATGTAAGTAGGGGCAGCCCTCTCTAGAGGGCAGAAGCCCTTCTGCCCATGGGTTCCCTAGTCCTGCAGGAGATGCTGGGGTCGTTAAGTCCTCAATTATTCTGCACTAAAAAAGGGGGCATATTAACTTCATTTCCTAATTTTGTAGCTATTCTCTGCTTCTGGGGGAGAATGTTACTATTTGTAGGAAATATGCATGAAAGAACCAATAAGGTGATAGGGCATCCGGTCAGCAACTTATTTAGACATCATCAGTAGGGTTAAAAGGGTAAAAGGATTTTCCCCTTTGTACTGTAATTACAGCTTTTCTGTAAGTCTGGGATGTTTCAAGGTTAAAAGAAATAGAGAGGAAAAAAATAAAAAGGGACATAAGTACAGGATAAGATAGGAAAAAAAAATAATGAATTCAGAAGTAGCATCAACCCATGAACCCCTGAGGTCTGGCACCAAATGGTTTGGTAAAATGTTAACTGGTTACCATCTCACGCCCATTAGGATGGCAACAATCAACAAACAGAAAGTAACGAGCATGGGCGTGGATGGGAGGCAACTGAAACCTTCCTGCACTGTTGGTGGAAATGCAACATGGTACAGCCGCCATGGAAAACAGTGTTGCAGCTCCTCAAAAAACTAAACACAGAATTATCATCTAATTTAGCAATTCCACTTCTGGGTATACAGCCACAAGTATTTAAAGCAGAGATCTGAAGTGATATTTTTACACTCATATTCACAGCAGCCTTATTCGTAAGCCAAAATGTGGAAGTAACCCAAACAACCATGAACAAATGAATGGATAGACAAAATGTGGTAGATACATTGTGGGAGATTGTTGTTGCTCAGTTGCTCAATCGTGTCCAGCTCTTTGTGACCCAGGCTTCCCTGTCCTTCACCATCTCCTAGAGTTTGCTCAAACTCTTGTCCATTGAACCCATGGTAGATAAAATGGAATATTATTCAGCCTTTGAGAAGAAAGGAAATTCTGACACAGGCTAGAACACAGATGAACCTGAAGGACATTAAGTTTAGTAAAACAAACAACTCACAAAAGGACAAATGCTGTGCTATCCCGTTTACACAAGGGAGCCAGAGGAGCCAAATTCAGAGACAGAAGGTAGAAGGGAGGTTCCAAGCGCTGCAGGAAGGGGGAATATGAGTGAATTGTTTAATGGGTAGTTTCCGTTTTGCAAGATGAAAAGAACTCTGCAGACGGATGGTGGTGATGGCTGCATGACAAGGTGAATATACTCAGTGCCACTGACCTGTTTAAAATTTAAAAATGATTAAGATGGCAGATCTTGTCAGGTGTATTTTTATCGCAATTTACAAAATTTAATTGGTAGCTTATCCAGCTCTGAGGTTTTTGGCAAGGCTTGGCAATCACACAGGCCTGATTCTAACAGTTATCAGCTGTTAAGAATTATGCAAATGACTCAACCTCCCTCAGCCTCCATTTCCCCAACTGCAAAATGCGAATGCTAACAAGGCTAATGACAACAATGGTGATAATGATGGTGATATCAACTTTATAAAAACTTTGCAAAAATTGAATGAGACTAATATTTACCAAATACAAGTAAAATTATGTGCCATATAATATCTGGCCCATAAATTATAAGTACTATAACATCAATAAATCATGTCTTACTGTTTTTGTTGGCTCTGATTACCATGAATAGGATTAGCTTAATTCAAAGCTATAATTTTTTTTAAAGCTATATAAATGAGCTTATTTACAAAACAGAAACAGAGTCACAGATTTCAAAAACAAACTTATGGTTACCACAGGGGAAATGCTGGGGGTGGGATGGAGGGATACACTAGGAGCTTGGGATTAACATACACATACTAATACATAAAAAAATAATCAACAAGGATCTACTGTGTAACACAGGGAACTAGACTCAATACCCTGTACTACCTATATGGGAACAGAATCTGGAAAAGGACAGACACAGGGACATGTATAACTGAACCACTTTGCTTTACACCCAAAACTAGCACAACACTATAAGTCAACAACACACCAAGAAAAAAAATCTTTGAACCAAACAAGGAAAAAAATCAAAAGGTAACATCGGCCTATAGAGTATGTACTGCCAGAGTGAGTGGCTTTGAATATCTCCTAATTTAACCCCAGAGCAGAAATCTACGATTCCAGGCTTTGGCTCTGCTATTCCTAATTTCAGAAACTTCTGGTTCTCATTTTGTCTCAAGGATATCCTCAGATGACAGAGCAATGTGAATCATCGTGTACAAATGGTTGACAGGTTAAAATAATGAAAGAGGTTTCCATTATTGCAAGGAAACACCTCATAATTAATCTTTTTGCCTCAACATCATGTTTTTCTAGGACTTGCTCCTGATTTCTGCCTTGACAGCTAGAATAGGTATTAAAAAGCAAAGCTGGATGCATGACTGCTTGAAAATGAGAAGCTTAAACTTCCAAACTCGTGGACAGAAACAGAATGAGTTTAACATTATGTATGTTGTCACAAGACTAATTCCCTTGCTTATCATTACAATCTGATTTTGGGCAACAAACTTCTATAAATATGAACTCACATGATACATGTGTGTTCTCTGGGCCTTTTTATCATATAACCATTTTTTTTATTTTAATATAATGATTTGTGAAAATTACTTGGGAAAAATGATAAAAGATTGAACCCTATAAAAAGGATGTCATCTGAAATCAAAAATATCCTTATTAACAGTTATATTAGATGACTACATCAACGATACTTTTAGAGGCAAACACCACAATCAGTAACTCCAAAGCAACTGCATTCAGAACAGGTAGTACTAATTCCAATTCCTATTTTAAAAAGAAGGCAAATGTCCTGTCATCAAATTCCACATTGTAAGGAGATTTTGTGGAGCTTTACTCCTGAATGCCAGTTACAGGTTTGTACTATAAGGCCACACTCTTGGAAAAAATCCTGGACCCAGTCCACATGGAATTTCAGGTAAAACACCAGACTCACTACACAGAATTGCCTCTTTTCCATAGAAGAGAGGGAATATATTACAACCGCAAGAGGGAACTTTATAGAAATATTCAGAGAGGAACGGGCTATTCCAGGGAGCCCCCGCTCCAACCCCCCGCAGGACCTGCTACAAACAAGAGAAAGCTCATTTCAGTGTTGAAAGGCACCTTTGAGATCTGAAGAAGGACCAAGGTGTGACTAACTGAACAATATCTCTGCATAAATGAAAGGCCAGGGGCACCTCAACAAAAGAAAGTTCTAGTCACTGGCCTATGGATCTTTCACACAGACAATAGGGAATTTCTGCAGAAGGGAGAAGGATCTGTGAGGACAAAGAGGCTTGCCCATGAGCCACCTGCCATCCCAAGCCACCGCTGCACAAGACGGTGGCGGAAGTGAACACGACACGGCGGAGGGTGGTGACGAGAGTCCTCCCTGGAAGCTTACATTTTAAAAGCTTACAAGAAAAATCACAGAGCCCCGAAACAAAGGCTGGCGATGGGGACAGGTTGCTCGTGAAATCAGAGAAAAGTTCATGGGGGGGGGGCGGGGACCCAAACAAACCAACTTAATTTAGACTTAATTGCTCACTTGGAGGAGTTCCACAGCTGAGGCTTTGAAGGCTTTAGAAGCTCTTCCTATGCCACATCTTTAAATATATGTACGTTCAATCAACACAAGAAAGACTAAAAAGAATCTGCCGCAGACACCTGCTTCAAACAATAGTGCTGATCTCCGAGGGATTCTAAACAGCCTCGCACCAACTTCAGAAGTAATTTGCAACCAAATTAGTAAATGTCACCCTCCTTCCCAGGAGACACAGCATTTTTTAAAAAAGATTAAAGCACTGGCGGTGAGACTGCCATTTTGCAAGAGTTAAAAGATACGTTCGGGGGGAAATGAAGATGGTAATTCACAGGATTGGGGTGTGGGGTGGGAGTGGAGCACCATCATTTTACTAATAGGGCTTGTTTATCAAATTTCCCCACCAGGAAAGGACGGTGGTGGTCACAGCTTCTAGAGAACCAGACCTGTGTTCAGAAAGGGACCTGCACGCTCTCCCTACCTGGGGGTGGACCATTCCCTGGACGAGTAGAGAGGCGCCTTCTCATTCTCCTCCCCGCGTCACCAGCCCCCTCCTGGTCAGCTCGGTCCACCACTGAATCATCTTTTATCAGCACCACTCTGAGCAGGACAAGCCCAGGGACAAAGCTTTCTCCTTACAGAAACCCCAGCATCTCCCAGGTGAGCCCGCTTGTCTTCATCCAGGCACGCCCGCCCCCAGGGAACGCCGAGTCCTTAGCGTGAAAAAGGTCCATTTCACACTGATAACCCGAGCTCTTTAGAACCGAATAAAATATGAAGGCAGTAGCTCTAGTTTCTTGACGTGTGGCCCCCAAAGCTGAAAAGCACTCTCACCCCAAGATTACAGGATTGAGCACCAGTTTTTTGTTTTGTTTTCTGACATCTATCAAAACCGGCCTTCCTCCTGGCCCAGGCTCCTGGAAAGAAACCTGGCTTAGTTTAGAAGTGAGTGTCGGCAGCCCCGTCTGCTTCTCGAGCAAACGCCAAGAAAACTTTATTTTCCTCCGTGGACAGGCTGCCATCGCATCACACACCTCTCCTTCCCAGGGCGTGCGGGAAACAGTAAACTCTCCGCCACCGTCTTCCTTCCCTCCCTCCCACCCCGCAGTTTAGGTGAGAGAAGAGCCCAGAGGGAAGCGGAGGCGCCCAGCCCCCCTGGCCCCGACCGCCTCTGCCCGGCCAAGGTCCGCGCATCCCCGGCGTCCCGCGCGCCACAAACCGCGGAAACGAGACCCAAAGTTTGCGGCGCTTGTCGCCCTTTCCGAGTTCACGGTCCTGCTGCCCGCCCCGTCCTGGACCGGCTCGGAGCCCGAGCTGGGTGGCCGCCCCACCCCCGGCGCCCCTCGCAGGGCGCCCTGCCCTCCCGATCGGTCGGCGACCCGCGCGGGGACCTACCTGCGGGTGGCGGCGGTCGGAACGCACAGCTGGGCGGCGGCGCGGGCACGGGCGGCGCGGGCCAGGGGGCGCTCGTCACCCCGAGGCCCCGCCGCCGAGCCGGCTGCCCCGACGCCCGCCCCGGAGCCGCGGCCCGCGCACCGCCCGCCGCGCGCCGCTCTCCTCCGGGGCCCGCCCCGCGCTGCGCCCCGCGCTTCCGCTCGCAGCGGCTCCGGCCCCGAGACCTGGTCCCATCCCCGCGCCGGGGATGCTGAGCTGCGCGCGGGCAGAGGCACCCGAGACCACGTGACTCTCCATCTAACCCAACCGAAAAGCGAAAGGAGCCTTCTTCCCACGGGAAGGATCAAGGTCATCAGATTAAAAAAAAAAATTCAGCTGTTTGCCAGCCTTTCCACTAGAAAGGGCTGGTGAACCCAGTTCTTTTAAAATGCCCCACGGGAGAAAGATTTGGTGCTGGATAACCCGACCTCTAACTTTGTTTCTGCACCTTTTTTTTTTTTTTTNTTGGCCGCTTCATGCGAAGAGTTGACTCATTGGAAAAGACTGATGCTGGGAGGGATTGGGGGCAGGAGGAGAAGGGGACGACAGAGGATGAGATGGCTGGATGGCATCACTGACTCAATGGATGTGAGTCTGAGTGAACTCTGGGACTTGGTGATGGACAGGGAGGCCTGGTGTGCTGCGATTCATGGGGTCGCAAAGAGTCAGACACGACTGAGCAACTGAACTGAACCTTACTGAACAGCAGCATTGAATAGACCTTCAGGCCAGGATCATCCAACAGAGAGGCTGCCACCCCTGGAAGGTCATGGTCAAGAGGTGTGATGGTGTGAGAACCTCAGCTGTGTTGACGTCCCCAGAGCCTGGCACACAGTAGGTGCTCATTGTATATTTGCTATTGAGATTTAGTAGGAAAATGTATCTATGGCTGAGAATGAGGTGACAGAACCAGAAAGAGGCCCAGCTTCTCTCTGCAGACTGCCAAAGAGAAACCTCCCGGTTCAAGACACCTGCCCCCTGGTTCTCTTCCAGCCGTTCTTCAACACAGCTTGTTACACAGAAGTGAGATGGCAGGCCACCAGAGGCTTCAGGGCCTTGGAGACAGCAAACCCACCCATTCTTCATGGCTGGAGTTTTCAATGACCATTTGAGAAAGGGGTTAAGTATTAGGTTGGCCAGAAATTTCCATAATATGGTATAGAAAAACCCCAACAAGCTTCCTGGTCAACCCAATACAAGTAGGCACTGGAGGGAAAGTCTTATGTCCTCTTAATTTAGTCAATAGTCAGTGGCTTTTAAGAAGTTTCACATAGGACTTCCCTAGTGGTCCAGTGGTTAAGAATCTGGCGGCCAGTGCAGGGGACACAGGTTTGATCGTTGGTCCAGGAAGATGCCACATGCCGTAGGGCAGCTAAGCCCCAGCACCACAGCTGTTGAGCCTGTGCTCGAGAGGCCGCTCACTGCAACTCCTGAGCCCATGCACTGCAGCTACGGAGGCCAGCGCTCCCGAGAGCCTGTGCTCCAGGACAAGAGAAGCCACTGCAGTGAGAAGCCCCCGCCTGCTTGTGGCAACTAGAGCCAAAATAAACAAAGTTTCAAACAATGATGGTAATCGTCACCATATGCTAGCTATCTGTGAGTCACTGTGATGAGCTCTTCTTTTTTTCGTTATTTTTGTGATGAGCACTTTTGATGCACTATTCACATAATCCTCATAAAAAATCTTAAGATGTAGATATTAAATCCTCACTGTCATCATTGTTATCTCTATGTTAGGGATGAGAATAATGCAGCTTAGAAGGATTAGGCAGCTTGCCTGTGACCACACGGTTAATAAAATACCATAACCAGGATTGCAATTCAGGCCAGGTGGAAGCAGCCCCTTAGGCACTGTTGAATACTGCCTCTATTCCTTGACCATACCCTCCACTTTCCCTTTCTCTCTGGGTCACTTGGTCCCTGGAGACGTGTGCTACTCTACTATATAAGCCTATAGTCCTACAATTAGAAACCCACTCATCTGAAGACTGTATCTTCTAAAACAATATTCATCATGTGTCTAGAAAGAGTTTTTTTGTTTTGTCTTGAATATCAACTAAAAGAAAAAACATCCCTCTTTGTTCTCATTCCATGTAGGTGCTAGAGATACCTGTAGACCTTTGTGACCCCAGCAACCTAGGGCTGGCTTCTTCCCTAGGCTACAAGGCATTTCTGTTTTGTATCAGACTCTGTCTCATCGTTTTATAGCTGGCTGCTGCTCAGAAGTTCTCCACACCTTTATTTCCTGGAAGAGGAAATTGCGTTTCCTGGGGGGGCTTACACGTGGGTGGTGAGGTTCCACTCATTACATTAAACACACTCAAGCTTTCCGTTGGTTCCCCACTTCAGCTTCCGCTCTCAACTTTCCTGGAATCATACCGAAAATAAACTGAGCGGCAGCTGCTTCCATTCCTTTTAGCTGGGAAAGAGGGGCACTCCTGCTCTGGTTTCAGAGCTAAGGAATGAATGACTTAGCTCTTGAGTCTTATCTCTGGAGACACTACATTCCATCTTCCTTCAACTTGGGATTTGTGAAAGGGTGCCTGAGACATCTCTTCGTTTTTAATTTGGACCTGGTGGGTGATTATCTCCAGAAGAAACCAGCGCTGGCATTCTTCTGTGAAGTTGACCGTCCATAAAAAGAAAATGTTCTGGGGCTTCCCTGGTGAAGAATCAGCCTGCCAGTGCAGGAGATACAGGTTTGATCCCTGGTCTGGGAATATCCCAGCATGCCGTGGAGCAACTAAGCCTGTGCATCACAAGTACTGAGCCTGTGCTCCACAACGAGAGAGGCCACCACAGGGAAAAGCCTGCACACCACAGCTGGAGAGCAGCCCCTGAGTGCCACAGCTAGGGGAAAGCCCGCACAGCAACAAAGACCCAGCAGGGCCGAGAATAATACATAGATGAGCAAATTTGGAAAAGAGAAAGCATCCTTATGAACCTTAATTTGGAGAAAGATAGTATTAGGGAAAAGAAGGATATGACCCCAAAATTTGAACAAAGGATAATTTCACAAGGACCCTTCTGCCTCTTACAGAAAGTCACCACTTGGAGGAAGCCAGTTTGGACAGTTTCTTGAGGAGTTTGTAAAGTGATCCACCTGAATCCCCAGAAGAATCAGCATGGAGCTATAAGACAATGATCTACCTTAACGGAAGATTTGATAAACATATTGAGTCTAGCGTAAATTTGTTCAGAAAATGTCAAAGTTATTCTAGGAGCTATGGGTAAAAGTGTGCTATGATAATAATAAGTCATTTCAGTTGTATCCAGCCCTTTTTGACCCTGTGGACTGTAGCCTGCAAGGCTCCTCTGTCCATGGGGATTCTCCAGGCAAGAATACTGGAGTGGGTTGCCATGCCTGCCTCCAGGGGGTCTTCCTGATCCTGGGTTCGAACCCACGTCTCTTATGTCTCCAGCATTGGCAATCAGATTCTTTACCACTAGCGCTCCCTGGGAAGCCCCATGGGTAAAAGAGGTATATGCAAAAACACCTATTTTATTGTACAGCACAGGGAATATAACCATTATTTTATAGTAATTCTAAATGAAGTATAATCTATAAAAATTTTGAGTCACTATGTTGGACACCTGAAAAAGAGCCAACTCATTGGAAAAGACCTTGATGCTGGGAAAGACTGAGGGCAGGAGGAGACGGGGTCAACAGAGGATGAGATCATTGGATGGTATCACCAACTCCATGGGCATGAGTTTGAGCAAACTCTGGGAGATAGTGAGGGGCAAGGAAGCCTGGCATGCTGCAGTCCACGGGATCACAAAGAGTCAGACATGACTTCGCAACTGAACAATAATACCTGAAAATAATATTATAAATCAACTACAGCTCAATAAAAATAACACTGCTGCTACTTTTTATGTGCAGTAGTAGTAGTTTTTTAAGTTTGGTTTTTTTTTTTGGCCATGCCATGTGGCACATGGGATCTTAGCTCCCTGACCCAGGACTGAATTTGTGCCCCCTACACTGGAAGGGGAAGTCTTAACCTCTGGACCACCAGAGAAGTCCCATAAATAGGTATTTTAAATCCACAGCTTGAACAAGGGAAAGGGAGTTTTTTTTTTTTTTCCCTTTCAATCCAAATTTAGCCATGCAATTGGAGAAGAAAAGGGATAATCAAACAATAAAAATTTTTTATTGCCACATGAGAACTCTAAACCCTGAAGCAAAAATTGGTCCTGCCTTTGGGGAGTAAGTAAACCCTTGATTACTGTTGATAATAAGATTGATAGCTACTCTTCCAAACCATGAGGGGAGTGGTAAAAGGAGAATGCAAAATTTACCCTATATTAGAAAAGGAACTGGAGAAGGCAATGGCACCCCACTCAATACTCTTGAATGGCAAATCCCATGGACGGAGGAGTCTGGTGGGCTGCAGTCCACGGGGTCGCTAGGAGTCGGACACGACTGAGCGACTTCACTTTCACTTTCCACTTTCATGCATTGGAGAAGGAAATGGCAACCCACTCCAGTGTTCTTGCCTGGAGAATCCCAGGGATGGGGGAGCCTGGTGGGCTGCCATCTCTGGGGTCACACAGAGTCGGACATGACTGAAGTGACTTAGCAGCAGCAGCAGCAGCAGAAAAGGAACAACGTTCACACATGCTTAGTCATGTTAAGTTCATTTTAAAATCTTTGGCAAGGTAAGGGAGGTAGCTNTTTAATTGCCACATGAGATCTCTAAACCCTGAAGCAAAAATTGGTCCTGCCTTTGGGGAGTAAGTAAACCCTTGATTACTGTTGATAATAAGATTGATAGCTACTCTTCCAAACCATGAGGGGAGTGGTAAAAGGAGAATGCAAAATTTACCCTATATTAGAAAAGGAACTGGAGAAGGCAATGGCACCCCACTCAGTACTCTTGAATGGCAAATCCCATGGACGGAGGAGTCTGGTGGGCTGCAGTCCACGGGGTCGCTAGGAGTCGGACACGACTGAGCGACTTCACTTTCACTTTCCACTTTCATGCATTGGAGAAGGAAATGGCAACCCACTCCAGTGTTCTTGCCTGGAGAATCCCAGGGATGGGGGAGCCTGGTGGGCTGCCATCTCTGGGGTCACACAGAGTCGGACATGACTGAAGTGACTTAGCAGCAGCAGCAGCAGCAGAAAAGGAACAACGTTCACACATGCTTAGTCATGTTAAGTTCATTTTAAAATCTTTGGCAAGGTAAGGGAGGTAGCTGTGATGTCTCTATTTAAAGAAAGAGATGGGGACTTCCCTGGTTGTCCAGTGGTTCGGACTCTGCACTCTCAGTGCAGGAGGCCTGGGTTCAAACCCTGGCAGGCAACTAGATCCCGTGTGCCACAGCTAAGACCTGGAGCAGCCAAATAAATAAATACTTTTTTTTTTTTTTTAAAGAAAGAGACTATGCGTGAACCTAACACAGACTAACACTTAAACTGTGCATTTATGGCATGTGTTCGGGCATGGTGCCCAGCACTTTGTTTCAATTATTTAATTTGATTCTTACAACAAATCCCTTGAGATGAGTAATATCCTCTTCATTTCACAGAAATGACAAATGAACCTCAGAGGGCAAATAAATGACTTACCAGACTCATTGTGCAGGGTATGATTTGACTTACAGTCTCCTGACCACCAGAGCCTTAATTTTTGTCATCATACACAGAGACAAGAGGTGAAATTATAGCCCAATTCCGAACAGTAATAGAATTGTGTATGTTTATGGATGTCCTGATAAATACAGCATTCTAAGAAGAGTTAACACGTGTGTAGATGGCCAATTTGTAAATTAGAATGTATCAAAATGCCCATTTAGTAATACAACCATATAAAGTAAAACAAATAAAAATTTTAATCTGTAATAATGTAGTAAATATCTGCTGCTGCTGCTGCTAAGTCACTTCAGTCGTGTCCGACTCTGTGCGACCCCAGAGATGGACAGCCCACCAGGCTCCCCCATCCCTGGGATTCTCCAGGCAAGAACACTGGAGTGGGTTGCCATTTCCTTCTCCAATGCATGAAAGTGGAAAGTGAAAGTGAAGTCGCTCAGTCGTATTCGACTCTCAGCAACCCCATGGACTGCAGCCTACCAGGCTCCTCCGCCCATGGGATTTTCCAGGCAAGAGTACTAGAGTGGGGTACAAACCATTTCTCTTGAGCATCAATTATTATTATATCATAAAAAATAAACTGAGCATGAAAGTGTTTCTTTTTTTAAAGGTAAAGAGTTATAAAGATACAATATTGCTAACGTGGTTTGGTTTTGGCTTCTAAAATCCTTGTTGTTTATTGTTGTTTAATCATTAAGTTGTGCCTGACTATTTGCAACTCCATTGACTATAGCCCACCAGGCTCCTCTGTCCATGGGATTTCCCAGGCAAGGATACTAGAGTGGGTTGCCATTTCCTTTTCCACAGGATCTTCCTGACCCAGGGATCAAACCCATGCCTTCTGCATTGGGAGGTGGATTTTTTTGCCACTGGACCATGAGGGAAGCCCTCTGAAAAGTTATCCCTGGGACTTCTCTAGTGGCAGAGTGGATAAGAATCTGCGTGCCAATGCAGGGGACATGGGTTCAGTCCCTTAGGAAGATCCTACATGCAATGGAGCAACTAACCCCTGCGCCACAACTTTTGAGTCTGTGCTCTAGAGCCCGAGAGCCACAGCTACTGAGCCTGTGTGCTCCAGTTACTGAAGCTCGAGCACCTAGAGGCTGTGCTCTGCAGTGAGAGAAACCAACGCAGTGAGAAGCCTGTGCACCACAGCTAGCCAGTGACCCCCACTCTCCACAACTAGAGAAAGCAACCGAAGACCCAGCGCAACAACAGCAGCAACAAAGTCAGCCCTGGCCGTCGCGAGACTCTAACGATGGCATAAGTATCAGATCAGATAATGAATGGTAGCATTTTCAGGGTTGTTTTCACGTGGGTACAGGTGTGAAACTTATGGTGTGTTCACAAGATCTGAGGATAGAATTAGGGTGAAAGGAAAGATCACTTCCACAGATACGTTTTGGATTTGGTGAGTTCAGCTGTATTAGCAAAATGAGTACAGCCCAAATGGATGTAAAACTTTGCCTGAAATTAAAGGGATATTGACTAGACGGAGTCATCTACACAGAGCGCTGTTTGAATGATTCTCTTCACCAGTGGGAAAATAGCAGCAAACTGAAAGCCCAACAGACCATACGCTGAAATCCTCCCCAGGAAAGAGTAATAAACCTGAGAATTAATCTGTGAATCCAGGAGGGAGAAATGAAGATGAAGCTTTGGTCATATTTATAAATTTGATTATGACAGCTCTACAGTCGGACATAGCACAGGAGCCTTCGGATCTGAAAATCCAGCAACGAAGGCACACGGCTTTAGAGTAAACTGCTTGTCTCTCAGTCTCCTAGTTTGAGCAAAGCAAATTATGCACCTGCCCCTCATTTCTCTCTTCTCCTTCAATCCACACTCCTCAAACACATTATTTATGGTTTTATTTCAACATTAACACACACACACAAATGAAGCGAGGGATTTATTTTGGACGACATGGAGTGTACTGTCAGATTTCTTTGAGCTATAAAAGGCTGAGAATAAATGCCACTTAAAAGAAAGTTCTAATTATTAGTGAGGGGAAAATGTAATTTGCTTCTAGTACTTCTTGCTGCTTTAATATAGTCACTGGCACAAATATTTCAAATATTCTCAAGGAAAGCATACCCTGATGGCACAGGAAAACACTGACAATCAGGAATTTCTTCTTTCCTGACTGTACTATAGTTTCAACAATTCAATTTAAGGTAAATATTTCATGAAATGAAAATCTAATTTTTTTTCTCAGTGGTTAGAACAGTGGTCTAATGAGGCGAAATTGACCATATTTGGCTGTGCTCTGAGTCAGACCTGTGTGCTGCGTGCTTCTATTTTATCCCTCAACTCAGGCATTTCAACCCTGCAGTGTTTGTTTTTAGCCCCAAATAGTGATGCTTAAGACTAGTTATTTCTTTAAAGTTGTATTTGCTTGTATGTTCTAAGCAGATCCAAAGTGATATTTCCTTTCTTCCTCCCCTTCTTTCTTCACTCCTTCCTTCTCTCTCTCTCTCCCTCCCCCCTCCCTTTCTTTTTACCTTTCTTTTCTTTTCCTGCATGTTACTAGGCAGAGTCAGCAAACAAAAGAACTAAAGCTGTACATTTAGGATTCAACATTCATTCAGAGACCAGATGCTTTATCTCCATTTTACACATAAAACACACGCACACAAGTGCACACCTTCCACCTGAATTGCCCAGGACACAAATAAAATGTACTCTGATGATAAGAAAATCTGTAATATTTAAATAATCATATCAATAGGTTATATTTTTACACTTATGCAACATTAAAAATAATGAAAAATTTTCTACTAGTCATATTAGAACTTGATGAAGATTTGCTCAAAAATCAAATAAATGTGGTATTTTAAATTGGAAGATAAGTTTTTCTTTCTAAACAGACTACAAATGTCATGCATTATTTCACAGAGCCTTCTCCTTGCTTTAAAATTAAATAAAGGAGAAGTATTGATATTACATCTTGCCAGTTTCACAAGGAATATTGAATAGGTCAAACCTCTAAAGTACTTGGGCTTCCTGGTGGCTCAGATGGTAAAGAATCTGCCTGCAATGCAGGAGACCTGGGTTTGATCCCTGGGTCGAGAAGATCTTCTAGGAAAGGGAATGGCTACCTAGTCCAGTATTCTTGCCTGGAGAATTTGGTTGACAGAGGAGCCTGGTGGGCTACAGTCCACGGGGTCACAAAAAGTTGGACACAACCGAATGACTAAAACACACTGTAGCATTTTACATGTATCATCTTGTTTAACCCTTGTAACAGTCCTATAAAATGGGTAGTGCTATTTACAATTTACAGATGAGACCATTGAGCCTCAGAGAGGGTAAGGAACTTATCCAAGATCACACAGCAAGTGAGCGGAAAAGCCAGAATCAGGACACAGGCAGGGCTCATTTCGACTTATGCCAAACCTAGAGACTGCAAGGAGATCCAACCAGTTCATTCTGAAGGAGATCAGCCCTAGGATTTCTTTGGAAGAAATGATGCTAAAGCTGAAACTCCAGTACTTTGGCCACCTCATGCGAAGAGTTGACTCATTGGAAAAGACTCATGTATACTATCAAGTACAGGTAATCGTATTTGTGATAATGTTTTGATTTACAATAAACAGGTACTAGTTTAAAAAAAAAAAAAAGAAAAGACTCTGATGCTGGGAGGGATTGGGGGCAGGAGGAGAAGGGGACGACAGAGGATGAGATGGCTGGATGGCATCACTGACTCAATGGACGCAAGTCTGAGCGAACTCCGGGAGTTGGTGATGGACAGGGAGGCCTGGCGTGCTGTGATTCATGGGGTCACAAAGAGTTGGACACGACTGAGTGACTGAACTGAACTGAAACCTAGAGAATTCTGGTATCTAGAGAATTCCAGTCACCAACTAAAAAGTCTAGAAATAGGAGTCATATTCTGCATGCCATTTTGAAAAATGTTTATTAGTTTTCCTGTGATAAAGTTATGCATAGATTTGCATGCACACACACATCAAGACATTAGAGAAAAGAAAAGAGAGAAAAAAAGATTACCCATAATTCCACAATCCAAACACAATAAACATTTTGGTATATTTCTTTATATGCTTTTATCTATAATTTAAGGGATTATTTTAAGAATAACTTTTACATGTTGCCTAATTACAAAGTAATTAGGAATAATGAATATTCATTATGGAAAATTTGTAAAATATTAAAATGTATATAAAAGAAATGTTAAAGTCCTTGTAATCTCAGAATATAAAGATGACTGTTAACCCTTTGGTATCTTATCCTAGTCAAGGCTGAGAGCAGAAATTTTGAGACTGAAGCTAAAACTCTGTGTATCACACTATTGGTAGTTCACAGTCCACAGGATCTTTTTCTTAAAGTTGCTGGTTTGATTTTTACTTGATTTGCTGATGTTTTGTCAAAGAATTGCAAATAGGACTTTTAGGCAGATGACTGGAAGGCTCCTGTTGCTCTAAAAAGGACTAGCTACGTGGGTTTCTCCTAAATGACAAAAATTACACCCATCCCCCTGCCCCAAGTACCTTAACCCGGCAGTCCCCAGCCCTTTTGGTACCAGGGACTGGTTTTGTGGAAGACAATTTTTCAACAGACAGGGGTGGGGGCATGACTCACGTGCATGACCTTCATTATGCACTTTATTTCTATCATTATGATGTCAGCTCCACTTCAGATCATCAGGCATTAGAGCCCAGAGGCTGGGGACCCCTGCCTTGAAAAAAGAAAAATGATATTGTTCGAATCTGCCCTTGTAACTCCACAGAATGGCTTAGCAGTCCATGGGGTCGCTAAGAGTCGGACACGACTGAGTGACTTCACTTTCACTTTTCCCTTTCATGCATTGGAGAAGGAAATGGCAACCCACTCCAGTGTTCTTGCCTGGAGAATCCCAGGGACAGCAGAGCCTGGTGGGCTGCCGTCTATGGGGTCGCAGAGAGTCGGACACGACTGAGGCGACTTAGCAGTAGCAGCAGCAGCAGCAATTTGTTTTAAGTAGTTTTCGCTGGCAGAAAAGAAAACCACCAACTCCTGGTTTACTAATTGGATCATGCACTTCCAACCATAAGGAAAAACCTCTGGTCAGGAGAAGGCAACTGGGACTGAATTGCCAGATTAAATAACGAAGGGCTGCAGAAAATCGGATTAAATTGTAATCACACTAAAAAAAAGTTTCTCTCCAAGCAAAAAAACAAGAAAACCGTTGCTTGAGAACATGTCATGTGACCTGACCTGCCAAGGGAACTTAAAAAGACTTAAGAACTTAAAGAGGGTTCTGAGTGAAACAGCAAGAGGTGCCCCCACGTTCCAGCTGCTACAATGTCATCACCAAGTTTCCACCACTCCCTGAGCTTAGGAGGACCAGAGGCAAGGAAATCGAATAGTCAACTGAAAGTCTTTAAACATAGGTTCTTGTACTTGATACTCCATGTTCCATAGAGTATCAAAGCATGAAAAAGAATTAAATAATTACGGTACATGTTTTTGTTTTCCCAAAACTCTATTTACTTACCGTTTGCAGAATGACACTTTTTTTCCCCTTGTGATTTCATTCAGATAGAATTGAGACCTCTTGCATGGCTCCAAACTTCAATTCTTCCTTTTATTTCTCACCTGCTGCTGTTGCTAAGTCGCTTTAGTCGTGTCCGACTCTGTGCAGCCCCACAGATGGCAGCCCACCAGGCTCCGCCGTCCCTGGGATTCTCCAGGCAAGAACACTGGAGTGGATTGCCATTTCCTTCTCCTAAGAAAGAAAATTTTAAAAATGCCATGTCTACTTTGTAACTCTGAACATAGTGACTTCATTATGTACATCATGGAGAGGATGAGGAAAAAGTGGAATTCTCACGCAAATTATTAAGTACAACTTTGGGAGACTGTTTGGCAGTATTAACTAAATTAAAGCTGAACATTCACAGACTTCATAACCCAGGCATTCTAGGAGTATATAGCATAAACCCATAGATATAATGGAGTGATAGTCACTCATTTGTGTCCGACTTTTTGTGACTCCATGGACTGTAGCCTGCTAGGCTCCATGGAATTCTCCAGACAAAGGTACTGGAGTGGGTAGCCATTCCCTGTTCCAGGGGATCTTCCCAACTCAAGGACTGAGCCTGGTCTCCTGCATTGCAGGCAGATTCTTGACTGTCTGAGCCACTAGGGAAGCCCCATAGACATGTATATACACACGCACTAAAAGATGTGTACAGCATGCTTATCACCTCATGCTGGAAACAGCCTAAGTGTCCATCAGCTATAAAACGCGTAATTAAATTGTGCATCAGTCACAATGTATCACATTTCACAATGCCACAGTGAAGTTTAACAAACTATAACAAACAAGCTGTAGCATGAACAAATCTTATAACTGTCATGTTGAGTGAAAGAAGCCAGGTCTAAATGAGTACATACTATGTGACTTCATTTACAAGAAGCTCAAAAATGGGTAACAGAAATTCATACCATTACAAGTCAGGATAATAGTTATTACATAGTTATTACATTTGGGGAGATGGGTGATTTGTGTGTGTGTGTGTGTGTGTGTGTGTCTGCAACCCTATGGACTGTGGCCTGCCAGGCTCCTCTGTCCATGGGATTCTCGAGACAAGAATATGGTTTCCATGCCCTCCTCCAGGGATCTTCAAAACCCAGGGATGAAACCAGTTCTCTTATGTCTCCTGCATTGGCTGGTAGGTTCTTTACCACTAGCACCACCTGGGAAGCCTAAACATACATACATACATACATATATATGTATATAATGGAATATATATATATATATAATGGAATATATATGGACTGCTCTTCAACCATAAGAAAGAATGAAATCTTGCTATTTTTGTGACAACATGGCTGGACAACTTCAAAGGCATATGCTAAGTGATGTAAGTCAGAGAACGACAAATACCATATGATCTCTCACCTATGTGGAACTTGAAAAAACAAAAAAATACGAAACCCATAGATACAGACTGACAGTACAGGGGGTGGAGGAAGAAGTGGTAAACTGTTTTGTTTTCAGTTTAGAAAACTTGAATGTAAGTAGGGTTTTTAAAAGCAGAACATATTATTATCATAGTCACAAAGTCCTCTGCAGCCAGAGATAGGTTTGGTGTCCCAGGTGATGGAGAATTCACCAGCCCTGTGATGCAAACTGTGTGGCAGCTGTCTTAGTTCTTTCTCTCTCTGCCTGTTGTTCATTGTCTCTGTGCTTCTCTGTCACTCTCTATCCCTCTCTATCTCTCTGTCTGAACTGTCCAACATGCCAACAAGTTAAGCTCAAGGACGCTGTGATCTCAAACAAGTCACTGATTATTTTCCAAGTCCTTTTTCTTGCTTGATGATGTTTTTCTTGTTAGATAAGATGGAAGCTTTTGGACCCTCACTGCTCTGCTTCTAGGCTTCTCTTCCTCTGTGAGGCTTCTCTGACCTTTTGATTTCACAGTAGTCTCTGTCTTTCTTTCTCTGTGTGTGTGTGTGCATGTGTTTCAGAAATTCTAGTCCTACTGAACATTGTGGCCCATCAGCATTGCTTTTTGGAGGTAGCATGTCTATGAAATTAAAGCATCATGAAATAACTGGCATAAAATATTAAAAAAGGCAATAAAGAATCATTTGGATAACCTCTATTTGAAGTAATTAAAGAGAAGGTTTTTAATGACAGAGATCCTGAGAGTTAATAAAGACAATGACATAGGAGGATTGGGTATTAAAAATTTGTCTGCTTGGCTTCTGAATTGTTCAACTGTACTTAATCATGCTTTTTAATTTAAGGAGCAGGAAATGTTTATTTTGAAAGATGTGTTGCTAGACTGAAGACGGATAGGCTTTTATATCCTTCGGAAAACACCCACTTTCTTATATTATCATTTTTTCAAATACTTCTTTGCTCATGAAGAACCAGTTTCATCTGTGGTTTATTATTTGGATGCTAGTTATCTCATGGACTGGACCCTCTGTGCTTTTTCATCAGGTACACACTACTCAGACAGTCCGTTGCGTTTCCTCAACAGCCAGATCCAGGATCAGTGCAGGAACGGAATCATCCAAGGAGCAGCCACCCTGAGGCACCAGGTGGGCTGAGAGCAGAGAGGGGTGTGGTTTGAGAAAGCGCACAGGGCAGAAGGAAGGTCCCCGCGGCCCAGGTTCAAATGGACTGCAGGCTCCGGGCTGGCCAGCCTACCTCCAGCCTTCACCCCTCATGCAAACCTCCATCAGGATGCCTCCTGTGACAGTGGGTCAGTGAGGTCCTGGGGAGCGTTCCTGGTGTTGCTGAGGAAGCCAAATAAATAGAATTTTCAAACCATGCACTTAGAAAAGTGTAAATGTCAACATACTTGTTTTCTGACTCTCAGCCTTCAAGAAACATCATCACCTTTGAATATTGGAGTGGGTAGCCATTCCCTTCTCCAGGGGCTCTTCCTGACCCAGAGCCCAGGTCTCTGCGTTGCAGGCAGATTCTTTACTGTCTGAGCCACCAGGGAAGCCCCTTCTTTACCTTCTGCTGCTGCTGCTGCTGCTAAGTCACTTCAGTCGTGTCCGACTCTGTGTGACCCCATAGTCGGAAGCCCAAAAGGATCCCCCGTCCCTGGGATTCTCCAGGCAAGAACACTGGAGTGGGTTGCCATTTCCTTCTCCAATGCATGAAAGTGAAAAGTGAAAGTGAAGTCACTCAGTCGTGTCTGACCCTTAGCGACCCCATGGACTGCAGCCTTCCAGGCTCCTCCGTCCATAGGATTTTCCAGGCAAGAGTACTGGAGTGGGGTGCCATTGCCTTCTGATATCAAAGTCTTCCCAGGACATTGAAAATTCCCATTTACATAGGACTCAGTACCTTTAACAACACTTCTCTGTTTCATTTGCCTACCTTATAGGGACGAATTCATTTCAATAAACATGTGAAAGTTTCCCAGTAAGCACTCAATACATTCCCAAACCTTTCTAATAGCATCTCCTATATTAGGAAGAGAGACAGGGTGGTATATGCAAAGCATATGGATTTCAGAGAAATAAAACTCCAGGTGCATGTCTAGGCTTCACCGTTGGCAAGCCAGTGGATAAGGGAGAGTCCTACCACTTCTCTGGAGCTCAATTTCCCCAGCTCTAAAATGCAGTGATGTACTAGGTAATGTGCCTTTCAGTTAAAAAACATCTGTAAGCTACAAAATAACCTAACTCTGACAAATAGCTATACTTTTTCATTGTTGGTGGTCAGTGTTAAGTCTCTGTCCTTCACCATCTCCAGGAGCTTGCTCAAACTCATATCCATTGAGGCGATGATGCCATCCAATCATCTCATCCTCTGCCGCCCCCTTCTCCTCCTGCCCTCAATCTTTCCCAGCATCAGGGTCTTTTCCAACGAGTTTCAGCTCTTCACATCAGGTGGCCAAAGTATTGGAGCTTCATATCAGTCCTTCCAATGAATATTCAGGATCGATTTCCTTTAGAGTTGACTGGCTTGATCTCCAGGCTGTTCAAGAGACTCTCAACAGTCTTCTCCAACATCACAGTTCAAAAGCATCAATTCTTCGGTGCTCAGCATTCTCTATGGTCCAACTCTCACATCCATACATGACTACTGGAAAAACCATAACCTTGACTAGACAGACCTTTGTTGGCAAAGTGATGTCTCTGGTTTTTAATACACTGTCTAGATTTGTCATAGCTTTTCTTCCAAGGGGCAAGTATCTTTTTATTTCCTGGCTGCAGTCACAATCTACAGTGATTTTGGAGCCCAAGAAAATAAAGTCTGTCACTGTTTTTTATTTTTTTTTTGCTCTGGATGATTAACTGTGATTTGTATTCAGCTGAGATTGACAGACTCAAAGTTCCCGTTTCAACATACTAGGATTTCTTGCATCAGATGAAGCCCTCAGAAAAAAATACGTTTTTGTCTCCAGTGACAGGTATCTGGTATACTTAAGTCTTCCATTTCATTATTCACCTTCATGTTTTCACTCAAACACATGTGGTTTTCAAACACAGGAAAGAAAACATGGTAACCTGTGGTTATAATTTCCACTAGAAAATAGAAAAAGTGTAGCTCAGAGTGTTTGCGAGGAGTTCCTTTAACAGTGAAAACTTGTGTTAGGAGAGTTTTTTCTTGAGAAGAGCACTGTTAGTCATTGCACATTTAGAAGGTATTGGAAAATGGGGCCTGTTGACATCTGTTGTCATGAAAATAGAGAGTTGTAGACACAGAATGGCAGAGCTGTCAGTATCCTGGGCATTTTCCATCCTCCAGTACATTTTCAAGCAGCCCCTTTTTAAATTCAAATTCTGGGAAATTGGGAGAAAATGTCTTTCTAGGTGGCCCTTCCCATTTCCCAAGGAGCTCTTGAGTGTTTCTTATCAGAGCCCATCTTGAAGCAAGTTGGTCTGCTCACAATAGCTCTTCCTCTATCTAGCGTTTTATCCTCATGGTTGTTTTCAACAAGGGTTCCACCTTCCACTGTGATCAGCTGAGTCTCGTCTGAAACGAATGAACTCTTCAGTAAACATGTAAAGAATATCAGCTAAGTTTATGATGTGAGCCCATGTCTGAATTTCAGTGTATCAGAAGGAAATGCAAGCAGTAAACAACCAAAAAAAAAAAAAAACAAAAAACCCGCAAACAAGCAGACAAAAACACCCTCTGGATTTTCGGAAATGGAACCATCAAAAACTATTAGAGATGCAAGTAAGCCTTGTGCAGATTCTGTTTTCATAGGACACTTTCATAAGACACTGTCGTTTTGACCTTGGAAATCGGCTTTTCAGATGTTTGGATGACCTAGCAGTGAAGGGAAACCACTCTTGACTAAGTCTCATGCATTGTTTCAAGAAGCCATCTGCTAAAGCTGCCATGGGGTCACAAAGAGTCGGACATGACTGAGCACCTGGACCGAACTCAACTGAAAGCTGCCAGAGAAAGATGCATAAATGGAGGAAGAAGTACATGCTAATTGAAATGTTTTTCTTCTGGTTGCCTTACCCATCACAATCAAAGAAGAACATGGTACGTGCAGCTCTGTAGCATGTCAAGAGGAACAGACAGAAGTGATTTTCACATGCACATTCAGCCTTAGAGGGAACAGAGACACAGGAGAAGAAAGCAGAGTGGGCTGTTCCCCCTCTGCCAGGCTCTTATCTGCCACAGAGCGAGATGGTATCAGCAAGTATGTGTTTAAACAGGAGCACAGACGTGTGTGATGAGACCTGCATCTGTGTCAATGCAGGGCCGCCAGGGGCCCCTGCAGCCTGTCCTCACATGATGGCTGGAAGGACCCCCTTGCCACCCACATCACCTATGCTGCTCCTTCAGCCCAGCCTTCCAGGGGCACCTTTCTCTGACATCTGCCCCAGCCCTGCTCTCCAGGCCCCTCTGTGAGTCATCCTCACCACTCAGCCTGGCCACACTGGCCTCAGCGCGTTCCCTCCCATACCAGACAACCCTCAGATCTGGACGTCTGCACAAACTTCCTTCGGGTTTTGGTCTCATCATCACTTTCTCAACGAGCATTTCCCTGATGGCCCTGTTTAAAATCACAGCTGTAAGAGCACCCTCCCCATCCATAAACCCACACTATTGCTGCGTGTCCCTCTGCCTTTCACCTCTCCCTAGTCCCCTTCTCGGTTTCATCTTTCTGGAACATAAACCCTAAGCCAGCAAGGATTAGTTTTTCTGTTTTGTGTTCTATTGTATCTCCAACAACATGGCACATGGAAGTCATTCAAACAAGATCTGTTATACAGATGAATTAATTAAAGGTAGCTAATCACAATACACTGTGAAATATGAAATATTTTCACATATATTTATATGAAAGAATGGAATGGCTGTAGATTTAACGAGTCCTTTCCTATCGTAAGAAGCAGTTAATGCATTTTCAAATAAGAACAAAGAGCAAATGCTTTTTTATGTATGTATTTCCTATCCCCACCACTTTATTGAGGTGGAGTTGACAATTAAAAATTGTGTATATTTAAGGTATATCCATTAACCATGAGATGGTTGGATGATATCACTGACTCAATGGACATCGGTTTGAGCAAGTTCCAGGAGATGGTGATGGACAGGGAAACCTGGTGTGCTGCAGTCCATGGGGTCGTGAAGAGTTGGACATGCCTGGGCGACTGAGCTGAACTGAAAGGTACACTACATGATGGCCTGATGTATATATACAATATCCTATTGGCTTTTTATTTTTCTGGCTATGCTGGGTCTTCGATGAGGCACAAGGGCTTCTCTAGCTGTGGTGCCTGGGCTTCATTACCCCATAGCATATGGGATCTTAATTCCCAGACCAGGGATGGAATCTATATTCCCTGCATTGGGAGGCAGATTCTTAACTGCTGGACCACCAGGGAAGTCCCTACAATATCTTGTTGTTAATGATCGTCACATTGTTGTACACTAGATCTGAAAACACTAAATTGAATTAGTCCTTTCTCATCATAAGAAGTATTTACTATATTTACAGATAAAAACAAAGAGCATATATTTTAAATGGAATGCTTTCCCTCAGAAAATTGGAATCCAATCCCCTCCATTAAAAACCAGTAATAAGTCAATGTTGGGATGTGAGGGGAAGAAGGATGGTAAAAGATGGTGGAATGATAGGTGGATGGAAGGTCCTATACTGGCAAGGCTTGCAAGGTTGGTTGGAGCAAGAATACTAGAAGGAGCGATCTAGAAAGTCAGGCATTGATGGTCAAGAACTGAAAGGCTTGATGTTATTTGTAATGACAAGGTCAAGAGGAAGGCCATGGGATGCATTAGTTTAAAGGATGAGAAAATAGGAGGAGAAGGCCAAGGAACTGAGAGCACAGTAGCAGGATCACTTACATGGATGCAGAACAAAGACAGAAATACTGTTAGAGAAATGACAGCGAGAGAGGACCTAAAAAATCCAAGGGGTTTTGGGAGATTGTCCTGGAGTCAGTGGGGGATAAAGCCAAGAAGGAGGGGAAATTGGGTCAGGGTAATATCTGCTGGCATCAAATTCAAACAGAGGGAGTTTTGGGGAGGCAGAAGAGAGGGTTGTTTGGAAAACAACGTGCGGAATGAGTCGAGTATCTACCAGCCTCAAGACCCCATGGCATGAAGGGTATCAAAGAGGAAAACGCAAGGACTGCTTGAGAAGACTTCCGGTAAGGCGGGTACTCAGAAGACACCCAAGGAAGTGGAAAACACATGCACAGAAATGGTCAAGGAGTGAAGGGAACTTTCTCATGATTGACTGGAGTTCCAGTGGACCCAGTTAGGGAAGTCTTGGAGTGGGAGAGGTTTCAACATAATCTTAGATGGTATAGATGAACTTATTCGCAAAGCAGAAACAGAAACACAGACAGAGCACACAAACGTAAGAGTAGCCAAAGGGAAAGAGCGGGTGGCATGGATTGGGAGATAGGAATTGACATGTATACACTACTGATACTATGTGTGCAATAAATAACTAATGAGCACAGACTGTATAGCATAGGGAACTCTACTCAGTGCTCTGAGTGACCTAATGGGAGACGACTCCAAGGAAGAGAGGATATGAGTACACTGTGTGGCTGATTCCCTTTGCCCTATAGCAGAAATTAACACTAAGGTAACTAGACTCCCATTAAAAATAATAATCATCTTGGAAAGAGAAACACATGCCAATGTATAACTCAAGCCCACATGTGGGGCTTATGCATTTAATGTAGGCAATGAAAGAATGACAGGATGAAGGTGAGTCTTGTAGATTTTGCTTCCTCAACTGGATGAATGACGGTACCCCTTGACTGTGATGCGAATGAAATTCAGAGCTCTAGTTTGGTCACATGACACGGGAGAAGCCTTAGATATACACTTGTAACGGTCAAGTGGGCAGTTGGATAGATTTATTCTTTAATGTCAAGGCAAGGTTTAAGAATATAAACTTACTCTGGGAAGTATTATTGCCAAGGCTGTTGGGATTAGTGTCATCAGCTGGTTATCTCATCCTCTTACCAGTAGGAAAGGTTCTTGGGAAAGGCAGTCCAGGTCAGCTATGAGTGAGTGGAGGTGAGAGTAAATTTAGTACAGGGATAGATAAATAACCACATTTTAAGAAATTCCCAAACCTCCAAGAGCTGCCAGTAGTTTTCATAAGTTTGATGCCAAATCAATGAGTTTCTACTCATTTAGTAAACTGACATGAGTCTATTTGTAGCCTCAACTCCACTTAGTGTGAATATTCAATTATAGAATTTTGCCCCAGACCTCACAGGGGAGGAGGCACAGTACAATATATGGCATATGTACCATAGTGGCTTTCCTAAAATTAAAAAGAAAGAAAATCTGGATTGTGAAGTATCTGTCTAAAAGGTTTTAGGAAAGAATTCATAAAACTGTACCACAGGGATGTCTCTGGTGGCCCACTGGTTAAGATTTGGCCTTCCAGTGCAGAGGGTGCAGGTTCAATTCCTGGTCAGGGAACTGAGATCCCACATGCCTCATGGTCAAAAAACCAAAACATAAAATGGAAGCAGTATTGTAACAAATTCAATAGAAGACTTTAAAAATGGTCCACTTATGAAACAAAACAACAACAAGACACTGTACCACAATCATGGCCAGTGCTATCTCCATTGTTTATATAATACATGACTCTCTAGAGAACTGAAAAGCTTCTATTGCTACTGTATGCACTCTCTCCCTAAGACAGGATGCTGACTACTCATTGGCTCTGTCTTTACCCCTTAAAATCCCCCATGACTTTTTTCTAGAATCAATACAACTCACCACTTATCTGTTCTAGGCAGGGTGACCATATTTCTGGAACTCCAAATTATCATATCATTTGGCACAGGGTTCCAAAAAAAAAAAAAAAAAAAAAAAAAACTAGTTAGAGCTAATTTAAGTAGAAAACACATTTACTGAAGATTTTTTTTGTTTTTAGCTCATGTATGTTCTAGGAAGGCTGTGGAATCAAGCATGGAGACCATGTAGCCAGGAAGAATGTACACATTATCCTTTAGGACTGGAGACCCTGGTACACAAACCCACAGCTTACCCTGCACCCAGGAATCTGCTGAGGGAATCTTAAGGTGGCCTGATAAATATTACTGCCTTCTCTTATCTGAGTTCTGAACAAATAAGACAAGTAAGTGGTGAGAAATGGAATACTGCCTCCCATATCAGTAAACAAAGGATGTCACACTCATTGGCTATTGCAGCCACAACCAAAGGTGAGCCCTGAGGAAACTCAGGAAGGAAACAAAGAATACGTGTCATCTAGCAGCCATCAAGATTGCCAGGAGAAGTATCAATAACGCCAGATACACAGATGACCCCACATTTATGGCAGAAAGCAAAGAGGAACTAAAGAGGCTCTTGATGAAGGTGAAAAGAGAAGAGTGAAGAAGCTGGCCTAAAACTCAACATTCAAAAAACTAAGATCATGGCATCTGGTCCCATCACTTCATGGCAAATAGCTGGGGAAACAAAGGAAACAGTGACAGACTGTATTTTCTTGGGCTCCAAAATCACTGCAGATGGGGACTGCAGCCATGAAATTAAAAGACGCTTGCTCCTTGGAAGAAAAGCTATCACAAATCTAGACAGTGTATTAAAAAGCAAAGGCATTACTTTGCCTACAAAAGTCTGTCTAATCAAAGCTATGGTTTTCCCAGTAGTCACATATGGATGTGAGACATGGACCATAAAAAAGGCTGAGGGTCAAAGAATTGATGCTTTTGAACTGTGGTGTTGGAGAAGACTCTTGGGAGTCCCTTGGACTGCAAGGAGATCTAACCAGTCAATCCTAAAGGAAATCAATCCTAAATATTCATTGTAGGGGCTAGTGCTGAGGCTGAAGCTCCAATACTTTGGCCACCTGATGCAAAGAGCTGACCCATTAGAAATGACCCTGATTCTGGGAAAGATTGAAGGCAGGAGGAGAAGTGGACAACTAGTTGGCCATCACCAACTCAATGAGCATGAGTTTGAGCAAGCTCTGGGAGATGGTGAAGAACAGGAAAGCCTGGCATGCTGCAGTCCACAGGGTTGCAAAGAGTCAGACGTGACTGAGTGACTGAAAAACAAAGCAGGCATCAGACTGCAGCCATGCCCTAAGATGTGCCCCGAGGAAACTCAGAAGGTGAAAACCCAGGATGTATGTGAATGTGAAACCGCTCAGTCATGCCCAACTCTTTGCCACCCCATGGACTGTAGCATACCAGGCTCCTTAGTCTGTGGAATTTTCCAGGCAAGAGTACTGGAGTGGGTTGCCATTTCCTTCTCCAGGGGGGATCTTCCCAACCCAGGGATCGAACCTGGGTCTCCCACACTGCAGGCAGATGCTTTACCATCTGAGCCACCAGAAGGATACCAGCCTCAAATAGCTGAGGAGTATATCAGAGCAATGAGTTCAGCGAGCCCAGACTTTTGCATCTTCCCATACATAAAAAAGTGCTAAATTCCTTCACTTGGAATATCTGGTTTTCTTTAGCTCACAAAATACTTTGGATGTTCACACTACCTGCCCTTTGTTGCAAACTTCTCTATCACCTCCTCCCCTCTGAACCCCCACCTCCTCAGAGCAGTTCTCCCAAGGGTTACTTGAGACGCTCTCTCTCCTGCTTGAAGGCCTAAAAATTCCCGCCGAATAAAACATAACTCTCAACTTTTAGCCTGTGACTATTTTTAAAGTCATAACAGCGAAGGGGCAGAGAACCTGGAAGGATGAATATTAACCGCACTTGGAAGGAAACACAAGGAGTGGAAATTGCGTCTCCTCCCACCAAGCACATGCATAGGGAACTGGTGCTACCAGTCTCACCAGAACAGATTCTGCAAGATGATTTCTTCTGTTCTCTTTCTTGCAGACCTAGGAGCCCTGCAAGAGTGTCTTATGCGTAGCTTTGATGGGGACAGAGTAAAGGGACCAAGTAGATGATTAAATAGTTAATCCCACTAGGGGCTTGTAAGTAGGAAAATATGGGAGACCCCTGTAAGTTAATGATTACTCGAGAAAGCAGGCTTGCTTAACCACAAAACCAAGCAGGCTTGCTTAGCAACAAAATCATGCAAAAGAAACAAGAGACAGGCCCCCAGAACAATAAAACAATAGTGGCATGAGACCCACATCCTGCCCAGGGAGATCAGTTAATGATTTCTCAGGCATGCTCTCTGCACACGTTAGAAAATAATGATTTGTGGGCCTAGCTTTACCATGTGTGAACAAGAACACTCACCTACTCAACCTGGAGGAGGAACTGATGTTGGAAGCATGATGTCTTCTCAAGAAAAAGCAGTTCTTCTCCCCTTCCCCACTTTTCCTTTGATTATAAAACTGTAGCTCACTAAGTTCCCAGGCACAGCATTTCTCACCTTCCCCTTGCAAACTTCACAAGTGTCCTATTCTAGTACATCACTTCACCCCTCACTGAATTCTTTTCTGCATTGAGACACAAAGAACTGTAGTACCAGAGCTCTTCAGAGCTCTCCCCAAATGATACCCGGATGGTTTCAGATTCTTATCCTCTAGATGCTGTAGAATTTGGAAAAGCTCATTATTGGTTTCTAGGTGTCTAGCTCTTTACTGGAATGGCCCATCTGAACACCTGTAGGCATCTCAAAACTAACACCTACCTAGACCTCAGTACCCTCCTAGTCTCGCTTCCAAGTCTGACTCTCCTCCAGTACATCTGTCTTGATTAGTTGGTTCACCACCCATCCAGGCCTCCAAATTGGAAATTCCAGAGTGCTTTTCAGTTCCCCTGTTTCTTTTCTCTGCTTTGCTTCTTCTATTCCAGGGATCGAGTTCTGTGGGTTCTGCCTTGGTCATCTTTCACACACATGCCTACTTTCCCTTCCTCTGTGCTGTCCTGGCTCAGTCTCTTCATCCTTGGACCAGACAATAGCAAAAACTTTGCCAACAAGTTTCATATAGTCAAATCTATGGGTTTTCCAGTAGTCATGTATGGATGTGAGAGTTGGACCATAAAGAAGGCTGAGTGCTGAAGAACTGATGATTTTGAGCTGTGCTGTTGGGAAAAAAGCTCTTGAGAGTCCCTTGGACAGCAAGGAGATCTAACCAGTCAGTCCTAAAGGAAATCAACCTTGAATATTCATTGGAAGGACTGAGGCTGAAGCTCCAAACTCTGGCCACCTGATACGAAGAGCTGACTCATTGGAAACAACCCTGATGCTGTGAAAGATTGAGGGCAGGAGGAGAAGGGGGCAACAGAGGATGAGATAGTTGGATGGCATCACTGAATCAATGGATATGAGTTTAGCAAACTCGGAGAGATAGTGAAGGACAGGCAAGCCTGGCATGCTGCAGTCCATGGGGTCCCAAAGAGTCAAACAGGACTGAGTGAACAACAACCGAACTCTTTGACACTTGACTTTTTGGTCTAAAAATACATGTGATCATATCTCAGATAAAGCCTCCGGGAACTCCTTCAGCAGTTAACAGCCTTCACAATCCAACTCTCACTTCCTTTCCAACCATACCACGCGTTATTTTTCTCTATAATGAACTTTAACTGAAATCACCAATACTTACAGAGTATATATTGTGGGGATGAGCATAGTCCCTGACCTTTGGGACTTAAATTCTAGTGGGAGGAGCTAGAAAGAAGTAGGTTGCTAGTGTAGACTTTAAATATAATTACAGCCTAAAAGTTGAGATTATGTTTTATTCGATGGAAACTTCAAGTCCAGGAGACAGTCCCTCAAGTAACTCTGAAAGAACTCCTCCAAGGAGGCGAGGGGGGAGCCAGGTTATATAGAAGTTTTGCAACAAAGAGCAGGTAGTCTGAACATCAAAAGATTATTGTTAATTAAAACCAGATATCCCAAGTGAAGGAATTTAGCGCTTTTCTAAGTACAGGAAGATGCAAGAGGCCAGGCTTCCAGAAATCATTCATTTGCTATGCACCTCAGCTATCTGGGGCTGTGTTTTCACATCCTGAGTTTCCTCGGGACTCACCTTAGGGAGTGCCTAGAGCCTGATGGCTGCTAGATGGCAGGTGTTCTATCCTTCCTGAGTCCCCTCAGGGCTCACTGGCTCACCGTCTGTGGGGGCTGCAAGTGCTGACGACTGTGACGCATTTGTTTACTGATATGACCAGAAATATTCCATTTCTCACTAGGGGTACCAAGGTACCATATATACGGCACCTTAAACAACAGAAATGAGTCTGTCACAGTTACGGCGGCAAAGTCCCAGCTCTTGGTGTCAGCAGGGCTGGCTTCTCTCCTTGGCTCGTAGGTGGCCGCTTTATCCCTGTGCCTCCACGTGGTCCGTGCAGAGCTACGCTAATCTCTTCTCATAAGGACTCTCGTCCTATGGGATTAGAGCCCACCTTGCTGACATCATTTGCCTTCATCCTCTCTGTCTCCAAGCCCAATTACATTCTGAGACCCTGGAGAGCTAGGACTTCAGCATATGAATTATGGAGAGGAGAAACACAATGAAGTCTATAACACAAGATACATTACTGTTCTATAATGTGCTCCATGGTAGCTCACATGGTAAAGAATCTGCCTGCAATGCAGGAGACCTGGCCGATCCCTGGGTCAGGAAGAGCCCATGGAGAAGGAAATGGCACACCATCCCAGTATTCTTGCCTGGGAAATCCCATGGACAGAGGAGCCTGGCGGGCTGCAGTCCATGGGGTTGCAAAAAGCCGGCCACGACTGAGTGACTAACGGTCTAATTATCCCACTCTAATGTGCCTCTGGCAGGCAGAGTGAGTAGAAAGCCTTCCAAGGGGAGATGATGCTGTGAACAAGATCTGGGAGAAGAAGTAGGCTTCCTCCAAGGGGAGAAATAAACACAAGTCATTCTAGGAAGAGGCAATAGCACAAAGACAAGAAGCTGGGAAAGTTGACAATGTGCTTGGGAAATGTGGAGACGTCCTCTTTGAATAGAGTAGCGGATGGGTGGTAGAAAGCAGGGGACATTCAGACCCAGGTGGTAACAGCAGCAGTCACAATACTTGGCCTGACATTTGGGGAAGAAACTGCAAAGTCAGTGGGACATCCTGAGAGGTTGATTGCATCGGCACCCAAAGTCCTTTCTGCATAAAGGAGCTCTCTGTAGAGTCATTTACTTTGCTCGCTTGGTTGTTAAATTACTTCTTGGCTCCTGCTGGTGAGTTTGCAGAGAAATTCACAGATGTTGCTGATATTTTTCAGCCTAGCCATGTTGGTTTTGAACAGTGACTGCTTTTGCTTTTTGTGAAGAAGATACCTGCTTGCACAGCATCCTTGGGAGTAGACACTCTAAGGTCAAAATCTTTTGGTTGGATGCCTCAAGCCACTGATTGAAATCACATTTTGCTATGCACCTTTGCCCTCCTTTCTAACTGATGGAGACATGTCAACTATCAGTAAATACGGTAGAATTTCTTCCATTTCCAGACTAAAACAGCTCTTGAACCTAAGGCTATCATTTTTCTAATGTGCTTCTTGTTGTTTTTTTTTAATCTGAAAAAAAAAGTCACACCTGGTAATGTCACTTTGAAGTATTTTTCCAATTGCACAAAGCTTTTTACTCAATAGAAATACAGCCATAATACTGTCAGAATAAATAGGTATATTAATCAGTATTATGGTTTTTGCTAATTTTTGGAATCTTTATCAATTGTATTATCTCTGCCTAAGGAACTTTCCAGGTGGGTCAGGGGTAAAGAGTCCACCTGCCAATACAGAAGACACAGGTTCAATCCCTGGGTTGCGTAGCTCCCCTGAAGGAGAAAATGGCAGCTCACTCCAGTATTCTTACCTGGGAAACCCCAGGAACAGAGGAGACCCGGGGGCAATGGTCCATGGGGTTGCAAAGGAGTTGGACAGAACTTTGGGACTAAACAACAGCAACGAAACCTAAATATTGAAATGCTTTTCTCAAAGATTAGTTGTAGAAAATGTTAGGCTGAGTTACTGGTATAATAAAATCATAATAATCATTTACTAAAAGCTTAAATAACTGAATTTTGAAGAATGGGAAGAGATAAAGGTTGTTGTTTCAAAATGCTTGAAAGAATTTTTAAATCAGTGAAAAAGCAGAAAGCAGATATTCCAAGTGATTTGAGTGCAATCACAAGAAACAAATAGCTTTCTGTTTATCTTCTTTTCAAATAAGAGGGGAGCAATGGAACCAAATCCATGGAGACCGACTTGGCCACCCCTAAATGTACAATAAGTTAGAATTTATGTATCCTACAGAAATATCTAGATATTTAATAGAGCTATTGAAATTCTAGCCAAGTTTCCTTTTATAGGCAGAGCCTACCACTATTGCTGAATTATAGCTAGAAGATTACCTAAGGCCCTATCACATAGTATGAAACATTCAATATTTTTTGGATAATATGGAAAATGAAACTTTAAAACTTTTAAAAGCTTTAATTGGTCACTTAGTATAGTTATTTTATAATAATAACTCTTACAATAGACTATGAGCTGGATATTATTTCTCCCTTTTTATCATTACATAAAGAAAAATTAAGAGCCAGAAAATGTGTTCAATTTGCCAAAATCCCAAGGTTAGCAAATGACTTTGGATCCAGCTTTGAACCCAAGCTTGTGTTCTGAAGACCTTCCAGGGTACAAAGAATACTTGTTGAGTGAATTAATTTTTTAGTAGAATTTAGCTGTTGTTTAGTCACTCAGTCGTGTGACTCTTTGCGACCCCATGGACTGCAGCACGCAAGGTTTCCCAGTTCTTCACCAGCTCCTGGAGCTTGCTCAGACTCATGTCCATCGAGTCGGTGATGCCATCCAACTATCTTGTCCTCTGTCATCATTTTCTCCTGCTGCCTTCAATCTTTCCCAGCATCAGGGTCTTTTCTAATGAGTCAGCTCTTCACATCAGGAGGCCAGAGTATTGGAACTTCAGTTTTAGCATCAGACTCTCTAATGAATACACAGGATTGATTTCCTTTAGGACTGACTGGTTGGCTCTCCTTGCAGTCCAAGGGACTCTCGACAGCCCTCTCCAACACCACAGTTTAAATGCATCAATTCTTTGGCATTCAGCCTTGTTCATGGTCCAACTCTCACATCCATAGATTACTGGAAAAACCATAGCTTTGATTAGACAGACTTTTGTTGGCAAAGTAATGACTCTGCTTTTTAATATACTGTCATAGCTTGTCATAGCTTTTCTTCCAAGGAACAAGCATCTTTTAACTTTGTGGCTGTAGTCACCATCTGCAGTGATTTTGGAGCCCAAGAAAATAAATAAAGTCTGTCACTGTTTCCATTGTTTCCCCGTCTATTTGCCATGAAGTGATGGGACAAGATGCCATGATCTTAGTTTTTTGAATTTAGTAGAATATAAAATGAAAGGAAGTAATAATAAAATAAACTTTGAAAGAGGCAGCTTAGTCCATCCTCTTATTGTGAATTTTAAAGCCCTTCTTCTGCTCCATCCTGCCTAATTATTTTATCATTTAAAGTCTTGAATATACATATATACAATGGAATATTACTCAGCCATAAAAAGAATGGATTTGAGTCAGTTCTAGTGAGGTAGATGAACCTAGAGCTTGTTATGCAGAGTGAAGTAAGTCAGAAAGACAGATATTGTATATTAATGCATATATTTGGAATCTAGAAAAAAGGCATTGATGAACAAGTTAGCAGGGAAGGAATGGAGACTAAGATATAGAGAATGGACTTGTGGACACAATGGCAGGACAGATGGGAGGAATGGAGAAAGTACCATCGACATATATACACTGCCCTGTGTAAAATAGGTAGCTGGTAAGAAGTTGCTATATGACAGAGGAGCCCAGCCTGGCGCTCTGTGATTACCCAGAGGGGCAGAGGTGGGGGGAAGCCTGGCGCTCTGTGATGACCTAGTGGGGTGGGGTTGAGGTGAGGCAATACATTATGATTATGGCTGATTTGAGTCATCATACAGCAGAAACCCACACAATGTTGTAAAGCAATTTCCCCCCATTTAAAAATAAATTTAANTGTTATGCAGAGTGAAGTAAGTCAGAAAGACAGATATTGTATATTAATGCATATATTTGGAATCTAGAAAAAAGGCATTGATGAACAAGTTAGCAGGGAAGGAATGGAGACTAGAATATAGAGAATGGACTTGTGGACACAATGGCAGAAGGACAGATGGGAGGAATGGAGAAAGTACCATCGATATATATACACTGCCCTGTGTAAAATAGATAGCTGGTAAGAAGTTGCTATATGACAGAGGAGCCCAGCCTGGCACTCTGTGATTACCCAGAGGGGCAGAGGTGGGGGGAAGCCTGGCGCTCTGTGATGACCTAGCAGGGCGGGGTTGAGGGGAGGCAATACATTATGATTATGGCTGGTTTGAGTTGTCATACAGCAGAAACCCACACAATGTTGTAAAGCAATTTCCCCCCATTTAAAAATAAATTTAAGTAAATAAAAAGCTATTGTTTTCAAGTAAAAAAATAAAATCTTGAATATATTATGTGGTTAAATTTTTTTAGAAGTATCTTTTCAGTCTTAGAATCTAGGGGTAATGATTTCTGTAAAAAGCAGTGGATTTGCTCAGAAAAACCCACTGGTATCATTGAGATACCTAAGATGCCTGGAAGATTCAGGCTCAAATGATAAAGTCTTCCCTCTCACTTCTCCTGCTTTGTTCAAGCATTATTCTAAGTCCCCACATTCATTTCTTACTCTTCCCAAGATTTGAGGGGAGGAGTTGTATGGTTCTAGAACAGGCTGTGGTCTCTTTTTGTGTGTGTGTTCTACCATTTAAGATCTGAGATATTTTCTTATGGCTCCTGGTCTAAAAGTTTCAAGCATTGCAACCAAGTAGTCAAAAAGACTCTACTGTTTGTGGAATAAGCATCCAGATTTCTCATTCTAATCTTTATGTTTTCCCATGGTTTAGAACCAACCTACGTCTCCAAATTCCTTCGTTAACTTCCATTAAAAGTTCTCTCCCCTACACCAGCTGACTAATTATTTCTTGACCACACCATGTACATCCCATGCTATACTCTTGCTTAAACAAATCCTCAGCCTGGAATTATCTGTCCAGTCCTCTGCCTGTTCAGTCCTTTGGACATCCAACTCAATCAAGTTACACCTCTTCCCTGAGCAGCCACTCTAAAGCTAACAATCTTTTATGCCATTTATTTAGTTTGTAGAAATATGCTACTTCATATTATTAACTTTTGCCCCTAGGTCTTTTTTTATCGTTTACATTTTAGTTTTGTAAGCTTGATCCCAAGACTTAGATCATATTTGGAAAATGCACGCATGCAGAAGAAACACTCAGATAAATTTGTTGATATGATGGAAAATGATGAGAATGAGCATTTGTCTTGAGTTTTAGAGATAATAAGCCATAGACTGAACTTCAAGGTAAAGCACATTGTTGGTTTCAAACTGTACATAATAATAACTTTTAACTGACCCGTCATCTCAGTAGAGTTGCTCTGTTGCTGATTAGAGGTTAAATCATTACAAACGGTGGAGGAGAACAGGTGTGGCAAGTACGTGTCTTAGAGTTTAACTTAACTTTACATGAATCCTTTACTCATGGCTAACCCAATAATTTAGCATGGCATTTTTTCCATGCTTGGCTTTCCTCCCAAAAGCAGAGCTAGAAACAAGAATCCTTATGGAAATAATTTACTTTGAGAAGTGCTTTCGGAGTCTAGGAATGGAGAGCAGAGGAGAAAGTGAGAGAGAGGGTGGGAAAGGTAACTGAAGGGTACATCACAGAGTCGGCTACTGTGTGGGCAGCTCAGGCTCAACCCTGAGGACTGCCTGAGGAATGGTGGAGGATGCTCCTTGGCGTTGCCTATCCAAGACAGAAATGGAGTTCTTAGTCCCTGGCTCCCAGCGCAAGGTCAAGGGTTGTCCCAGCAATTCACCCACTGGCAAGAGGGCTGGTGCCCCGCAGACTTCCCCTATCAAATGGGCAAAGGCACCCTTGGAGAAAAGACGAAAGATTCACAATGTGGGGACTTCTCTGGTGGTCCAGGAGTTAAGAGTCTGCCTGCCAATGTGGGGGACACAGTTTCGACCCCTAGTCTGGGAAGATGCTACATGCCAAGGAGCAACTAAGTCCGTGCACCGTCACCACTGAGCCTGTGTGCCCTAGAACCCATGCTCTATAACAAGAGAAGCCACAGCAATGGGAAGGCCACGCATCACAACTAGAGAGTAGGCCCCCCGCCCCCCGCTTGCCACAACTAAAGAAAGCCCTCGCACAGCAACAAACATCGAGCATGGCCAAAAATAATAAAATTTTATAAACCAAAACTGCATGGGAGCAAGTTTTCACATGTGCCTATATGAAAGCTGATGCTAGTGATAAAGAACCTGCCTGCCAACGCAGGAGACGTAAGACGCAGGTTTGATTCCTGCGTCGGAAGATCCCTGAGAGGAGGGCATGGCAACCCACTCCAGTATTCTTGCCTGGAACATCCCATGGACAGAGAAGCCTGGCAGACTATAGTCCAAAGGGTTGTACAGAGTTGGACATGACTAAAGTGACTTAGCACACATATATGAAAGTTACCAAACATGGTTGATTAATCTGGTAAAATCTAAAAATATGTAGCTTTCCTATGTGGGTTCTCACTGGAGTCAGTTTTTATTCTGGGAAGATAGAGAAACATTGCCCTCCTTACAGGACCAGGTAAGGAAGTCAGGCCAAGAAGGGTGTTCTTGTTATGAAGATAGATGTTATTTCCAACTAAAGTTGTTGATGCTCCCAGGAGTCCTTTGATACATTTTCAGGGATTCTCTGAATGATAACCATCTGAGAAAATGAAACCTCTGAATGAGTTTTAACAGTTTACGAGAATCAATTAAATAATTGGCCTATATAGCCAGTCACAATATATATCAACTCCCCTTCAGTTCAGTTCAGTTGCTCAGTCATGTTCGACTCTTTTCGACCCCACGAATCACAGCCCACCAGGCCTCCCTGTCCATCACCATCTCCCGGAGTTCACCCAAACTCAAGTGCATCGAGTCGGTGATGCCATCCAGCCATCTCATCCTCTGTCGTCCCCTTTTCCTCCTGCCCCCAATCCCTCCCAGCATCAGGGTCTTTTCCAATGAGTCAGTTCCTTGCATCAGTTTGCCAAAGTATTGGAGTTTCAGCTTCAGCATCAGTCCTTCCAATGAACACCCAGGACTGAACTCCTTTAGGATGGACTGGTTGGATCTCCTTGCAGTCCAAGGGACTCTCAAGAGTCTTCTCCAACACCACAGTTCAAAAGCATCAATTCTTTGGTACTCAGCTTTCTTCACAGTGCAACTCTCACATCCATACATGACCACAGGAAAAACCATAGCCTTGACTAGACGGACCTTTGTTGGCAAAGTAATGTCTCTGCTTTTCAACATGCTATCTAGGTTGGTCATAACTTTCCTTCCAGGGAGTAAGCTTCTTTTAATTTCATGGCTGCAAATCACTATCTGCAGTGATTTTGGAGCCCCCCAAAATAAAGTCTGACACTGTTTCCCCATCTATTTCCCATGACGTGATGGGACTAGATGCCATGATCTTCATTTTCTGAAGGCTGAGCTAAGCCAACTTTTTCACTCTCCTCTTTCACTTTCACCAAGAGGCTCTTTTAGTTCTTCTTCGCTTTCTGCCATAAGGGTGGTGTCATCTGCATATCTGAGGTTATTGATATTTCCCCGGCAATCTTGATTCCAGCTTGTGCTTCTTCCAGCCCAACGTTTCTCATGATGTACTCTGCATATAAGTTAAATAAGCAGGGTGACAATATACAGCCTTGACGTACTCCTTTTCCCAACTCCCCGTAGTCTTAGGAAATTTTTTCTCCCAGTTACACACTACAAGCATGTGACTACTCCCTTGATCATACAAGAGAAGTTATCCAGTTGATAAATATTGTCTGCACAAGACATAAGAGAGAAGCAGATAAATAATAAAACTGATTATTCAGAATCACATCTGTTCTCCAATAAATAGTTAAAATGCACTGTTATACTGTAAATTATCATTAACGAGGTATTTCATGGAGAATTCCTCTCTGGGACCGTGTCTTAGATAGTAAACACAGGAAAATGTGCTAACAAATTACAAATTAATCAATAGCCCATACTACAGAAGGAAGTTTTAATTAGGGATAGTTACATATTCAACCACACATGCTAATCTTGAAATTCTCAGAAAGTCTGAGGTCAATCACACAGTGTTTAAGATCCAGAGGATCCATGTGGTTCAGGACTGGACCTGCACAATTAAGAGAAAACTTGGATTTTTTTTTTAAAGAATTATTCATGTTGGATTTTAACAAATGCCCAAGTTTACTTTAAGAGCATATTTGGCTTCTAGACTAATTAGGGGGGAAAAGTGTTTCTTATGATCAAGGATTTGGGTTTGGAGGCCTAGAGGCTGTTTCTCTTTAAAGATATGCAGACCTCCAATATACATGGAAATAATGATAGCAAATCAGTCTTTGAGCCAATGGTTTCTGGTGGGAGATACTGAAACTGCTTTTGTAGTCACTTCAACTATGATTAAATAATGGCCTTTCTCTGACTTTACTGCAAAATTCTGGGGTAAGTTGATGGTTTAAATGTAGAAAAACAGTATATTTTATTTGGCTAGACCACCCGGCATGTGGGATCTTAGTTCCCTGACCAGGGATGGAACCTGTATCCCCTGCAGTGAAAGAATGGAGTCTTAACTAATGAACCACTAAGGAAGTCCCCAAAACAGTAGTTCAAAAATGCTTCTGGTTAAGTGGAAAGAGATGCAGAGAAAAGAAGAACAGTCTTAGTCATGAGAAGACTCTTGCCCATATGAGCTGCTCCAGGCTCTCAGGAATTATTGCTCTTACAGAAATCAAATTTATCAGAAGCATATACATTCTCAAGCTTGTTCACATATGTGCACCCCAGTTTAAATGTTTTATTATTTGATTCCCTATTAAATGATTACTCTTCATAAGTCCTCTTAGGGATTAATTGTGCAATTCTAGGAGCTAAAGGCAGACATAAATGAAAGTCAGAATCCCTTCATTTGCAAATGCTAGTCAGTTCTGCATAACTAAGCATTATCATGTGAAGATCGATGGAAACTTCATAAAGTAGACATTTTTCATGCAGCTGTGATCAGTGAGTTTCGAGTAGCGGAGAAAAACATCATTTGCATATGCAAATTAGTACAGCTTGAACAATGGCTTGATTGTTGTTATTTAAATAAGGAGTAATTAATTAGCATTCATGCAACACACAGGCTTTCACATAGCTAATCATATAGATCCAAATTTCAAAATAAAAACAATGCTCCCCTTTGCCAAATTCAACAGAAGCTGAGAATTCTTAAAGTGAGAAGCTTGTGAGAGGGAATTCCCCTCTGGTAGGACCCATTCCTCTCTCACTATTGCTTCAGCTATCTTGAATAGAGTAATCTTTTTTTCTCTTTCCTTCTGAAGTGCAGTTTGAGAACTTAAAAAAAAAAAAAAGAAAGAAGATGATGATAAAAGAAACTGTGAAGAGAAACCCAAAACACAAAAAGATAACAATGGAACACAATTCAGAGTTCAAATTTCTGAGCTGACTCCGAGGTGAACTGAAGTTGAATTTCCTTCCTCACTTGCAAGATCACTGGTCCTCCTTCCTCTCAGAGACTGCTCTGACTTCCAGCTCATTTGCCAAGAAGAGATTCCTGACATGTCTCAAACTCACCAGTGTAGCCCCTTGGCTCGGATTACCAGCACTGCACCGTTTTCCTTGACAGTAATTCACCTAGGAGCCCTCAGGGAAGTGAGCCAGCACTGTGGACGGGTTTCTTCACCTGCCTTCCTAGAGCAGAGACTGGGATGCGAAAGATCACATTTCCTAGAACTCCCTTGCCCTCGGGTTTTCTGGACATGATGTAGATCTGCTGAGCAGAAACATTTGCTTGGGATTTGAATGTGAGAGGAGCAAGGCGCCTCCTTTCTGTTTGGGTAATAGCAGAGCGAGTGTGATTCTGGGTCCAGAGAGCGTGCAGGCTGCTTTTATCCCTGGGCTGGCGGCCTCCTGATGCTGGATCATGGCAGAAGGAACAATTCTCATGGCTGCCAGATCCTGCCTTGTAATTTAAAAGTGGTTCCTAGAAGAAAGTACAATCCGGAGTTTGTTTCTGCAGTTTCCCTTTGATTTTGGAATGTGTTCAATAGCCTGTGATAAACGTCTTACTTAAACCAGCTAGCATGGAGTCTATTCTCTGCACTTGAACTTTTACCCCAATAGTACTTGGTATTCCCAGGAGAGTCGGGAAATGTGGAGATGGGATCTTATCTGACTGAATTTGAAAGCAACAAGGATGTCCTACCTACGGAATATAAGCTGTTTTCTTTTTTTTTTTTTATTCTGCCAGAAAGCTTAGTGGAAAAAAAAAATGTATAGTAAGTTCAGGGTTCAAAATCTATTTTTAAGGAAAAGAGAGCCAAGGAACGTGTATGGATACTCTGAAAACATCTCAAGTCTTATTGTCACAGGCTGATGCATCTAGAAATCAGATGTGGCCTGCCTTCATGGGTCACTGAATTATATCAGAGATTGTCCACTTCCAGCCCCACAGTGTCTTTTTGTGTGTGTGTGGAAATAGGACAATGCTGAGAGAGAGGAGTGGAAGGAGGATATTTAGGCAGATTCCAACTATAATGAGGGCTTCCTAGGTAGCACTAGTGGTAAAGAATCTGCTTCCCAAGGCAGGAGACATGGGTTCCATTCCTGGGTCAGGAAGATCCCCCGGAGTAGGAAATGGCAACCCACTCCAGTATTCTTGCCTGGGAAATCCTATGGACACAGGAGCCTGGTGGGCCAAAGTCCATGTGCCCACAAAGAGCTGGACACGACTGAGCACACTTGCACAGCCTTAATGAAGTGGCCTCACCTGCAGAAGACCTTCCCGCCCTGTTGCTCCATGGAATGCGCTCACCTGGGGTGATGACTGTTTTCTCATTGCCTCCAGGGTCCCAGTTTCTCTCCTCTGACAAGGCTGCAGTCAGGCTCCCTATGAAGACTCAGGGAGGGAATTTCAAGCCTGACCTGGGAGAAGTCTCACCCACTTAAGCAATTGCAAGATGTGCTGATTAATATCAGCAGAAACCAGGGAAGAGAGGGTGGGAGTGGATTTTGAAGGGCATAATACAGGAAGGAAAGAGCACCATTTTAGATTAGGCGGCATTTATCAAACAGGGGCACTTACTCAAGGTTCTGGATTCGGTGTGTGAGTTCAAAAGCTGCAAATGGTTTGTGTGGAGGGCTGACTGAAACAGACACAGAACGAAAGGACTTTGAGACACCAGAACGCCTTGGCTTACGGCAGATAAAGGAATCAGCGAACTTAAGGAGACAGATATGCAGTGGGTTTACGACGTAAAACGTGCTCACTCACCCTCTGTTTTAGTGACCCATTCCTGTTGCACCAAACTGCCACAAACTTAGTGGTTAAAACAATACAAATGTATCACACCATGGTTCTGGAAGTCAGAGGTCCTAAAATCAAGGTGATGGCAGGGCTGTGCTATGCTCCTTCTAGAGCCTCAGGGAGAGAATGTGTCCTTACCTTTTCCATCTTCCAGAGGCCACCGTATCCCTTGGTTCACGTCTCCTGCAGCGTTATGTCTTCAAATCCACCTCACACCCACCCACGTCTCTGCTCTCATCATCACAACTCCTTCACTAACCCTGACTCGGAGAAGGCAATGGCACCCCACTCCAGTGTTCTTGCCTGGAGAATCCCAGGGACAGCGGAGCCTGGTGGGCTGCCATCTGTGGGTTCGCACAGAGTCAGACACGACTGAAGCGACTTAGCAGCAGCAGCAACCCTGACTAGTCTCTCTCCACAAAGATGCTTGTGATTACGTTGGACCCACCTGACCATCCAGAACCATCTCCCCATCTCAACATCCTTAAATTGATCACACCTGCAAAGTCCCCTTTGGTAAGTTAGCATGTTCACATGGTCTAGGGATTAGGATGCGGACATTTCTATTGGCAAAGATTCTACCAATCCCGCCAACTATGTCCAAGGGCATAGAAAGGGGGCCAGAAGTTTCGTCCTTCCCCAAAGCACTGAGAAGTCTCTTTTAAAAGTGCTGGAGGTCAGGCCTCTGGAGGCTGGAGACAGGCAGGCACTTCTGAAAAGTACTTCCAGGCATCTGCAGGGCAGGTGGAGTTTAGAGGCAGCTCCTCACTGGCCAGAGCCAAGGCGGGCAGGGCTACCTGATGCTGAGGAATCAAACCAGCTTCTCTTCCCTGGGAAAGTGCTCATCATAAGAGATGAAAGAATAGAAGATTTAGAAACAAAAATAGTCTTTGCTGGAGGTGGAGGGGCAAGGTTCTTATTTCCCAGCCCAACTTTATTGAGTACTCAGAAGAAAAGGGGTTGAACAAAAACATTAACAATCAACTGAAAAAACAAAAAACAAAAAAAAAAACGGGGAGAGGGATTGTTTTTGTTGTTGTTTTGTTTGTTTCTGGCTGTGCTATGTGGCATGCGGTGGAAGTGTGAAGTCATAACCACGGGACTGCCAGGAAAGTCCTCTCTTTTTCGTGTGTGTGTGTTTTAATTCAGGGAAAAGTGATGAGAAAAGTAGCGCATACCTATCCATGGTGTCAGAATCAGCAGAGTGCCAGCAGCGGGCGGTGGAGGTCTCAGCACCATCATATTGATACTTCCCTCCATAGAGGAGATGGAAGACAGGCCCTGAAGACTCATGGAAACTGGTACAGGGCAGACTTTCAGAAGGACCAAGATTACACTAAGGAATGAGACGAGACGATCCCCAGAGAACTATAACGACCAGCACGTGACTCTGATCACTTTTCATGTGTCAGCCTGGACTAAGCTCCTTAATTGAGTCATTATTTCCTCAGCTGGTGGGGAGGAGGTAAGTGAGGCTCAGAAAATTAGGTGCTTTGTCTGGTCACTCCCACCTGGAAAGTGCGTATCACTTCATCCATCCTATACAAAGTTCAACCACTGTACCACATTCTACCCTATAAATGTTTCCCGCAGTCCTGTACAGCTTCTGGAAATCAAGTAATGCTCAACGTGAGAAATGAGGCTTGGAAAGGTGAAACAACTTGCCAGAGATCCCCTGGGTTCTTACGACAGGAGTGGGATGAGAGTCAAGGTTTCTGACTTCCAGCCTCCTGTTATTCTGGCCACAATAGACTGTTGGATTATATATTCACATATGAACTAAGTTTAGGAAATGAGATCAGCCTCATATGTGTAATTAAACAGACCACAGCTACTCCCAGCCCAGTGATGCCTGGATATGTGTTTACCTGGAGATGAGAAGCAGCAAGACCCCATGAGCGATGTGACATGCCCCTGCTTCCCAGTCCACCAGGCCTCCGTAGCATGTCGAAAGCCAGCATCTGTGCTGTGTGATGCTAACCCAAGGGATTTGCTGCTCATTCAGCAGCACCCACTTTTTGACAATATCATATTGGAAAAACAGAACAGAGTTAAAGATGAATCTGTACAGCATGATATAACATATAAAGTCGAAAAATGTAAAGCAATGCTCTAGAGCTATAAGAACCTCTCTGCTGCTGCTGCTAAGTCGCTTCAGTCGTGTCCGACTCTGTGCGACCCCACAGATGGCAGCCCACCAGGCTCCGCTGTCCCTGGGATTCTCCAGGCAAGAACACTGGAGTGGGTTGCCATCTCCTTCTCCAATGAATGAAAGTGAAAAGTGAAAGTGAAATCGCTCAGTCGTGTCCGACTCTTCGTGACCCCATGGACTGCAGCCCACCAGGCTCCTCTGTCCCTGGGATTCTCCAGGCAAGAGTACTGGAGTGGGGTGCCATTGCCTTCTCTAGTTTAAGTATAAAGAAATGCCTAGAGATGATAATCCTCAAATTGAAGAGTGTGAGTGTCTTGGGTGAAGGCTGGGAGGAGGGAATGAATGCATAAAGGGACGAGATGGAAATGAAACAGTGCCTTGAATTCTCGGCTGCAAATCTGATGTAGAGTTTGGCTTGTGTTGTTGTTGTTGTTGTTTATGTGGATCATTTATAAGGTCTTTACTGAATCTGTTGCAATATTGCTTCTGTTTTATGTTTTGAATTTTGACCCGCTCCCTGATCAGGGATCAAACTGGCATTCCCTGCCTGGGAAGGTGAAGTCTTAACCATTGGACCCACCAGGGAAGTCCCTCAGGACAGTTTTATCCAGGGTTCCAAGAGCATTTTCAGTGCTGGGATCAGTAGGGGTGGAGAGAGGGATGGAAAATCTTGACTGTGACCCAGTCACGTGTATATAAACTGGAAGCTTGCCCTGCCAGTTTTTCCCTCTGTTGTACAAGGCAGGGCCAAGTGATGTCATTGGGACACGCAGCTGTCTCTGTCTTCTGTTTTGACTAGTGCCAGGGAAAATGATCTTTGCAATCAAGGGAGGTTCCTTCCCCGAACCTAGATTCATCCCTCTACCATTTCTATACCGGGGTCACAGGCCAGATTACAACAAATTCAAGAAACATTTTTCTTTAGAGAAATTGTGTCCTGCTGCTTGCAGCTTCAAAAAGGAATGCTGGCTTATCTCCAGGACGTTAGAAAGGCTGGTTTGCACCTCACATCTCTTACCAGGGGACACACGAGCAAAGCAAAGTAATTAATTCCTCGTTACCTTTTAAAACCCACTTATGTATTTATTCATGTAGGAGCAAATATTTACTGAGTATCTACTCAGAGGCTACAGAAACAGAGATTAAAGACACAGCTCCTGCCCCACGGGTCAGTTCAGAGACAACAGAGGTGATAAAGTAGGGACAGACGGCTATAGCCCGACACAGTGTAACCATGGAGATGAGAAGAGAGGAAGATGGGAGCCCAAGAAGGACCACCTAGCACAGGAGGGCTATTCTGGGAAAGGTTCAGAAAAAAGGCCACATGGAATGAGCCTGAAAGATCAATGGAAGGTGGCCGGGTGGAACACGGCAGCCGCAATTTTGGGCAGAGCAACAGGTGAGACGCCAAGGGGCTGTGAGAGAGCATGGCGCATTCTGGGAACTGCCAGAGACAGATCTCGGTCCAGATGATGCAAGATGGGTTCTCATCAGGGCCAAGATTGTCCTCAATTCTCCCTAGGGAAGCATGCACACAGCAAAAGCTCCTGCCTACCAAGTACCTGTTACACATGGGCATCGTACTAATAGTTCACACATATCCACATTCAGTCTCTACAGAACTCTATTTTGTAGACAAGGAAGCAGTTGAAGCAAGATTAGACTCTGATTTGCCTGGCTTCTCATATGTGTTCTTTAGATTATTGCTAACCCGGCGTTATAAGATCCAACCTACTACTGCACGGATGTCATGATGATCCCGGGAGACACTGTGGGTGAAAACATCTGGAGTATACAGAGCTTTAAGAAGAAAACCACAGTTGGTGACAATGCATTGGCCATTTCTTTAAAATAATTATTACTTATGTTTGGCTGTGCTGGGTCTTCGTTGCTCCATGGGCTTTCCTCTAGTTGCAGTGAGTGGGGGCTGCTCTCTAGCTGTGCACTCGCTTCTCCTTGCGGCGGGTTCTCTCGTGGTGGAGCATGGACTCTAGGGCTCCTGGACGCCTGGGCTCTAGAGCACAGGCTCAATAGTTGTGCATTTGCCCCTCGTGCTTATTTGTGCTTATTTGCCCCTCAGCATGTGGGATCTTCCTGGGTCAGGGATTGAACCCTTGTTTCCAGCATAGGGAGATGAATTCTTTACCACTGGGCCACCAGGGAAGCCCTGTACTGATAATTTAAGCTGTGTTTCCAGCTGGTATGAGCCCAGGGGTCTGAAATAATAGAGAAAGGAAGGAGGCAACTCCCATGAAAACAGAGGGTACCCCTGCTCTCCTCCACTTACGTGCAAAATTAGCTTTAGAGCAGGGGTCCCCACCTCCAGGATCTAATGCCTGATGATCTGAGGTGATGTAATAATAATAGAAATAAAGTGCACAATATGTATAATGCACTTGAATCATCCCCCAACCATCCCTTCAAAGCCCAGTCTGTGGAAAAATTGTCTTCTATGAAACCCATTTCTGGTGCCAAAGAAGCTGGGGAATCACTGTCAGCAGACTTACTAATTTGTGAGCTTTATCTTGGGGAATTCAAGCTGGTGTGACCTCCCATCCTTGCTTCTTGCGTACTGGTCCTGACATCATCTGTAGTAAAGGGCAGGGGTGGAAATTTCAGGATTTGAGAAGGATGGTTGGACTCAACACTTTCTAAATTTATATTAATAAAATAAGATTTTCCAATGAAACCCAGGATTGGAAAGGAATGGATATCATTTTAGCATAACATGACCCAGAACTTATACTGGGAGCAAGACTGTCTTCATAATTTGCAGAGTCTAGGGCAGAATAAAAAAGCAGGATCCTTTGTACAAAAATTATTTGAATTTCAGGATAGAGCCAGGAGAACATTCTGTCACTCGTGTTGTCTTTCTGAGACTGGGGTCCATGAAGCCAGTCCTATTATAAATGATGAATTTCCCGTGTAATCTGGTGAAATGTGTTAGTAGAGATTAATTTTGTAACAAAAATGATTTGCTTGGAGGTATTTAGGAATGGACGCGTGAAAACCAAAAAGAAAAGGGGCAAGCTGTATGTCAATTTGGAACACCCCATCCCCTCATTCCTCTTCTCTACTTTCAGCTTGCAAACTTTCCCTTCCCTCTGCTGAGTAGATGAGTTACCTACCTCTTTTTTAAAAAATGCAATTAATTAACATTAATTAGATATTGGCCACACTATGGGGCATGTGGGATCTTAGTTCCCCAACCAGGGATCGAACGCATGTCCCCAGCAATGGAAGTACAGGGTCTCAACCACTGGATCACCAGGGAAGTCCCTTTAAGCTAAATATTTTTGATCATTAATAAACATTGTGGCTGAGCACTTTATAAGCACTGAGTTCTCAAAACAACATTCTGTGATAGGTACTATTACTACACCCATTTTGCAGAATGGGAAGATAAAACTTAAAAGGATCAAGTTTTCATTCATCTGGGGATGGGCGCTTAGTTTGCTTCCATATCTAGGCTATTGTAAATAGTGCTGCTATGAACATTGGGATACATGTATCTTTTTGAATTAGTGTTTTCATTTTTTTCCCCAATATATACCCAGGATTGGAATTGCTGGGTCATGTGGAAGCTCTATTTTTTGTTTTTTGAGGAACCTCCATACTGTTTTCCATAGTGGCTATACCAGTTTACATTCCCACCAACAGGGTAGGAGCGTTCCCTCTTCTCGGCATCCTTGCTGACATTTGTTATTTGTAGACTTTTTGATGATAGTCATTCTGGCAGATGTGATGCAATATCTCTTGGTAGTTTTGATTTTCATTTTTCTGATGATAGCAATGTTGAACATTTTTTCATATGCCTGTGGGTCATCTCTTTGGAAAAATATCTATTCATGTCTTTTATTTTTAGACTGGTTTCTTTATTTTCTTGATATTGTTTTATTGTGAGCTATTTATAAATTTTGGATATTAACCCCTTATCAGTCATATCATTTTGGGGGCCACCTGGTGCAAAGAGCTGACTTATTGGAAAAGACCTTGGTGCTGGGAAAGACTGAAGGCAGGAGAAGGGGATGACAGAGGATGAGATGGTTGGATGGCATTACCAATTCAATGGACATGAGTTTGAGCAAGCTCCGGGAGATGGTGAAGGACAGGGAAGCCTGGAGTGCTGCAGTCCATGGAGGTGCAAACAGTAGGACATGACTAAGCAGCTGAACAACAACAAAGTCATATCATCTGCAAATATTTTCTCCCATCCAGTAGGTTGTCTTTTTGTTTTGTCGATAGCTTCCTTTACTGCAGATAAATGAATAAAGAAAGGGTGGCACAATGGAATATGACTCAGTCATTGTACAGAATGAAATTCTGCAGCAATGTGAATAGACCTAGAGTATCATGCTTAGTAAAATGAGTCAAAAAGAGAAAGACAAATCTCTGTTATCATTTATATCTTAAGCCAAAAAATAAGACAAACAAGTGTACATATTATAACAAAACAGAAACAGAGTCACAGATATAGAGAAGAAACTAGTGGTTACCAGTGGGGAGAAGTAAGGAGGAGAGGGGAGATAGGGGTAGAGGATTAACAGGTACAAACTACTATGTATAAAGTAAATAAGCAACACAGATAATATTGTACAGCACAGTGGAAAATAGCCAATATTTGGTAGTAACTTTAAGTGGAGTATAATTTACAAAAATAGTGAATTACTATGCTGCACATCTGAAAATAATAACATATTGTAAATCTACTACACCTCAATATTAAAAAAGAAAATGTTTTTTGAAGGGTCAAATAATTTCCCTAAGGTTATGCAACTGAGAAGAACCAGGATCTAAAAGCTGGTGATTTATCCTTGGAGCCTACCTTTTAAACTACTAAGTCTTTCTAATCCTTTTAAACAAGAATGGCTATCAACCATAAGGGGTACATTTTGCTCATGTTTCTTCTTCTAATCTATGCCAGGAGAAGACGTAATATCCATTGTCCCAAACCAGACCAAATGCCCACTGCTGTAAAGCTGAAAACGGACCCAGTGCTGTCTCAGAGAGTTAACTCCCAAGAGTCACCCACTTGCATTTTAGAACTTGCAAAAACTGGGGCAAAAAGAGAGAGACTGACTTAACTGTAGTCTCCTTTATCAATAGGGATGAGCTTGCTTTGATTTCAAGCCATTTACAAAAGGATTTGTACACCTCATTTCAGGTGTTTCACCAAGATCTTGACTCATTGCTGCAGGTTGTATAATTAGTGAGTTAATCTAGAAAATGATGGAAAAATGCTTAGTAATTATGTCTAACTGGGGCATTTACAGGGAACCTTTGCTGTTTAAGAAGGAGGTGATAGATGAGAGTGTAGAGGGAACAGGGCTATAAAAGGCACCTACATGTCAATGTGCTTATGCCTAGTTCAATATGATGGCTTTTTAAGCTAACTATTCAAATAGATTGATGTCATTATGGAACATGAATTTAAAAGGGGTCATCACTCACTAACTGTATTTTTTTTTTTAACTAACTGTATTTTAACATGTGCTTTCATGCGTGCTCGTGCTAAGTCGCTCTGTCCTGTCTGACTCTGTGACCCCATGGACTGTAGCCCACCAGGCTCTTCTGTCCATGGGATTCTCCAGGCAAGAATACTGGAGTGGGTTGCCAGGCAATTCTGCAGGGGTCTTCCCAACCCAGGGATTGAACCCAAGTCTCCTATGTCTCCTGCATTGGCAGGTGGGTTCTTTACCACTAACGCACCTGAGAAGCCTAACATATACTTAGAAGTAACCAGTTATTGATGCCAAGGCATAAAGAAAGGTGTCCAGGGAGCAAATGCACTGAGGACGAAGGATGAGGTCTGTGACCACTCTTAAGTGTCCACTTACCCACTATCTTTCCCCACAGAGTAATAGGATTGAGAATGTCACTCTTCATACATGTGAAACACCGAACCATTAAACAGCAAAAACAATTCTGTATTTATTACATCTGGGCTTCCCAGGTGGCAAATTGGTAAAGAATCTGCCTGGCAATGCAGGAGACCCAGGTTCAACCTCTGGGTGGGGACGATCCCCTGGAAGAGGGCCTGGCAACCCACTCCAGGATTCTTACCTGGAGAATCCCATGGTCAGAGGAGCCTGGAGGGCTAAAGTCCATGGAGTTGTAAAGAGTCAGGCATGACTGAGAACATATGCTATTATTATATCTAGTAACAGTTCCTTTGAACACAAATGAAGAGCTTATGGTGTTTGTACTCTTTCCCCCTAAAAGATCATATTCAAATTTACATTACGGTTTAGATGCTTTTAATTGAGAGCAATAGGAAAGCAAAAACTCAGAGTGTCTGGGAAAGCTCAAGACTGCAAAAATAATTTCCTATCTGCTCCAATCTACATCTGAAGATGGAATCCTTGTCTCAACTGATCAATTGTCTTCCCTCTTTTTGTAAATTTCCACTTCTCTGATGCCACTCCAGCCCCCACTCACCCCCTCCCCAAATTAAGCAAATGTGTAAAGTTGATAAAATTAGCAACCTTAACATAGCATGACAAATTAAAGTTGTACTTACAATGGTGACTGCAGCCATGAAATTAAAAGACGCTTACTCCTTGGAAGAAAAGTTATGACCAACCTAGATAGTATATTCAAAAACAGAGACATTACTTTGCCGACTAAGGTCCGTCTAGTCAAGGCTATGGTTTTTCCTGTGGTCATGTATGGATGTGAGAGTTGGACTGTGAAGAAGGCTGAGTGCTGAAGAATTGATGCTTTTGAACTGTGGTGTTGGAGAAGACTCTTGAGAGTCCCTTGGACTGCAAGGAGATCCAACCAGTCCATTCTGAAGGAGATCAGCCCTGGGATGTCTTTGGAAGGAATGATGCTGAAGCTGAAACTCCAGTACTTTGGCCACCTCATGCGAAGAGTTGACTCATTAGAAAAGACTTTGATGCTGGGAGGGATTGGGGGCAGGAGGAGAAGGGGACAACAGAGGATGAGATGGCTGGATGGCATCAGGGACTCGATGGACGTGAGTCTGAGCGAACTCCGGGAGATGGTGATGGACAGGGAGGCCTGGCGTGCTGCGGTTCATGCTGCGTGTCAGTTGGACACGACTGAGCGACTGAACTGAACTGAACTGAACTTATTGAAACCAAGTTGAAGATGATAATGCTATGATTTCAATATGTGCATATATATACCTTGATGTCTTGTGATAACCCAATTCTTATATATCTCTTATATAAAATAGAGATACAAAAAATTGACTTCACAGAATTACTGTAAGAATTGCACAAAATCATATCTGTTAACAGTTCTTGGTGCAGAACAGTCAAAAATGGCAGGTATTATTATTAAAATTGTTATTGCTGGTGTTAAGTGTAAACTTATGTATAATAACTGCTTACAGATTTGAATGGAATATAATAAAAGTCTGACTTGTAAACATCTTCCAAACTTAAGGCTTATTTCTGTTTCCCAAAACGGCTTTTGAAATTTGCTCTAAAAATTCCTGGTCATGACCCTTTCTAAATTAAACTGACTTGCCAGTTGCTTACTGAAAAGCGGGTCATCTTAAGCAAGTAAAACTAAGGGAAAGTCACAATAATGTGTATGGAGGATACTCCTTGTTACATTTCACTCAGTCAGCCATGCTATTGTATCAAAGAGCTAAAACGCTATGTCAGAATCAAGAAAATATTATTGGCCCATCTTCAATACCTTGGCTTCCCTTGAGATGGATTAAGTTTTGATTTTCTCGGCTTTGGATAAAATAAATGGCAGTTCCCTGAAGGTTACTGAATTGCTCACAGAGTTTTGGTGCAGTGAACACTTCTCTCCATCTGTACCACCACAAAGAGTAGATTTATAACTTCACTTTGGGTCCTGAAAATATGTTACCTTTCTACTGCATTCACCAAAACCTGACTTTGATCACACTGTAGGTCAAAGAGCAAAAGGAAAAGGACAAAGATGTTAACCGTTACTTTTAAAGATCTTATCAAAATAAAAGTCATCTCTTTGGATGTCTTTTTGGATGATGATATTTTGAGCCATAAAGTAATATTTAACCTTATGCTCAGACTTTTATTATGGGACAATGGGATATTTTGACTGAACACCATCCCTGAGCTTGGTGTTAGTGCCTGGATAAGTCAGTGTAGCCACCATATTAGATAAGACTTGACTAATGCAGAAATATTCAAAGTTGTATTATCAGTTCAGTTTAAGTTGCCAATTTTTCAGAATATGTCTTATAGAGACATACTGAATAAAGCACACACATACATACCCTACATGGCTTTCTGGTGGGTAGCTAAAATGAAACTAAAAGACCTTAGTTGTTTTGAATCAAGTTTTCTTATAGTAATTTCCAGTAATTTTTAAAAAATGTCTCTTTTAAGTCAAGAAAACTGGAGAAGACACATTTTGTCCTGGTCCATACTTTTAGAAATTACACTCCTAAACTTTTTATTCAGGAATATTTAAATTTGTAATTTCCAAACCAAGTAATAAGGTTCCATGAAAACTTTGCAGGTGATACACAGACCAGGTAGTTTTAAAAAAATCAGTTTCCAAATACTTGACTTCCAGGTATCCGTTTTCCTAAAAATGATCTGTGTGACAATGTGCTTGTCAAACTCTTCTCCTTGGCCTTCTCACCTTCACAATTCTCCTTCTCTGACTTTATCAAAGACAGATCTCTCACCCACCTGGGATCTTAATGTGATGTGTGGGATCCAAAAACTTTTATGCCTTCAATCAAACAGTCAATTAAAATATCGGTGTCTGGAATCATGTCTTAATCAAGGTACCACAAACCTATGATAATGGTCCCTGTAGATGAAGCCAGGCACTAAAATGATGATATTTTGGTCCAAAGAATATTCAGAACCCAAATATATCATAGGAAATGGGATTGCCCCAGTGGTGACACTTTTTGAAATGCTATTACTTCACCATTTCCATTCCGTGAATGTTGTCAAAGAATGCATTACTTCCAAAGAAAGAAAGAAAAGAAAGACAGCGCTAAGCCATGTCCGACTCTTGCCACCCTGTGGACTGTAGCCTGCCAGGCTCTTCTGTCCTTGGGATTTTCCAAGCAAGAATACTAGAGTGGGTTGCCATTTCCTTCTCCAGGAGATCTTCCCAACCCAGGAATTGAACCCAGGTTTCCAGCATTGCAGGTAGATTCTTTGCCAACTGAGCTACGTGGGAAGTAGTTCTGTTCAATTCACTTCCAAGGGAAAATTCAAAAAGAATGAAGTAGAGAATCTGAGAGGTCTGAAGCAGAGAACCACCGTGAAAATACTGGGGTAGCAGCACATCAGTTCAAGCTGGGGGAGAGCTCTTGGAAGACCTTTGTACCTTCCTTACCTGTCCGTTCCCTCATCCATTTATCTTAAAATATTAGAATTTCAAAATTTGGTAAAAGGCGTCTCTGCGTGTTCACCATTCTCAGTAACGAACTGACGCTGGTAAAGAACCTCATTCATCTCTGTCTCAGTCTGAGTCTCAGTTGCATGTTTAGTGTGATTTCAGGGAAGAAGCAGGAAGTAGTTCCATATTTATTTTTTTAAAGACCATCTTTTAAAGAAAATATACTAGTTTACTATGTTGTGTAACAAATTGCTATACAACTTAGTAGCTTAAAACAACACAAATATATTGTCTCACAGTCTTCCTGGATCATGAGAATGGGTACAGCTTAACTGGGCTCTTTGCTTAGGGTCCCACCAGGCTGAAATGAAGCTGTTGACTGGGGCATCTACTCTCATCTGAGGTTCAAAGTGCTCTGATTGGCTCACTGCTTGTTGGAAAAAGTCCTTTCCTCGTGATTATATGACTGAGGTCCCCTTTCCCTGATAGCTGTTTCCAGGGACTCCTCTCAGCTCTCAGAGGTCACCCACAGTTCCTGGTCATGTTGCCACCAAAGATTATTCTAGCTCACAACACAAACATTGGTTTGCTTCCTCCAGGCCAGCAGGAGTCTGGCTACTATTGCTTCCTTTCTCTGTAAGGGCTTCCCTGATTAGATTTAACACACCTAAGATGATTTCCCTTTTGTTGCACTCAAAAGTGAGCTGACCTGTAACCCAGTCATGGGAGCATGTCTGCCCATATTCCATATTCGAAGTTCAAGCCCATCATCAAGGAGAGGGCATCACACGAGGTGTGTACAACACAGGATGGAATCTTGGGGACCGTGTGAGATTTCTGCCCATCACAGTCCACCCTCTGTCTCTCCATCACTTATATCCCTCCCAAAAGTAAAATTATCCATAAGTTCCCAAGAGTCTTATCCCACTACAGCATCAATTCAAAGTCCAGAATCTCATTTAAACATCATCAGCGCAAATCCAGAATCTAAATCAGTGCCAGGTGGAAATAAGGTCACTAGATGTAATCCATTGAGCATAACTGCTGGGCCCCAATTTCTTGCCATCTGTGGATATGAGACACGAGTGACACAAATCATTGGCTCCCAATGTACGATGGTGGGCCAGGCACGGAATAACAGATGCAGACAGCATGGTTCAAAAGATGGGAAAATGGAAGGTGAGAACCTACCTATCTGTTAAAGGCAGTTCCGAAATCCAACTGAGTAAATGGGCATTTCCTGATTAGATTTCAAGGACTGGGAATAATTCTTCCTGGCTCATAGATTTAACTTCTGGGCTCTTGGTTCCACCCCCTGAATCCTCTTTCCTTTTTCATGAAAAGTGTCTCCCGTCTGCAGTTGAGTAGCTTTAATAGCCTGCTTCCTGCCAGAAAATCTGGGGAAGCCAGCAGTCTCTTTTTATTCCTTCTTGTCTTCATCCCTCTTAACCCAAGCTGGCAACGTTTCTGATGAAACAATTTTCTTGCAAAGTTCTGTGAATCTTCAGTGAACCTTACTGGATTTCATTCCGTTCGATAAAGCCATGCCTACCGATGTTGCCAGGATCATCATTTCCGTCTCAGGAGGCTGGTGAGATGGCAGAAGGACATCTCCTTAGAACACACTAGAGACCCTCTGGTTTGATGGAAGCACGCCTGGTCTCCTGAAAGGACCCTTTGTATGATTGAATACTCTAACCTTTTTGTCTTTCTGAGGTTTATTCCCTCATCAGCTGATGGACATTTGGGTTGTTTACAGTTCGGAGGCTATTATGAATAAAGCTTCTATAAACATTTATTTACAAGTCTTTGTGTGGGCATATGCTTTCATTTCTCTCAAGTAAATACTTAGGAGCAGAATTGCTGGGTAATAGGGTAGAAACATTACAAGAAACTGCTAAACTTTTCCCCAAAACGTTGTATTAATTTATATACCTACCAGCATTACATTCAGTTTCCGAGTGCCCAATATTTTTAATTTTAGCCATTAAATGGGTGGGTAGTAATATCTCTTTGTGATTTAATTCGAATTTCCCCAATGACAACATGGGGCTTTCCCGGTGGCTCAGTGGTAAAGAATCAGCCTGCCAATGCAGGAGATGTAAGAGATGCAAGTTCAATCCCTGGGTCAAGAACAACCCCTGGAGAAGGGAATGGCAACCCACTCCAGTATTCTTGCCTGGAGAATTCCATGGACAGAGGAGCCTGGTGGGCTACAGTCCATAGTGTTGCAAAAGAGTCAGATGCTACTGAAACAACTTAGCATGCATGCACGAATGACGACATAATGAGTATTTTTCATATGCTTACAGGCTATTCATACAAATTCCTTTGTGAAGTGTCTCTTCATATTGCTTTGCCCATGTTTTTATTTGATTGTCTTTTAATAATTGAATTAGATATATTCTTTATATATTCCAGATATATGTGTATACATATATGTGCACATATATATATATAAAATCTCCAGGCTCTTTTTTCAAATATAAGTATTACAAATAGTTTATCCCAGCCTGTG